>CM077154.1:149991082-150360085 GCA_039583875.1 Platanthera guangdongensis
TAGATCTTTAAAAAATCATCACTTATTTTCATTGTTATCTTCAATTATCCTTTTTTTTCAACTATCTCATTTGGTTGCTTGTCTATCTCCATCAATTATCTTTTTTCAACTATTTATGGTTGCTTCATTTACTCCTTTGAGTGCCTATCAATTATTTGATGGAAATTAAACACATATAAGTTACAATAAGTTAGGGTACCGAGGATATATGGCAATATTTCCCATACCCTTAGAAATGTAGTTGAACCTTCAAAGTGGAACCATTAACAAGATCACATGCATTAAAGCATTTGTTGATATTTTAGAGAAAATTTATGATTTGCATGTCTATGTGGTGTAAAGTTGACGATCTAGATCAAACACATGTTATGATATTACTTAAATGAATAGAAGTAATAGAAATAGTGACCCGAGCCAAATCTTGAAGAATCTAAATTATTCCTCTCCACTCCCTAACACCCTATCCGGCATAGGGGTCCCAAGAATGATAGAAATAACAGTCTCGAACACTGTTGCATTCACTCTTCTGAGAGGAGGTTTTCCATTATCTTTTCCAACATTTTCTTATAAAAGGGTCTTCTTTCTCACATGACATATCTCGACCTCCCGTTGTCCTATTTTGTGTCACCACACCCCCTCGACCTCGACATCCTTTGAAATCATTTCTTACAGTGTGAGCACTTCAACAACACAACACTCAAACCTTTATCCCACTATAGTGGGTTCAGCTATATGGATCCTTTGTTGCATTGTGTCCTATCTTTATCATAATCCACTAATGCCATGTATTTCCTTATAGTTTTATTCCAAGTTTATGGTCTACCCTCCCCCATTTAACATGCACCTGGTGAATACTTCTCACGACGCCTCATCATTTTTCTAATGGTCTCTTTTGTTCGTGTCCAAACACAATCTTAAATCAAGCTTCTCACATCTTCTCTGCAATTGGTGTCACTCCTGTCTTATCCAGTACATTCATCCTAGTTTTATTAATCCACGTGCGCCCACACATCTACCCTTCACTGTCATCCACAATTCAAGCCACACCATCCACTCCCCTAGTAACTGTTTTCCCCATTCAGGTCCTCCAACTGTTTGAAACCCTCACCCCCCCCCCCCCCCTACTCCCCCCCCCCCCCCCCCCCCATCTTCAAAACAATATTATATCTGCAAGCAACCCCCATAAGATCAGTTCAGTTACTTGAAGGTGTGTCCCTGAAATACAGTCCCTGTCCAATCACTGACGACGCTTCCCAGCCACTCCAAACATCACCCAACTCCTGTCCAGTCCCAGCAGCCACCAACTAGTCCACTGAAATTGCCAAACAGCACAACAACAGCCCTGTCCAGCCCTCTGAATCCCTCTAAAGTTCAGATTCAATCCTCACTTCATCCCTGGCCACCGATAACTCCCTGGATATCCACATAACCTTCTACTTCATAGTTGTATAAATTTCAAGTTGATTGTCATTTATTTTAGGTTGAATTAGTATTAATTCGCTACTCAAGTTAAATTTACTTGTAATCATTGTCACCGCGCCTTTAGTGACTTTGGCTCCGTTTGAGGGGACTTATTTTCACCGGTCAAGCGGTCACGACCGCATGAACCGGACCATAATTAAGGTCCGGTTCATGCGGTCGTGACTGCTTGACCGGTGAAAATAAGTCCTCCCAAACGGAGCATTTGTTTGCCCTCATTCACTTGTGTAATTTATATTCGTGTTTTCTCACATTTATGCTACATTTTATGCTCTCCCATTTGCAGAGCTTTCTTAATTGTGGCCTGTCTTGTAATATTTTATAAGTTCTATTATTCCAAGATAATTGTCGGATTATTGTTGGCGCATTTATAAGTCCCCCTTTAGTTTCAGATAGAACTTACCCTGCATCACTATTTATATCCTATGATAGCTTAGGTTTAGGAGAGAGTTGCTACTGCTTAGCAAGATCATCTTCACTGATCATATTGTAAAATATCAGGATCTCGCTGGGTGCATGAAAAAAAGGTGACTGAAATTGGTGTTGGGAAACAATGGGTGTGCGTTTAGGGCAGTGTGAAATTTGGGGATTTAGAGAAAGGGTATAGGGTTGGCTAGAAACAAATGGGACGGAAAGCATGTTGTCTATGTTGATATTGATGGGAGCCAAGGCTTGGATGCGATCCGGGAGTAAGAAGGGTTGGTCATTTCCTAGGTGTGTGTGCTCATCATCGGGACTGAAGTGCACAACCACGAGGAGGATGGGGATGGCCACAGATGCAACGTCGATGGAGCATTACTAATGGTGAGAGAAGAAGGGGTGTTGTTGATCGGTGAAATGAGTGAGATCAGTTAATCTGTGGTAGGGCAGTGGGAAGGTGAACAAGTGTAGTTGATTGAGTGGAAATATATAGCGTAAAGGACTGGAGAGGGTTCGTGTGGTGTTGTAAGGTGGCGACATCAGGATTTCCTCCCGAACTTTGGGCCGATGGCATGGAGGCAGCCGTGAAGATGCATATCCAGCCAGTGAAAGAATTCTTTTTTTGATGTTGTGGAGGGAGCCTCGCATCAACTGTGGGAATTTCGTCGCTGGAGGTGTTGTCAAATAACTGAGCGAGTTTGTCGAGCAAGAGAACCTGGGTGGGGTTTAGGGGGTATGGATAGAGTTGCAAGCGATGAGTGGGGAGTGGCCGCAGCAGGGATGCTTTGGTGATGGAGGTCTACCAACTGAGCATGTCAAGCCTGTCGAGCCTGGTATTGAAATTGTTGATGGTGGGACAAATTTGTTGGAAGAGATGGGCGAGCCGATTGAACCGATACTCGTCGATCGGAATGGTAGTGGTAGGTCGAATCATTGTTACCGGAGAGAAATCTCCAAGGTTAAAGACGAGAGGGGAAAACAGCGAACGAGATTTTACTAAAATGATAACAAAAAATACAAGTTAGGGCATGAATCCTTGCAAATCTCAAGGGTTGGTTCCTTTGTAGAGCATCTCACCGAGAGATACAAAAACGTAAGTGATCCAAAGACCATCCACTCATCGGGTAATTACCGGAAAATTTTTCCTTAATTAATTGCATACATTACTTCATAAAAACTAACACTTTCTCTAATAAAGAGGGCTAATTAAGGAAAGACTTTTTTCCTTAATTAACTACAAATAACAGACACCTAATAAAGAAACATTAATTTATTGCATACATTATCTAATTAAAACGAATGATGTATGCGGAAATGTAAGATCGCTTAAATAAGGCATACAGTACAAAGATAATGGAATACTTTAGCTAAGAGTAGTGGCATATGCAAGTGTTTCCCTTATGTTGAACATGCCAACCATTATAAGTGTAACAACCCAATTTTTAATTTATGTTATAATAAAATTAATAATAATAATAATACCCAAAAAAAACCCCTCTCATATAAACCGAGCCAGCACCTCCCGATTTTTTTCAACCCGTCGGCCTGGGGCTTTCCGCACCCGCCGACTCTCGCATCCCGCAAAGCCGCAATGTCGAGCCCGTCTTCCGCTCCCTCTCCCTGCACCTCTTCCTCCCATGGTCGGCGATGACTCCTCCAGTCCTCTCCTCTAGGGTCGGCGCTTCCTTCTCCTGTGTTGGCCAGCGGGTTCTGCTCTTCTCCAAGAAGCAAGCAGCCCCTCCGCATTCTTCTCCGTTTCTGGAGGCCGACATCAGCAGCAGCTCCCGTCTCCTCCTCCAGCAGTCGCCTCCCCTTCCCTCGGCAGCCCTCTTCCTCTCCGATTGGGCCGGCTTTGCAAGAAGAGCGCTTAGGGTTTCCTCCCCTCTTCTTTGGGCCCGAATTTGATTCCTATTGGTAAAAATCTCCTCTTGTTCACCTCTATTCAGATTTCCATGAAATGTTCTTGGAAAGTTTGCGCTCCAACTTCCTATATTTTGTGATTCAAGTTTTTTTTGTGATTCATGTGTTTGCCCCTATCGTAATCATCTAACTTTTTGGTATCTTCGATTTCCGGCATAGCTCCACGACACAAGTGATGGAATCTCTCCAAATCTCTCTCCGAATTAGGGTTTTCGTAACCCAAGCGTCGCCACATCTCCGTCTCCGCGTGGAATCTCTTCTCCCCTCACTCATAAGGGAGGTAATTTTCTAAACTCCGCTCTTGTTTGATTCCTGCGATATATAAACTATTGTGCTATCGTTTGGTTTTTCGTCTTGTCAAATTATCAAGCATTGTCTGTGATTGTTCCGAACAGGTCCAGTTAGGGTTTCCAAATCTTGCTTGCGCCGCTCAGCCGCCTCCGTCAGATTCAGCCTCTTTCAGGCAAGTAGAGATATCTCTCTCTTGCAATCATTGAACTTCAATTACTTGGTCTGTTCTTATAATTATACGAATTCACCTTTGATTGTTTATGTTGTCAAATGAACTAATGTATCGAAAATCTAATCCGGCAAGAAATATCTTAGGGTTAATATATTTGGACTATCATGAGATTGTGGTTACGGATAATTTTATTTGAATATTCACTTAGATGAACGGATTTTCTCGTTTGATGTATAATTCGAAATATGTTGGATTTTTTGGAATGATTATCAAATATCATAATGAGAATCATTAGAAATTGTATGAATTGTATTATTTGGATTCACACGTATATGAATCGTATCTTACATTGATGGATTTCGTCTCTTTTGATGAATAATTTGAAGAATCGTAGAGCGTTAATCACGAGCAACAACGTCACGATAATAATTATAACGAATTTGGGTTAACAAGTACATGATTGGTGTTTTGATATATCATGCTTGTAACGCACTTTTTATGTGGAAAATACTCGAGTCAAAGGATGATTTACCCTAGGTGAGTACTTGATACCTCCGATCCGATACATTTCAACTTACCTCTGCGATTTACTCAAAAAACCTTCTCGATAATGAAACATTAACCTCTCAAACCCGCAATATTCAAAACTCACTATTTGGCTCCTTCTGTGGCATCAAATCTGGTTTTTGATGTCTGTCTGGTTGCAAGACTCAAGTAAAATTTACTTTCAATATGATCTTTCTCGTTGACATGAAACTGTTTCATGATCTGAAGTTTCTCCTTTAATGTGAACCCGCTCCTGTTACGATCGTTAAACTATGAATCATGCAATCCATTGATGTCATAAGCAATCTTTGAAAGGTAACGGTTAGTTGGAGCAACTCTCTGCTTGTATGGTCACGACAAGTAGGAATGTGTCCCATAAGACTTGTGTCAGACCCTGAGTGTGAACCATGTGCACCCCCGTAAACACCTACACACTTCATTGATTATAGCTTATGATATTACTTGTTCTATTATGTGTTATGCTCCGAAGTAAGCTTAATTCAGTTATTTCTATTTGACTATTCTACCTGTCTGAGTTAGCAGCTCTGATTTATGAAAACTAATACACTCATACATTGTTGTTTTTATTACTGTTTTGTACTTTACTTTACTCACTCTGTTTATTTCAATATTCTGAGCCTTTTTTTTCTGTTTTGGAATTGTCTTAGCGTTCGTGCAGCGCCGTCAGGTCCTCAAGTCCGATCTGCTTAAAGTTCCAGGTTCTATGTTTACATTTCATTTACTGTCAAATATTTTTATGTAATAATTGCAATCAGATATTTTCTCTGATACCATGGACAACTGCTATGCTATTTAAATACTTTATGTACTAGAATTTGATATTAATGCATATGCATGCTCTTGTGATTCATAATTGCATGAAATCTGTAGCGGTACCTGTAAAACATGATTTTTTACAAAAAAAACATGTGCACTTAAAATTCTTACTGTTTTAAACTCTAACAACTTCTGCATTAAAATCAAAATTGTTTTTACTCAAAAGCAATTAATTTAAAACTATTTTCAGTATTCTCTACATCCGTCTTAGTAGGCATGACTTTCTTTTCGCTCATGTCTGTGGCATCACGGCCCGCCCGAAACACTCTGACTTTTGTCTAGACGGGTCGTGATAATAAGCAAGATTTAAAGGGGTTTTATGCAAGTGTTTTCCTTATGTTGAGCATGTTGATTTGCTTAAAATGGTGTTATGTGGGTGATCCCTTAAGTTGATCATGTCGACCACTATATACAAATATTAAAATGACTTTATGTGGGTGATCTCTTATGTTGATCATGTCGACCACTACTTGCAAAGGTTAAAGTGGCTTTATACAAGTGATCCTGTACGTTGATCATATCAACCACCTATACAAAAATTAATAGAAAACATATGAAGTGTTCTTCCTTGTGATTAATGGACGCACACCATCATGCTCATACGAGTAGTAGATTGTTTGAGTCACAAATGGGGGTCGACGCCCATGAAAAATTATTAGATGAGAGTTTGCATCCCATGATAGGGAAATTTGGGATATATTTGAGCACTTATGTTTACCATTAGGGACTCAAATTTCAAGATTGAGTATATCAATTCATGAACCAAGAATAAGTAAAAAATGAATGAGTCATCTCAGCTTTAGATATGAAATCAGAACCTAGAAATCCATGTGCCTTAATAATTATGGTGTGAGAACTATCTAGAATATAACATGTCAGAAAAGATGACTTACGCTCATAAATTACTTTTATAGAAAAACATGCACATTACCGTAGTTAGCAATCCTTTTCTTATCATAAAATATTATTTTTAAAGTATTCATGCATATTTCTAAAATGTTATGGTGCTACTGGGGGGGGGGGGAGTACAGGTGGGCTGATCCATTTTTGGAATTTCTTTTTAGGAGAATCGGGACGAGAGATTTGTTTACGATAAGCTTCAGAGAGTGTCTACAGTTTTAGTTTGTCTTTTCTTTGAGAATGATGTATCACTCGTATGTGGACTTGATTGTATTAGACATTATTTAGATTCTAGTTTTTCATACTTGTTGTACTTTATATTTCTAGTTGGCACTATGTGATGTAGGGGCAGGCTGGGGTCGTGGGAAAAGTAGACACACTACGGGGTTTTATGATGTGGACGACCCAACACAGCACGAGCTTCACAAAGTCCAAACGGTTATTAGCGTAGATTAAATAAATAACTTTAAGCCCATGCAGAGATCCACCAAGGGGTAGTGGCAAAGGAAAAAGCACCTAGGCGTGGTTACGAATCGGGAGCGCAAAGATTTAAATTAAAGCGGATTAGCCCTGCAAGTTAGCACAAAATTAAGTAATCCAAGCACCACTCAATTGATAAACATAACACAGAAATCTAAGCAAAGTAAACCATGCTGAAACTCAAATCCAAAATACAACTTACAACCTTACGTGGAGCCAATCGGACGAAGGAGGGCACCGAATATTGAGAGGAATGGATCCGGGTCGGTGGAGGCCAACCGTGGGGAAATGCGGCGGACTCACGGGCTGCGGGGAACTAGGAAGGGGCTGATTTGGGCGGAGACCGGGCTGGAAGTGGTCTGACGGAAAAGGCAAGACTGGAGGACGGCCGTCGGAAGTGACGGAGGGTTGGCGGATGGCTGTCGGGAGCAGGGGGGCCTGGAAGGTGGTTGTCGAGGCTGCAGGGGGGCTGGGAGTTGGGCGGCGAGGCTGCTGGACGGAGGGAAGCCGGACGGCGGGCTGCTGGAGGACAGGGGGGTTGGACGGCGGGTTGCTGGCGGGCTGGGGGCTGGACGGCGGGCTGCTAGCAGACTGGGGGAAGCTTGACGGGATGGCGGAGGGGCTGGGTAGCACCCGACGGGCGGCTGGAAGGTCGGAGGCGCACCGTCGGAGGCGAGGAAGGGGACGAACGGCAGCGGGAACCCTAGGCGTCGCACCTGGGGGGTGTTGGCGTCGCACCAACCGACCGGTTGAAGAGTCACTCAATCACTCGGTCCCAAACCTTTCCTCTTGGCTCCTATAAATAGAAAAGAAGCTAGGGCATCCGGAATCGATGGCTCAGATCGCCCAATCTTCCGGGTGCCCAAGTAATGTCAATACATGTCCGAATAAAAGAAAACGAAATACGAAAAATACTCGCGTCGACCTTCCGGACACATCCGCGGGCTCGGATCGTCCGGAAGGGCCCTCAAAGTGCAGGATCATAAAATCACGCCCGCTTTCAGCGGGAATACACGTGCGTGGGCCAATGTCGACGTTGATCTCCATCAACTCCCCCCGGCTTAGTAGCATTCATCTCCGAGGAATGGAGACGATCATACTCCTGGCGTAGCCCGGGGGCAAGTCTCTCAAGCTCTGCAGGGGCGATCCAAGTGTCATCAAAGCTGGGGCGGTCCCTCCAGTGGACCAGGTAGCGCAAGGTGCTCGGGTCTGCTGCTGTCATGTAATCATGGGCTAGGATGCCCTCAATGGCCTCCAGGCCCGTAGTAGTCTCTGCGGGCAGTGGCTCACTCTCTAATGAACTCTCCGGTGGAACAGCCGACGGTGGTGCGAGATCCCCAGGCGATGACGCTGTGGGCAAGGACTGAGGGAGTGAAGGCGACAACGGGGAAAGTGGTGGCTCGAAGGGTGGCTCCGCGGGGAGGGGTTCGAAAGGATCCACATAAGTTTGCTCCTCGTAGTATGGAGTCAAGTCTTCTACATTGAATACTCTGCTGATCCCCATGTGCCTTGGAATATCAATCTCATAAGCATTTGGTCCTATCTTTTGTACCACCGTATAAGGGCCCATCCGCCTAGCATTTAGTTTCTTTGCAGTTCCAGAGGGGAACCTCTCCGCGCGAAGACGAACCAAAACCTGTGTGCCAATCTCAAAACTCCTTTCCCTCCTGTGGACATCCGCATAGGCTTTATAATTATCATTACTTGTTGCGATTTTTTTCCGTATGGATTCGTGAAGCTCATGCATGTGCTGGATAAAGGACTCAGCCGACTCACTAGGGCGGGACTCAAGTGGGAGGGGAATTAAATCAACCGGCTTCCTGGGTTCGTACCCTAACAGGATGTGGAATGGGCTAAGGCCAGTAGTCCTATTCACCGAGCTATTATACGCGAACTCTGCTAGGGGAAACACCGAGTCCCAAGTACACATATGCTCACCGACAAGGCAGCGTAAGAGGGAGCCCAAACTCCTATTGACCACCTCAGTCTGTCCATCCGTCTGTGGGTGGTAGGCGGTGGAGAACTTGAGGGTGGTGCCCGTCTTCATCCATAGTGTCTTCCAGAAATAGCTCATGAACCGGACGTCACGATCAGACACTATAGAGGAAGGTAATCCGTGATACCTGAAGACCTCTCTAAAGAATAGGGCGGCCACCAAGGAGGCATCGGCCGTCTTGCGACATGGGATGAAGTGGGCCATCTTCGAAAAGCGATTCACGACAACATAAATGGAGTCATGTTTCTTGGGCGTGCGGGGCAACCCAAGAACAAAGTCCATGCTGATGTCAACCCAGGGTTTGTGAGGGATTCGGCAACGGGGAATACAGGCCGCCGGGTTGGCGAGATCCTTTCGCCGTCTGGCACGTCCTACAATGCCTAATCACACGCGCGACGTCCCCTTTCAGCGAGGGCCAATAGAAACGATCCTCAACCAAGGCGATAGTCTTGTCTCGCCCGAAGTGTCCGGCGGCGCCTCCCGCATGCATCTCCCAGATCAAGAAGTCACGGAGAGAAGTGGAGGGAATGCAGAGTCGGGTGCCGAAGAACAGGTATCCCTCGGAAACCGTAAATCCATCAATAGTGTCTGGAGGATTCCGGATGAGGGACCTATAGATACTTCCAAAATTCGAACATTCGGCATACTCAACAACGAGACGCTCAAAACCAGTGACATGTGTGCTCATCGCCTGCAGGAGGCTAATCCGGCGACTCAGGGCATCAGCCGGCTTGTTTTCAACACCCGCGCGGTGTTTAATAACGTAGTGATAGCTCTGCAGAAACTCTACCCACTTGGCGTGCCTATGACTAAGCTTTGACTGGGACTTCAAGATATCGTAAAGCCTAATGATCAGAGTACAACACAAACTCCTTGTGCAGGAGATAGTGTCGCCAATACCGCAAGGTCTGGACGATCGCATAAAATTCACGGTCATACGTGGAATACCGCTGGCGGGCCTCGTTCAGCTTCTCGCTGAAATATGCAATGGGATGGCCCTCCTGGCTAAGTACTCCACCGATCCCTAGGCCTGAAACGTCACACGCTACCTCGAAGGCTAGGCTAAAATCTGGCAATCTAAGGACAGGGGCGGAGGCTAAACGATCCTTGATCTCCTCGAAGGCCTTAGTGGCGGCCGTGGTCCACACGAAGTCTCCCTTACGAAGGCAGCTCGTAAAGGGGGCCATAAGTGCGCTAAAACCTCGGACAAACCTCCTGTAGAAGGTGGCAAGTCCATGGAAACTCCTGGCCTCGTGGATGGTCGTGGGGACAGGCCACTCGCGGATCGCTCTCACCTTGTCGGGGTCCACGGAGATGCCCGACGCCGAGATAATATAGCCAAGAAAGTGAACTGATTCAGCCAGAAAATCACACTTCTTCATATTGATAAATAAATGCTCCTTCCTGAGGGTATCGAACACCAATCGGACGTGGTGTAGGTGGTCAGTGCGCTCCTGTCTATAGATAAGAATATCGTCGAAGTACACAACTAGGAACTTGCCCATGTAGGGCCGCAAGATCTGAGTCATCACCCGCATGAACGTGCTAGGGGCATTCGACAATCCGAAAGGCATCACCAACCACTCAAATAGGCCATCCTTCGTCTTGAAGGCCGTCTTCCATTCATCCCCCTCGCGGACCCTAATCTGGTGATATCCGCTCCTAAGGTCGATCTTCGTGAAAATACGGGCTCCAGCCATAGCGTCAAGTAAGTCGTCAAGGCGGGGAATCGGAAAACGGTACTTCACTGTGATCTTATTGATGGCTCTACTGTTAACGCACATGCGCCAGCTCCCGTCCTTCTTCGGGGTGAGAAGGGCTGGGACCGCGCACGGACTCAAGCTCTCGCGTACGAAGCCCTTCCTAAGTAAATCATCAACCTGCCGTTTTAGCTCGGTATGCTCGGTTGGGCTCATACGGTAGTGTGGGAGATTGGGCAAAGATGCCCCCGGCACAAGGTCGATCGCGTGCTGGATATCCCTCAGAGGGGGTAGCTCGTCGGGGAGCTCTTCGGGCGTAATGTCCGTAAAGTCTCTCAATAGTCGCTGTAAATCAGGATCAGTAGGAACGACACTCCCACTAGGAGTGTCCGGGGCCAAGGTAGCCGCTACAACAAATACGATCCCCGATTCTAAGCCCTCTCTCATGAAGTCATGCATCCTCAGAAGGTGCAGGGGCCTGGAGGACCCAACACCGACGGGCGAGTCAACCTTGCCCTTGGATGAATCCTTGGGCTGGGTTGGGGTCAAGGTGATCTTCCGGCACCGATCATAAAATACGCATGTGTTCGATCGCCCGAAGCACGTCACGTCGCGATCAAACAGCCAGGGTCGACCTAAGAGGACATGGGCTACGTCCATCGGGATAACGTCACACCAGACCTTGTCCTCAAAGGACGCGAGTCGCAAGGGCACTAAACACCGCTGGGTAACCTGGATAGCAGACTTGTCCACCCAGAGGACATGATAGGGCTGGGGGTGCGGCTCGGGGGTGATCTGCATCCGCTCCAGCGCCTTCATGGTGACAATATTCACGCAGCTCCCCCCATCGATAGCAAGCTTGCAGGGGTCGCCCGCGCTCTGGAAATAAGTATAGAAGATGGTGGTACGTCGCCAATCATCCTACGAACGTGGAGTATGCAGGAGGCGGCGTATAACTCCTAGCTCTAAAGATCTCTCTACGTCACTCTCCCAGTCTTCCTCCACAGTTGCTATTATATCGCCCTCAGTCTCTCTCGCCGGGTCTATACTTTCGTCTTCCTCGTCCTCAATCAACAGGTTCCGCATAGGGCACTGTGCGGCATAATGACCTCGTCTAGAGCATCTATAGCACTGAGGACCACTTGGCCTAGGAGGCCCGGTCATAACAGCCTTCCCTTTCACATCCTCAGGGATGTGGGGGGGACCGGAGGCCTGGGGGTGAGGAGGGGTGG
Source organism: Platanthera guangdongensis (assembly GCA_039583875.1). Taxonomy (NCBI): domain Eukaryota; kingdom Viridiplantae; phylum Streptophyta; class Magnoliopsida; order Asparagales; family Orchidaceae; genus Platanthera; species Platanthera guangdongensis. The sequence goes on from CM077154.1 coordinate 150,003,056, forward strand.
ACCTCCTGAATGTGGGGCCATCAGTCCTAGGAGCCTGCTGGCGGGTCCCGGTAGTCCGGAGGTAGAGCTCGTACTCCAGGGCCAACTCATAAATCTGCTCGACTGTTTCCCGTCGGTGGGGAATTAGTTCCCTCCTAATCTCCGGCCGTAGGCCGTACCGAAACCGGGAAGCCGCGGCACTGCTCTCCTCTCGAAGGTCACTCCTCACCATCAGGTCGTCAAACTTGGTCATATATTCGGCTACTGACATCGTGCCCTGTTGAAGTGCATAGACCTGGTCTAACAATCGATCACGATATGACGCGGGGAGGTATTTCTCCTTCAAGCGCCTCGTCATATCTTCCCATCTAATAATGGGCCGATAGCCGTCCCGCTCTAAGGCTCGCTCTACGCTAGTCCAATAGTTCATCGCAGATCCCACTAACTTCATACGCGCGAATCGCACCTTGCGTTCATCACTCATGTCGTACCAGTCAAAGTAGTGCTCCATCTCCCGGAGCCAGTCACTAAATGCTCCGGGGTCTTGATGACCGTCGAATGTAGGAACATCGATACGGATACGACGGAGGATGTCATCCTCCCTAAGTGGTACCCCTTCCCGATGTTCGGGATAGCCGTCAAAGCGGTCACGACGAGCATAGTCGTATCGGGGCCGCTCAGGGTTCCGTGGGGCATCATGATCATAATCAGGGGGATCTGGATACCGTCGGGGGGCGTTGTGGTCGCCTCGGCCTTCGTATGCATCCTGGCGCGCACGAAGTTCTTTGATGAGAGCGCCCAATTGATCAAAGCGGTCTAAAATCGTGCGTTGGAATTCAGCGGGGGACAATTCCGAATTGGAATTGGAGTTGCCGGCCCGCTCATCAGTGAGGTTCGGATCAGACATGTTTTGTCTAAATGGCCTACCACTACGTAACATACGACGCGCTCGAACCTGGCGCTTTAATACCAATCTGATGTAGGGGCAGGTTGGGGTCGTGGGAAAACTAGACACACTACGGGGTTTTATGATGTGGACGACCCAACACAGCACGAGCTTCACAAAGTCCAAACGGTTATTAGCGTAGATTAAATAAATAACTTTAAGCCCATGCAGAGATCCACCAAGGGGTAGTGGCAAAGGAAAAAGCACCTAGGCGTGGTTACGAATCGGGAGCGCAAAGATTTAAATTAAAGCGGATTAGCCCTGCAAGTTAGCACAAAATTAAGTAATCCAAGCACCACTCAATTGATAAACATAACACAGAAATCTAAGCAAAGTAAACCATGCTGAAACTCAAATCCAAAATACAACTTACAACCTTACGTGGAGCCAATCGGACGAAGGAGGGCACCGAATATTGAGAGGAATGGATCCGGGTCGGTGGAGGCCAACCGTGGGGAAATGCGGCGGACTCACGGGCTGCGGGGAACTAGGAAGGGGCTGATTTGGGCGGAGACCGGGCTGGAAGTGGTCTGACGGAAAAGGCAAGACTGGAGGACGGCCGTCGGAAGTGACGGAGGGTTGGCGGATGGCTGTCGGGAGCAGGGGGGCCTGGAAGGTGGTTGTCGAGGCTGCAGGGGGGCTGGGAGTTGGGCGGCGAGGCTGCTGGACAGAGGGAAGCCGGACGGCGGGCTGCTGGAGGACAGGGGGGTTGGACGGCGGGTTGCTGGCGGGCTGGGGGTCGGACGGCGGGCTGCTGGCGGACTGGGGGAAGCTTGACGGGATGGCGGAGGGGCTGGGTAGCACCCGACGGGCGGCTGGAAGGTCGGAGGCGCACCGTCGGAGGCGAGGAAGGGGACGAACGGCAGCGGGAACCCTAGGCGTCGCACCTGGGGGGTGTTGGCGTCGCACCAACCGACCGGTTGAAGAGTCACTCAATCACTCGGTCCCAAACCTTTCCTCTTGGCTCCTATAAATAGAAAAGAAGCTAGGGCATCCGGAATCGATGGCTCAGATCGCCCAATCTTCCGGGTGCCCAAGTAATGTCAATACATGTCCGAATAAAAGAAAACGAAATACGAAAAATACTCGCGTCGACCTTCCGGACACATCCGCGGGCTCGGATCGTCCGGAAGGGCCCTCAAAGTGCATGATCATAAAATCACGCCCGCTTTCGGCGGGAATACACGTGCGTGGGCCAATGTCGACGTTGATCTCCATCACTATGAATCAGAGTTATTACTTTAACTCTAGCTTCACTCTTTTGTTTTTGTTGTATGCTTTGGATATTTCTTTCATCTTTATTGTATTGTACCAATTTTATTATTGTTGTTTAGTTTACTGCATATCATGAGTGTTGGTTGGGCTTTTGAAATATTGCCGAACTAGATAGGGGTGTTACATTTTCTCACGGACTTGCAACCCCAAATCAGGCGCGCCTTCATCTACACAGCCCTGCTTCTCTCGCCTGCGCCATGGAGCAAGCTCGTTACCTTGACAAGGTACTTTACACGGCCCAACTGTCAACCTCTGCACAGACAATGCCAGTACTGAACTCTCAACTACCTCCATCCCCAGGATGACCTGATTCTACATGGAGACCCGCTGATTGGCCTGACGCCGCTGCCAGTTCTGCAAATCCTGTCTTCGTCGATTACCCCCACCACCCCAGTGCTTATTTGACTAGCAGTGCCTCGAGCTTCGCAGCAAAGGCCTTTTTTTTGTTAGAAAAGTCCATGTAAAGAGCCCATTATTGGGCCCATTTTTGTCTTTTCTCTTCTCGCTTCTTTAGTCCCACATCATGTATAGGATTGATTCTCTCTCCTTCCTCCTATATATTTGTATTCTCTCCTTGGATTTACACATATAAGAAATACATACAAGTATTCAAGCTCTTTCTACATGGTATCAGAGGGACTCGTCGCCTCCCGCGGACTCCAAACTCTATCTGTTTTCCTCTGATCTCCTGCGGCCTGCGGTCTCCTGCGGCCTCTTGCGGCCTGCAAAGTCTATCCGCTCCTCTCCCTTAGCCGCTCGGCTAACTGCGGCCTGCAGTCTTCTGTGGCCTCTATTTCTGCTTCCGCTCCCTTTTCCTCTCCGTGGTTCCACCCTCCTCCTCGGGCTTCTTATAGTCTCCTCTCTCTTTGTCCCGTGGGGTCCACTTCTCCCAGCTGTTCTCATTTAGTTCGCTGCGGGCTCCTCTCGTCCGCTGCGGGCTCCTCTCGTCCGCTATGGGCTCCTCTCGTCCGCTATGGGCTTTCTTCCCCTGCTCTACTTCTCTCCTTCCTTGCGAGCTTCTACCTCAGTCCAGACCGAGCTCTCTTCTCGCGGGCGGTCTCTTGGTTTATCCCGCCGCGGACTACTCCTAACCGTTGCGGGCACTCTTCTCAGGGTTTGCTGAAATTTCCCCTCTTGCGGACTGCTCCTGTATTGGCTCCGCAATGATGGCCGCGTTCAGACTTGGCTCCTTAATTCCTTGGATGGCGAACCTTATCAGATGACCATGTATCACGACACTGCCAAGGCTATGTGGGATGAGCTGCATTCCTTGTACTCAGGCCGAGACAGCCTTCAGCATCTCTACGACATACTCACTGATCTTCTCGCTCTCGACACTGGCGGGGCTTCGGATATGACCTCCTTTGTCGCTCGAGCCAAGACCCCTGCTGAGACCTGGATCCAGCATCAGCCGTCTACCAATGATCATGTTGCTTAGCGCGCTCAGAAGGAAGCTGTCTGCATTGCCATCATGATGGCATGTGTTCCGTATCACCTTCGGAGCATTCGAACTCAGGTCCTGGCTTCTCTCACAACATCGTTTTTCTCTGATGTTTGCTCCATGTTTCTCCGTGTGTCACCTCCTCCGGATACTTCTGCTCCTCCCCCGACTCTTATTCAGCAAGCCCCTTCCCTCCTACCGTCCCCTCCTACCTCTGCTCGAGGCGGACGTTCGGGATCTCGGGGCCGTGGGCGTGGTGGTCGGGGTCGGCCGAAGTGTTCCTACTGCGGAAAAGACGGTCACCTTGAGGCGACCTGCTACCAGAAGATTGGTTATCCTCCTCGTCCGACGGCATCTGTTGTTGCTGACGCCTCCTCTGCAGCCCCTCCTGATCTTGAGGTCGTTCGTCTCCAGATCCAGCAACTCCAGGGGCTACTCAACCCGCCCTCTGCCTCCATTGTCTTCGTCTTCAGCACAGGTGCTTCTTGTTTATCCACCAGCCTGTGTTGGATCGTGGACTCAGGTGTCACTCATCACATTACCTCGCGACGGCCTGCCCAGTACTCGGATTCTCCTTATCCGAAGTCTATCACTGTGGCCAATGGGGCGACGGTTCCCGTCTCCGGCTCGGCGAATCTTTCTCTCAACCCGTCGATATCCCTTCGCTCGGCTCTTCATGTTTCGAGCTCCCCGTTCAATTTACTTTCTGTCGGACGTCTTACTAGTGATCATGATTGTTCTGTCATATTCATCTCTTCTTCTTTTGTTATACAGGATCGGCGAACACAGACTACCATTGGTAAAGGCACACTGCGGAACGGGCTCTACCTTTTTGATGACTCTCCCACCATTCTCTCTTTCGTCTCTTCCACTGAGTGGCATCGACGTCTTGGGCATGCCCCTCTGTCGGTCCTCCAGTGTAACACTCCGTCCCAGTTTTACAATAATCAGTCGTCCGGCAGGGTCAGCGATATAAAGAGAACTAGAAAACAGTATCAAAACTAATACACAGCAGGTATAAAGAAGAAGCTACTAAAAATTTAAACTTACAGCAGAAGCTATGAAAGAAAACTAAGGGTAACCACATACATGTATATTGGATTCACAGAGCCGCTAAACATGAATTAAGATGAAAGTACTGTAAATCTGAAGTAACATAATAAGTCTGATACATGATATTTCAAACATTAACCAAATACAATATTCAAGGTTACAAGTGTATACTGAATGAAAGAAAACTGAAAAGGGAAAACAGCTACAAACTAACACCACAAGGACGCTCATCCTAGGCGTAGTTTCTCACCTTGGTCACCTGTAAAAACATTGCTCACGAGGGGTCAGACTAAGGAAAAATAACTCCTCCTAGTGACGCTAAAATTTTTTCTTAAATGATGAATGCATGCCCTTTGAAAAATAGTTTTGTTCATTAGAATCTTTATGCTAGATGATATGCATGTGTTTACAATGCTTCCTGGTCAAGAGACCTACTCGTTCTACGTTCATGAACTTTGATTTTATTTACTCAAGCCCCGGCATTCACTAACTAGTGTGCTGTCTCACGTCAGGTATATGCTTGAGTTCTAAGTGGCTTCTAATCTGCACTTCTACATGAAAGATTCCAGGCAGAGTAGCTCCTAACACGCAACTGAAATCTGACGACCTGAGACCATCTTACGAACTCAATTGTTCTGGTATCGCGCGGACACGGTCTCGAATCTACCAAGACTCTACTACTCATAGGATACCATATGTCCTATGAGAAAGGTAGCGCGCCTCTATCAAGCACGAGAAGACTTATGTGTGCTTACTGACCCTTTGGGGCTATCGCTACTCTGCTTGGGACTTCTCTTTGGTGTACTACTGAGCGACTCTTGCTTTTATTGTGGTCGACTAGAAGGGACGTTCACGCCCTAACTTAGATACATTTCCAAACTTGCGTAAACGTGTAAGGTTTTGTACCTAACGCTAGCATATATGATCTGGCTATTAGGGTCTTGGAAATGGGATTACCCTACAACTAATTCCCCGACCGTTTTCCTACCACAACACTTTTATGTGCATGATTATGATGCTTGCACAAAAACTTACATAGGCGTATATAAAATAATTTTCTTGTTACGTCTAACTAAGAGGGATTTGGTTTCCTTACAGTGGTGATGCGGCGCTCGTACACTCGACGCGACGACATTTGCTCTTCCGACGGAAATCTGACTACTGCGGACTTCCGGAACCTTGCCCCGAGGCCACCAAAAATCTGTAATCCAAGACAACCTAAATTACACTTTTTCCCCTTTATGGTTATCGGTAAAGAAATCTCAAAATGGCTAAGGTAAACAAAAGAAGAACCAAAATAGTGTACTACCTCTACGTGAGAGCGATTAAGGCTCACAATGCGCCCAACGCTAGAATCGCGGTGGATCTAGAACTCCAAACCCTAACTAGGGCAAGAGGAAAATGAGGAGAAAGTTAGAATTAACTTCCAATTTGAACAATTTCCACGAAGAATGAAGATAAGCGAGGAAACAAAACTCACCGGAACCAAAACGAATTTCGGCACTCTTGATTCCACCGGTTAGGGAAGACACCCGCACTCCTACGGCACAGGGAAGGAGGAGAAGGCTTGTCGGCGCCTGCAGAGGAAGGAGGGAAGGTGTGCGCTGAGGAACGGAGCGGGGAAAGGAGCCGCTAGGGCTTGCGGGAGGAATAGCTGCGGGAGACGGGAAGCGCGACTTGCGGTTTTTCTCCCGTGAGAATGAAATACGGGATCGAATGTTTACGGGGCAAGCGGGCTTTAACTTCACGGTATAGTGGTTTTTAATAACCGATGGAGGAAGGTGAGACTTGCTATTGGCACCCCTATTTCCACCCAAAGAGGTGTAAATTACTATACGCAACTCACACCTAAACGTGCCAACCCTCACTAACACCTTAAGACAATAAAAAAATGTGTTGTGCTTCGCTATTAAATTACAATGTGTCACACGTCTATGACTGATAAAAATCACTAATTAACGAACACGATTTTTAACCATTCTAACATCGTACCTCGACGACGCGCTGTCTCGATCAAAATCCGTCGCGATTTGACCCTACAATTAAAATAAATTTTTTCGTCAGTTTACGGATGTTACATCCAGCGGGCTCTTCCTGATCTCTCTCTTCATCTGTTTCAGTGTGAGTCATGTATCTTCGGCAAGCAGCCACGTTCTTCTTTTCCTGCGCATTGTACACGAAGCGCTGCTCCGTTTGATTTAATTCATTCCGATGTATGGGGCCCTTTTAAGATTACAAGTATTTCTGGTTTTCGTTACTTTATCACATTTACTGATGATTACTCTCGCACTACGTGGCTATACTTCGTGATCGCTCCGAGCTTCCCCATGTTTTTCGGGCTTTTGTCCTTGAGACCCGTGCACAATTCCACACCACCCTAAAAACATTACGCACCGATAATGCTCGCAAATACACCGGTCACGGATTTACAGATTTGTGCTCTGAATTCGGGATTATTCATCAAACATCTTGTGCCCACAGGCCCCAGCAAAACGGCATTGTCGAAAGGAAAAACCGTCACTTACTCGATATTGTCCGCTCCCTCATGCTTCAAATGCACGTTCCCAAATCTTACTGGAACTTTGCGGTCTCCACTGCCTGCTTTCTCATCAACCGTCTCTCATCCTTCGTCCTCCACTATGCTACACCATTCAGCCTACTATTTCCCTCCACTCCGGCATTTCCTCTCCCGTCTCGTGTCTTTGGCAGCACCTGCTACGTCCAGTGTCTGAGGCCGTCCTCGGATAAATTGGATCCTCGGGCGGCTAAACACGTCTTTGTCGGCTATTCGCGCACCCAGAAGGGTTATGTCTGTTATTATCCAGCTTCTCGAAAGATCTCGGTCTCTGCTGATGTTACCTTTCGGGAAGATCAACCGTTTTTTCCTGCTCCTTTACCCGTTCATCTACCACCAGCTCCTCTCCAACCATCCATCCCACGACCGGTTATCCCCGTTACTGCACCACCTTCACCGGGTCCCCCTGCACCGGCTCCTGCTCCCTCCAAACCACTTGTTATCCATGTCTACACTCGTCGCCCTCCCGGTTTCATTGCCCCTCTACAGTCGGCCTCAACCACGGATACTCCGCATCCTGCTGATCAGGCACCGCCCTCCACTGCTCATCCTCTGTCTAACTATGTCTCCATCCATCGCCTCTCTCCCCTCTTGCACACATTTGCTACTTATTTTTCCTCGATCTCTGTTCTTAACTCTGTGCAGGATGTGCTTCAGCATCCGGGCTGGCGGGCCGCCATGGAGGCAGAAATGTTTGCTCTCTGGGCTAACCAAACATAGATTGTAGTACCCCTTCCTCCGGGTCAGAAACCGGTTGGGTGTAAGTGGGTCTTTGTCATCAAACATGTTGCTGATGGGACTATTGACCGTCTAAAGGTTCGTCTCGGGGCTCGTGGTTTCACCCAACAACAAGGGCTCGACTATGAGAAAACTTTCTCTCCGGTGGCCAAGCTCAATACCGTTCGTGTCCTCATCTTCGTCGCTGTCCATCGCCAGTGGTCCTTATTCCAACTGGATATCAAGAATGCTTTTTGAATGGGGATCTCCAGGAAACAGTGTATATGCAGCAACCACCCGGGTTTGAGACCACGGGAAAGCCTCAGGTCTGCCGTCTTTTGAAGGCTCTGTATGGTCTCAAACAATCCCCATGGGCATGGTTTGACAAATTCAGTAAAGCCCTTTGAGATATTGGTTTTACTCGGAGCTCGTCCGACTTCTCGCTGTTTACTCGTCACCGAACAACAGGAACGGTTCTGCTGTTAGTTTACGTTGACGATATCATCATTACAGGAGATGACTCGCAAGGGATACATGCAGTCAAACTACATCTAAGTTTCGTCTTTCAGACAAAAGATCTGGATCCCCTACGATACTTCTTAGGTCTTGAGGTTGCCAGACGATCAGATGGGCTTGTCCTCTCTCAACGGAAAGTATTGCCTCAACCTCCTTCATGATGCAGGTTATTCAGGTTGTAAGCCGAGTGACACCCCTATGGATGTAAACCACAAGTTGTGTGCCCAGGCATCTGACTCGGATCTCCTACTCCAGAGTCCAGAATATTATCGTCGCCTCGTTGGAAAATTGATCTATTTCACGGTAACCAGACCAGATATTTCCTTCGTTGTTGGTATTGTCAGTCGATACATGCACTCCCCTCGAAGATCTCATCTTCAGGATATTGAACGCATTCTCAGATACCTTAAAACAGCTTCTGGTCAAGGACTTGTTTACAGAACCTCTTATTCAGCTCCAACATTGGTGCAATACTCGGATGTTGATTATGTTGGTTCCCTTGATGACCGGCGATCTACCAGCGGTGTTTGCACCTATTTTTGAGGACATTTGGTTACCTGGCGAAGCAAGAAACAAGCGGTCGTTGCTCGATCATCAGCTGAGGCAGAATACCGGGCAATGGCATCTGTAGTGTCTGAACTGACGTGGCTTGAGAGTCTTCTCACTGATCTGGGTGTAAAAATACCTTCACCGGCTCTTCTCCTCTGTGACAGTTAAGCTGATATACATATCGCCAAGAATCCGGTCTTCCACGAAAGAACAAAGCATATCGAAGTCGACTGTCACTTCATCCGGGAGAAAGTTCAAATGAAGAAGCTCGATCTAAAGCATGTCCCAGGGACTGAACGAGTTGCGGATGTCCTCACAAAGGCTCTTTCCAGGCCCCTCTTCTATCAGTGCTTGTCCAATCTTGGCGCATACGATTTGTACGCTCCAGCTTGCGGGGGAGTGTTAGAAAAGCCCATGTAAAGAGCCCATTATTGGGCCCATTTTTGTCTTTTTTCTTCTCTCTTCTTTAGTCTCACATCATGTATAGGATTGATTCTCTCTCCTTCTTCCTCCTATATATTTGTATTCTCTCCTTGTATTTACACATATAAGAAATACATACAAGTATTCGAGCTCTTTCTACAGTTTTCACTACCACTAGTCATACTCTCTCACCCACAAATGCCCTCTCAAAAACTTTGTCTACTGCTCGACACTGAAGACGACAATCTTGACTTCCCTGACTTTGGTCTTTTGATGCTCGTGGATGGTATCAAGATCCTCTCCATTTGGTTCCCCTCCATTTGTCCATTTCATAGTTTAGATATCTTTTCACATTATCAAATGGTGTGAAATTTTTTGGAGATGTGAAAAATACAAAAAGATGGAATTACTGAACTTGTCAGATCAACTTAGATAAATCTTGACCACGAAATGGATACTATCCATTTGGAGTGAAATGGAGAGGATCTTTTTCCTCGCGAGAGACCCCTACGGATCTCGACCTTGAGGACAAGGTTAGTTTTCGAGAGAGAATTTGATACAAAGAAGTCTCCCAGAGTCGGCCACACGTCTCCCTATCAGTTCTATGTAGCACTAGTGGTATTTCATGTATACTCACACCTACCTACATAAGGGAGTGAAGGAGAGTTATTTTCTTTATCTTGATTCATTGAGTTTAGGCTCTTATAGGAGAGAAGAGCAGTTAAAGGGATCCCGTTTTCAAGAGTTGAATATTGAATATTCCTGGATATAATGTATCCCAACTTCCACTAATCTACATCATTGTTTGTTTGATGATAGCAAGCATCCATCATTTGCTGATCTTGTAACCTTTCTAGTCATTCATATTTACCGTTATCCATCTATTTGATCTATAAGGGGAAAAAAGTTTCACCTAAATATAACATAAATTAATAGAAGCATCATTTGCCAACTTAGGGGTCGTTTCATCGTTTGGGTGGTCTCCTTCTCATAAAAGAAGTTAAAAAATTGTCAAGAATATGCTATGAACCTGCTTCACAACTTTGTTCTAAAAGCATCTTTCTCAAACAGGATTTCCAGAGAAATAACTCAACAATTTTACTAATGAAGTTCACCGGCTTTGTGGCAGCATTCAGCAAGTAGGAAAAAAGATTACTTGTTTAGCACATGCTGTTTGAATGATCTTTAGGTTTGTTTGATGGTAACACTGTTCGTATAAAATAAAAACCTTTTCCATGGCAAAGCAATATTGGCAAAGAGGCAGTCCGTCTTGCTACTTCTTCTGACTCTTCTATCTTGTTTTTCAAGTTTCTATAATGGAAAACACAATCATTCAGTTTGGTTTAAAATGTTATATGATAAATGTAAAACAAAAGAGAAAATTGGTAGAATAACTATTTGAGGTAGGTAGAGGACATGCCTGGAAGAGGGAAGCCAGCCGCTAAGTCCAACCACTGCACTTAGATTCACTTCATATGGGTTTCCATTTCCGTATCTTCCAAGAACACTGCAAGTTCCAGAGTACAAGGCAGTTGCAGCACCCATGCTAAACCCACCAACGCCAAGTTTAACTGCAATGACAATTGAGAGGTAAAAGTCACAACTAAAGGTACCCAAATTAGTTGAATATAACAACAAAAATTCTATCCATGTTAGATTTAAAATGTGTAGTTATTTTCTTTTTGGAAGAATAAATTATTAGCTACACTCAGCCCGCGCAACCAGTGTTGGTTGCGCTAAACAGAAAATGTGGATGTGTTGAAAACTGGAGTTCACACATAAAACACAATGGAAAATCCGTTGTGAAGTATAGCATACACTACAAGGCATATACTGTGAAATGTCGAATATGCTGCTTGCCTGGTTCAGCATACGCTATGAAGTATCGTATATGAAATTATGCACATGTACCTCTGTCATTCCAACTAAAATTTGTTTAATATCACAAGAACAAAAAAGAATAGTTCAAATTGCAATGGTGGCATATCTAACTAGAATCAGTGTCCAAATTAACTAAATTCAGTAAATATATTGATAACATGGAATATAAGTAAATTTTTTCACATGTTAACTTACTATCAGCAGGTTCGGTCGACAGAAGTTTTGCGACATGAGAAGCTGAAGCATCCATGCCCTCAACATCATCTGGACCATCCCCGGACAAATCACCCACATCAAACCCTATAGACATGGTAAACAAAAGCACAAATAATCAATTGCAGCATTATAAGAATAAAAATTAAAACATATAACAATAAAAAAAATTGGTCATACTTTAAACAAATCAAAAGTCCTGCCTGAAAAGCTAGTACTCAGATAAGTAAACTTACATGCATTTGAAGGAAATCCACCAAAAATTGATACAGGTCTAACAGGGGCAGTTGGACATATCCATTTTATCTACACATGCAAATATACACATGTTTAAGAAAAAAAGTTAATAGTTAGAAAACCAGGGATATGTTCATAATCTTATATGCATTAAGATTCACTTGGAAATAACACCATTGCTTACATTTGGTAAAGGAAGAGTTTCCAAAAGCTGGGACCAGCTGAAAAACAAGAAACACGTTAGTCACTCTAAAACAGTACCAGTGCTTCTCTCTCCTCTACACTGGCATTCCCTCTCTCTTTCTACATTATATATATATAAACATGAGTGACAGTGCAGATGGGAACCAATGCGACCTCGCCAGTACACTTAATCGTCCGCATCACTTGTAGACAATGTGAGGAGACAATACTACTAATGTTACATACATCTCGTGCACTATCATAAAAATAATTCAGTGTAGTTTGTAGATAGTACTTGTGGAACACTCATAATCTCATGTTCAAACCTCACAATCTTTGTTAAATTATTAGTTTGATATTTTTATTAGAATATTGTTTAAATAATAAATTAGCTAGACATGAGTATGTTTGAAATATATTACACACTTCTTCTCATGTCTTACAGAATTTTCACTGTGATGTGTGCAAATTAAATAAGCATAAGTGTGTTTCTTTTATGCATTATTCATTACCATCTACTATTACATTTGTTGTCATTTACTCTGATGCGTGTGTGCCCCCGTGGGGGGTGAGGGGCTTGCTCTGTTGCTTCTAGTTTTGGTTATAAATAGTTTGCAACCTTCAATGATTGTTTTTCAGAAATTACTTCTATTTATTTGATGTGTCATAATTATGAGAATTTTCATCAGTTTAGAAAATTCCATATCATGATTTCTACCAATTTGGTGTCGTCGTTAAAATTCCTCTCATGTCTTACAGAATTTTCACGATAATGTATGCAGATTAGCTAAACATAAGTGTGTTTCTTTTATGCATTCTTCATTACCAACTACTATTACATTTGTTGTCATTCACTCTGATATGGGGGGTCTTGTCGTGTTGCTTCTATTTTTGGTTATAAATAGTTGGTTACATTCATTGATTATTTTTCACGAAATACTTTGGTTTATTTGATGCACCATAAAAATGAGGGTCTTTTCTCTGTTTAGAAATTTTCATACCATGATTTCAACCCAATTTGGTGTCATTGTTAAAATTATTCGTAATGACAATAGTCGTGAATACATTGATACCTTATTCAAAACATATTTGACTGCCCTGAGGATAGTGCATCCAATCACATGTGTTCATTCTCCTGCTCGAATGAGGTCACTGAGCAGAAGAATCACTACCTTATTGAGGTTGTTTTTGCCTCCTCTTTATCATGCATCTACCTTGATACTATTGAGACAATGTTGTTCTTATTGATGTCTACCATATCAATCACCTAAAACTCATGTTTTAGGAAACAAGACTTCTCTTCGTGCATTGGAAGTCTCTCCTTCTCAGCTCACACCAAAAATTTTTGGGTGTCTATACTGTGTACATTTCCATAACATTGCACACTAAAAATTTGGCCTACGTGCCCTCGGGTGTGTCTTCATTGGATACTCCCCTACTCAAAATAGCTATAAATGATGTCATCCTTCTAGCATGAAAATTTTTGTCTCTGGTGTGTCTCTATGGCTTGCTCTGTTGCCTCGATTTTTGGTTATAAATAGTTTGCTACCTTCAATGACTGTTTTTCACAAATTACTTGGGTCTATTTGATGCATCATAATTATGAGAACTTTCATCAGTTTAGAAAATTTGATATCATGATTTCTACCAATTTGGTGTCGTTAAAATTCTTCTCACGTCTTACAGAATTTTCACGATAATGTATGCAAATTAGCTAAACATAAGTGTGTTTCTTTTATGCATTCTACATTACCAACTACTATTACATTTGTTGTCATTCACTCTGATATGGGGGTCTTGTCTTGTTGCTTCTATTTCTGGTTATAAATAGTTGGTTACATTCATTGATTGTTTTTCACAAAACACTTGGGTTTATTTGATGCATACCATGATTTCAACCCATTTTAGCGTCACTGTTAAAATTCTTCGTAATGACAATAGCCGTGAATACATTGATACCTTATTCAAAACATATTTGACTACCCTGAGGATAGTGCATCAAATCATGTGTTCATTCTCCTGCTCGGATGAGGTCACTGAGCAAAAGAATCACTACCTTCTTGAGGCTGCTCTTTGCCTCCTCTTTATCATGCATCTACCTTGATACTATTGGGACAATGTTGTTCTTACAGTCTTACTGATGTTTATCTTATCAATCGCCTAAAACTTGTGCATTGGATGTCTCTCTGATAGGAAGGTGGGAGAGAGAGAGATCTAGAGAACTAAGAGGAGAAAACTATGGTTGAGAGGAGGAAAGGAGAAGAATACCTGATAATCTTGCATGCCTCCACAAGAGGGCAGCCCGGGTATAAATACCCGAGCCAAGGAGGGGCCGGTCGGCCCCTCCAAAAGGGGCTCAACCCGTTGGTTCAGCCCCGGCCGGCCGGTTCACTGAGTGGGGGCTCAGCCCCGTTGTTGCTTGCCGACTCCTTGCGCCTACAAACATATTGATGCCCCGAGAAGCGTAATAGTGGCGTAACATTCCCCTCCCCATCAAGAACCTGCTTGTCCCCAAGGTGGTAGTCTGGGTAAATTTCTTTGAAGTCCGGCAAATCCACCCAGGAATTGTGCGCCGCTGAGAGGTCCTTCCACTTGACCAATAGCTCGGGGCGGTACTCAACGCCTCGCTATTTCCACTTGAGCAACACAACCTCCTCCGGAAGTGGGCGGAGCTCGCCAGCACTGGTAGCAACAGGTAGAACAGCATTTGGTAGGACATTGGCATCAACCTTCCGCTTGAGCAAGGACACATGAAAAGTTGGGTGAATACGGGAACCCGTAGGTAGTGCCAACTTGTAAGCCACCGGCCCCACCCTGCTAAGACGAAAGGGGCCGTAATACCGGGGAGATAACTTCTGATTCAGACGACGAGCGACTGACGGCTGTTGGTACGGTCGGAGCTTGAGAAATACTTCGTCACCCACTGCAAACTCCATCTCCTTGCGATGCTTGTCCTCCTGAACCTTCATGCGATCCTGGGTCAGGCAAAGGTTATCACGTAGGGTTGCTAACATGCGATCCCTGTCGCGAAGAGCCCGATCAACCGCCGGCATGTAACGGCCCGACTCCGCCACAATTTAAGTCATTCTTTCAGAGAGGATTTTTCATATAACTATATGCAGCAGTATAATAACAGGGTGTACCAGAGAAAATAAAACATCACATCTCATTCCAGAATATATCCACTATCTTACGTCGGGTACAAACTATTTACATTTATTACATTCTCATTAACTATAAAAAAAAACAAACTCAAGCTAACCCGTGGACGAGCCACGTCATCCGTTGGTCTTCGGTCTGCATCGGTCTGGGCCCGCCTAGCGGGGTCTAGTGCGCTGGTACTCGGCTCCTGAAAGAACAGTTTTGTGAAACTAATTAGTTTTGAAACTAAGTGAATTCCTTACCCTTTTTCCGAGTTTTTACACTGCAAGTCGACAAGAGAGTCAGCAGCAATAACATATATGAATATGTCTCTAAGCAAGTAGCAGGAAAACTCAACAATTCTATTTTGATATCAATTCATCTTTCGTTTATCATATTTCTTATCAAGGTTTCATTTGCGTTTCTCGAAAGACTAAGGGTCATTCAACTATCTTAGTCATCTGGGTCCATCGACCCTGCAGATCAATATCCACTTTAGGGCGCTCTCAGGCGCAGTAGGCTTCCACGCCTCCTAAATTGGATTCTCTTCATCTTCTGTAGGAGTTCGACCCCTCCTACGAGGTGTGAGAGTTCTACCCCTCTCACGAGGTGTAGGAGTCTGAAGTATCCCCCCCTACTAGGTCGACCCTTAGCTTCTCGATGCGTCGACGCTATTTTAATTCCATCTAGCTTTTCAATTCATTTCATTTTCTTATTAAATAAGATTTATGTGAATGTTTTCCCCTCAGAAATTTATCGCTCGCTAAACCAAGTTAGCTTTTTCGGCGATTCATATAATCAGTGATACATAACAAGAAGTATGTAACTTAACAGTTTACCAAAAAGTAGTAAGGACTCACCCTAACTTTTCCTTTGCCCTTGTCCCTCGAAGGAATCACATCGCGTCTATCGCCGGACGTCATTCTCTGCAGTATCAAAATATCATTTACCTTACAAGTGCGCCTCAATATTTATGGGTTGACTCCTACGACGGTTACAACTACGACATTTAGGAGTTGTCTAAGACAGGACTAGTGTGGGTGATTCACTTTGACCGTGTATCATGCAAATCTCTGTTGCCCCGATCCACAACCGCAAGGGTTGTCACCAGGACAACACCAAGTGTTGGGAATCGCAGCTCATATCAGTACAATTCCCGTCAAACATGGCCGAACAGCCCACACAGCAGCCCAAAAATAACAGTAGCAGCCGGCATACACACATATACAGTCCAGCCGGCACACTAGCAGCCGGCATACACATATAATTACAAGGAGATCAAGACACCAAATGGAACCCTAGTTTCATCTCTCCCATCAAGGGGTCTAGGGTTTCAGAACTTGTAATTATAAAAAGAGGTGAAGCAAACCAAAATCCCAAACCCTAGGGTTTTCACCCATCAAAAATCCATACACCATCTGCAAAATCGACACAAGAGGAGTTGAGGGAAAGAGATTACCTCACGATTGAAAGAAGAATCACCGAAATCGGAGGAGAATCGAGCCCGATAGCGCAAGCGGCGGTAGCGGCTTCTGCGGTTTCGTCCGTCGCAAAATGAAGAGGCAGAAAGGCAAACCCGCTGTTTTAAGGCACGGGAAGGATAAGCCACCGCCGAACGCGTAATAGCCGGTCATCGACCGGCCCAACCGGTTCAGTACTGAACAAAACAAAATTTACACAGCCAGTTCCTCCCAAACACACAAAAATTCCGAACATCAAAACAAGGCGACACTGCATTATTCTTTCCTCATCGGGGAGTATTCACATTGTTATTTTACAAATATAAACATGTTAATTATTCGGGTATTACACGGCATGGCCGTGCTGCCCGGCTCATAGCTGCTCAGAGTAGGAAGGCTGACGTAAACAATCTCAAACGGGGTCATCCTGCTGGCGAAGTGGCAGGAAGTGTTGTAGCAATACTCGGTCCAGTGCAACCACCCCAGCCACATTCGGGGCTTGTCCATAACAAAACAACGGAGATAGGTCTCCACGCCCCGATTTAAGACCTTCGTCTGGTCGTTCGTCTGGGGGTGATGTGTTGTGCTGAAACGTAGGCATGTCCCCTGCAGTCAGAATAGTTCTTGCCAAAAAGTGCTCACAAAGGTGGGGTCCCGGTCAGAGATGATAGCACGAGGCGGGCCATGCAAGCGGACAATCTCCCGAGCAAAAAGAGCGGCGACCGATTCGCCTGTATATGGATGGCTCAAAGCAAGGAAGTGGCCGTACTTGGAGAGTTTGTCAACCACCACCAGAATCACGGATTTCCCTTGGGACTTGGGAAACCCGTCAATGAAATCCATCGACACCGTATCCCAAATATGCTGCGGAATCTCGAGAGGCACAAGCAGGCTTGCTGGCGAGGTCGTCTCGTACTTCTGACGCTGGCAGATCTCACACTCCCGCACAAACTGCTGTATGTCGCGGCGCATGCCGGGCAAAAAAACATTTGTTCGTGCCCGCTGAAGGTACGGAGCACTCCCACATGGCCGCCGGCCGGAGAAGAATGAAACTCGTGCATCATCACGGTTTTTCATGTCGAGTCCGGAGGAATAACCACTCGGCCATGATGGAAGAGGCGGCCATTCTGAAGGTGATAGTCGGTGTCCACGGTCGCACCGCGCTGCAAAGCCTCCACCACGGTGCGTAAAGCGGAATTTTGCATTACTTCCTCCTGTATATCATCCAGATAATCCACCAGTGGCCCTGTGATGTGAGCAACAGTACCGTCAGGAAGGCGAGAGAGAGCGTCAGCTACCACGTTGTCTTTGTCTTGCCGATAGGTAATCTCATAATCGTAACCCAAAAGCTCGGTGACCCACTTTTGTTGAAGAGGAGAAGAGACCCGTTGATCCAGGAAATGCTTCAAGCTTTGGTGGTCGGTGCGAATTTTAAAATGTCGGCCTAGTAGGTATGGCCGCCACACAGCCACCGCGTGGATGATAGCCAACATTTCCTTCTCATAGGTGGACAAGCCCAGCGTGCAGGGAGCTAGCGGCTTGGTGTAGGCTAAGGGTCGGCCCTCCTGCATCAATACCGCACCAATGCCCACCCCGGAAGCGTTGGTTTCCAGCACAAACTCCTTGGTGAAATCTGAGAGCGTCAGGACTGGAGTAGACGTCATGGCCCCCTTAAGTGCATGAAATGCTGCCTCTGCCTCGTCCTGCCACACGAAGGCGTCTTTCTGTAACAACTGGGTGAGAGGTCGGGCAATCTTGCCAGTCTTTCACAAATCGACGGTAGTAGCCTGTGAGGCCCAAGAAGCCCCTCAATGCTCGTATAGACTGGGGACGCGGCCATGATAACATGTTTGCGATCTTTTGAGGGTCCGCCTTGACGCCCTCAGACGACACCAAATGACCAAAGTACTCTACCTCCTCCTGCCCGAAAGAGCATTTGGACTGCTTGGCGTACAATTGGTGCTGGCGAAGGATGGCGTAGACCTGCTCCACATGGTGCAAATGTTCCAGCTGGCACTGATCAGAATATCATCAAAGAATATCAGCACGGACAGACGGCGGAGGGGCCTGAATATCTCGTTCATGACGGCCTGGAATGTGGAGGGGGCGTTGGTGAGCCCAAACGGCATCATCAGGAACTCATAATGCCCGTCATGTGTGCGGAATGCGGTCTTGTGGACATCCTCTTCATGCATGCGAATCTGGTGATAACCCGACCGGAGGTCGAGTTTGGTGAAACGGGAAGCACCGTGTAGTTCATCCAGCAGTTCTTCAATTAGCGGTATCGGAAACTTGTCCTTTATGGTGGAACTGTTTAGGCCGCGGTAGTCTACGCAGAAGCGCAACGATCCGTCCTTCTTCTTGACTAAGATTATGGGGGATGAGAATGCACTGGTACTGGGGCGAATGAGTCCTGCTGTGATCATTTCCCGAACGCTGCGCTCGATCTCGGACTTCTGGCTATACGGGTACCGGTACGGTCGAATATTGATGGACTCCGTCCCGGTCTTCAGCTGAATCTGGTGATCGCGGAAACGCGGTGGTGGGAGCATCCTGGGTGTCTGGAATATATCTGCATACTAAGCGAGCAACGCCCGCATCTGCTGGGGTACTGCTGGAGGTGTCCCGGGGGCCTCCGTAATTAACATGATCATTGTCATCGTGCTGCCCTGCTCTCCCAGCCGCTCTAGACTGCGGAGGGATATCTCCTTCAGTGGAGAAGATTTTAGGCCACCTAGGCAGTACTGCCTCCCCTGTTGGAGAAACTTCATCGTCATATGTTCCCAATCAAAGGTAACCATCCGTAATTGTTGTAGCCACTGCACCCCAAGTATCATGTACGACCCTCTGATGGGTAGGAGGCAGATGTCCGTGCGTCCCGAGTACCCCTGTATCCGTAGTTCCACGCCTTTCATAACCCCCTCGCACTGGAGTTTGCTCCCGTCGGCCACCATAACATGAAAAGCAGTTGCTCGGTCGACCTCGTGTCCCACCTGCTGCGCCACTTCCGGGTGGATGAAGTTATGTGTACTTCCGCTATCTACCAGAATAGTCACCTTTTCCTAGCGGACTCGCCCGGCCACCCTCATTGTGAGCGGTGCATTGCATCCCTCT
The DNA here is from genome assembly GCA_039583875.1 of Platanthera guangdongensis. NCBI lineage: Eukaryota > Viridiplantae > Streptophyta > Magnoliopsida > Asparagales > Orchidaceae > Platanthera > Platanthera guangdongensis. The sequence continues at coordinate 150,022,759 of CM077154.1, forward strand.
ATCGCCTGAAGTGACACGCTGAACTCAGTCAAATCCAAGTCCCCATCCCACTCTGATTCGGGTGGGCTCCCATCCTCCGCGTCCTCACGTAGCATAAAGACCTGTATCTTCTGGCATTTGTGTCCCAGCGTGAACTTGTCGTCACAGTTAAAGCATAAGCCCTTCTCTTTCCTGGCTTGAAGTTCGGCCCATGAAAGACGTGTCACCGTTGGCTTGCCAGTCGTTGGGGGGTCCCGTCGTGCAACTGCGGGGGCCTATGGCTGCCTCCCCGTGGTACGAGTCCGCTGCCTGTGGAAGCGTTCCTCCTGGATGCGGGCCAACGTGATAGCATGATTCAACGTGTGGGGCATGTGTGCGTGCACCTCATCACAAAGGTGTTCCTTGAGTCTTGAGACGAAGCAGCTGAGTAGCATCTTTTCTTCCTACTGCACCCAATTTGCCAATTTTTCAAACTCGGTGCGGTATTCCCTCACCGTCCCCTTCTGTTGCCGCTTCTGGAGAAGGGCCTCAAAATCCTCGTACTCCAGAGGTCAAAATCGGGTCGTAAAGCCCTCCACAAACACTGCCCAGGGAACGTAGTCCCGGCCCCGTAAAAACCACTGCGTCCACTGGAAGGCATCGTCCTCCATGTGGAAGGATGCAAGTTGAACTCATTGCCCCTTTGGCACATCGTGATAACTGAAGAAGAGCTCTGCCTTGTTTATCCACTCCAACGCGTCTCCTCCGTTGAATTTGGGGAAATTCATGCGAGTTAATTTTGGGGGCATGTACGCCCGTGGTGCGCCCTGTCCTTGCCAACCATGATTGTGTCCGTAGTCGGCTGGTCTCCTTTGCTCCCCCGGATCAGGAAATCCGCCTGGATATACCTGCTGATACATTGCTCCCACTGGAGGAGGTTGGTCGGCCCAAGGAATGCCCAGCCAGAAGCCTCCTGCTGGTCTGAAGCCCCCCCCCCCCCCGATTGAGGAAGAAGCCCTCCCGCGCCTAGCGGAGGTGGTCCGGCCTGACCAGCAGGCCTCCCGATCCAACCCTGCTCCTCCCCGATCCACCGCCAAGGGGTACGGCCTGCAGCGTAGTCGTCGTTGCCGCCCTGGGATGAACCCGTGCCCGACGCGGTCGGGCGATGTCGCTCGCCAGCGGCCGACATCCACACGCTAGGGTTAGCGCCGATCTCGCGCCCTAGCGCCGTTTCGGTCGCTGTTTCGCCTAAAATCGGACCCGTCGGGTGAGATCCCGCAGTTTCGAGTCTGTGATTTGGCGATCCACCGTTATCTTCGCTCGTCGGGCTCTTCCCTTTCAGATTTTGCGATAGTAATGCCTTGATCTCCTCCATCCGAGCGTTGATCCGTTCTTCAAGTCGTTGCGTTGACGTCCTCATGTTTTCCTCTATGGCGGCCACCAAATCTGTCAACCCGACAAAGTTTTCTTCTAGAGTTTCCAAGCGGTTGATTTCTTCTTGCGTGCGGGTGGTAACCATGGTGAAGAAACGTGCCTCTGATACTAAATGATAGGAAGAAGGTGGGAGAGAGAAAGAGAGATCTAGAGAACTAAGAGGAGAAAACTAGGGTTGAGAGGAGGAAAGGAGAAGAATACCTGATAATCTTGCATTCCTTCACAAGAGGGCAGCCCGGGTATAAATACCCGAGCCAAGGAGGGGCCGGCCGGCCCCACCAAAAGGGGCTGAACCTGTTGGTTCAGCCCCGGCCGGCTGGTTCACTGAGTGGGGGCTGAACCAGATGGTTCAGCCCCGTTGTTGCATGCCGACTCCTTGCGCCTACGAACATATTGATGCCCCGAGAAGCGTAATGGCGGCGTAACACTCTCCTACTCACCTTATGCCAAAACATTTTGGGTGTCTATGCTTTGTTCATGTCCATAACATTGCACACTCAAAACTTGGCCCACGTGCCCTCTGGTGTGTCTTTATTGGATACTCTCCTACACAAAAGGGCTATAAATAATGTCATCCTCCCACCAAGAGAATTTGTCTCTATAGATGTCACCTTTTGGAAAATGATCCTTACTATAAGGCCTTTCTTTAGGGGAGAGTCTTCACCTACATTAGAAATGAGTCCTACTCTTTCATTATCGATCCTTCCACCGTATCTCATGACAACCCAAAATATTCCTCCACCGAAGACAAATCCTTTGCAGGTTTATACAAGGAAACGTAAAGACTCGACGTCACATCCTCCCATACTAGAATCAATCAAGGCTTCATCCTCAGCTATTGCAAAGTTACTTATTGACCTATGTGAAGGTAAGAGTACCAGACACTCATTGTCTAAATATATTTCTTATGCCTCTTTAACCTCACTGCATCAAACATTTATTTCCTCCTTATCCTCTATTGTGGTTCCTACTACGTGGCATGAGACACTCAAACATACAAAGTGGAAGAATGTTATGATAGAGGAAATGCAGGCTCTAGGAAAAACAATGCATGGGAACTAGTGGATCTTTCAAATGGGAAAAGACTGGTGGGGTGCAAATGAGTATTTACAATAAAACACAATGTTGAAGAGATCGGGGAACGCTACAAAGCACAATTGGTGGCGAACGGGTATACCCAAGCTCATGGAATTAATTATCAAGGGACATTTTGCAGCATCCTGAATCCGATTAGGGTAGTCCGATGAGGACATGGAAAGCTTCAAGGGTAGTGAAGCCCAAAGAAAGAAGCTCATGGCAGGCTTCTAGGATGCATGTTTCTAGGTGAAAGGAGGTGCGGGAATGAACCAAATTTCACTACTGGAAAGTATCTGTCATCAAATTGGGATTTGTGTTTGCACCGCCTTGGTCCCAATGTAGACATATGGGTTGTGCCCTTGTGTCCTCGTCCCTGACTCTCTTCCATATTTGTAACAAAATTCCTAATAAGGATTGCAAAAGTTCGTTGGTGAATGCTAATACGTATACTATATGCACATATGGACACATGTTTGGACACATGTTTGGACACATGTTTGGATGACTGCACCCTCTCCTGTTCAAGGAGGGGGTGTGGATCTTAGTAGGGGACATTGAATTCTACTATAGGGATATCCCATTGGACAAATGTAGTTAATACAGCAAGAAATATGGCATTCTTAAACTTAAATTGCACTACAAGGATGGGTGTGGATCTTAGTAGGGCACATTGAAGCCTGCTATTGGGATATCCCATTGGACAAATGTAGTTAATACAGCAAGAAATATGGCATTCTTAAACTTAAATTGCACAGATGTAGTTAGCTAATAATAACAACAACACTCAAGCCTTTATCCCACTATGGTGGGGTCGGCTATACGGATCCTTTGTCGCCATTGTGCCCTATCTTGTCATAATCTCACTAATGCCTAAGTACATCATGTCTAGTGACTAGACTCTCACAACGCCTAATAGGTGTCTCTGATGGTCTCCTTTGTATGTGTCCAAACCATCTTAGTCGAGCTTCTCACATCTTCTCTGCAATTGAATGTTATGATTATAAAAAAAAAGCTAGATATCTAGCAATGGGTGTAGTGATCAAGCAAAAAAGTATACCTTTTAGTGATTTATAAAATAGGAATTGTACGGAGAGAAACTTAGATGTGGTAGTTTTAAAGTATTTTGAAACTAATGTACATAAGAATGAGAATATAACTCCTAGATCCGCAGCTAATATGAAAAAGTGTCTTGGGACTATTGTATGATGAGAAGGTATTATGGATACATACAAACTGATATTATAAAACCATATTTAAGTCATCAATGTTGTATGAATCCAATTGTTGGCAAAAAAAAACATTGAAAGGACAAAACTGAATAGGCCCAAAATCCACTTGAACTTGAAATCAATATCAAGCTGAATTGGCTCCGAATATATAACAGTTTAGAATACTATGTTTCCTTTCTTCCTATATTTCCATAACAAGATTATTTTCCCGACTAGGCTGGAACCAGGTGAAATGATTTTTCGAACGAGTGTTAGCACAAAATTGACAGGAAATTTGATTTAATCCAATTTAAATAACTCAAACTTTAATTCAAGACTGTTTAAGGGCCTCGGGATTGGTTCAAATCATTTTAACTCAAGTAAAATATTGAACTATTTTCGAATTTTTATTATGATGCTAAGCCCTAGTATGGAGTAAGAAAAAAATATATTATAAAAATGGTTGAAGATAAAACTATCGAAAATTAGGTCAATAAAATAAACCTGCATTGGTTGTAAATGTCCAATGAAGATAAACGAAATTAACCCACTTAACAGATAATATTAGTGTCAAATTGTTATGGGCTTCGCACCCAGCTAACAAGCGGGATTTTTAGTACGTTGTCTTTTGTGTTGTCTTGCATTTATCAGTTTGTTGGGAGTTAGGAGTTGGGAGTGTCATGGTTTGGAGTTATCAATACGAGACTTTCAAAGCCTATTTAAAGGCATATTGTAAAAATTTTGTGAAGCGGGAAAGATCGCAGAAACACTCGACCAACTAACCCAAATAAACCAGAAGCAAGTAGAAGAACAAGAGCCACAATTGAATTATCAATCTTCTTTACAATGCGAGACATACATTGCGAGACATGATTTTGCAATGCACTCGATGGAGATCACAAAAAAAGACAAGTACAAGAAACAGGCGGACAGAACTTTGTAACTGCCCAAGCCGCTTGTCTGTTGAGCTAACCGCCAAGTCCGCGAACTGTCTTATTGACTGTTGAAGATAACCCTATCCATAACTTCTGGTCGCCTGACCGCGAGGTCGCCTGACCGTCGAAGTCGCCGCAAACAGTTGAACTGAAACTGAGCTGCCGCCTAACAGTAACTCATGATCACCTAACCGCGAGTTGGGCAAACAGCTTTATGCAAACTGCAACTTAGTTCGCCAAAGGCAAACTGCGATATTAAGCTGGAAAAACTGGCAAGTAAGAAGACCGCCTAGTCGCCTATCTGCGACCTGCTGCTAACCGCCGCCGACTGCTACCAACTATTCGCACTGCCTTCAGAACCTGTCTCCTGGCTGGCAAGTGTTAGCCGCACAATCTGCGAACACAGCAAAAAATCTGGTCATTAACCTTACTGCGCAGTTAGAAAATCTTAACCGTCAAGTTTAACTCGAGCTTCAGTTCTTACAGTTTTTGTTATTAATAACGAGGTCAGCACCCCTATTTATAGGCGGGCAAGCGGATACTGTCACCGCCCAGGGGGATAGAGTAACTGTCAGTGACGTGGCAGCTAGCAGCACCAGTCCGCTCATCATGCGGACTGCCAGTCCGCTCATCATGCGGACTGCCAGTCCGCTCATCATGCGGACTGCCAGTCCGCTCATCATGCGGACTGCCAGTCCGCTCATCATGCGGACTGCCAGTCCGCTCATCATGCGGACTGCCAGTCCGCTCATCATGCGGACTGCCAGTCCGCTCATCATGCGGACTGCCAGTCCGCTCATCATGCGGACTGCCACACCAGACCGCACGTGCGATTAAGTCCACCAGCCTGCACATCAATGCGGACACCATCCTCAGTCCGCGTGGACTTGAGTAAATAACAAGCCGACCATGCGACCTGAACCTTAACAACACAAAGCGGCGGCATGCCGGTCTCCGCGGTCTCCCTAACCAGACCGTGCAGTCCGTGGTTAGCTAAGGCTAACCGCACGGTTGATACCACAAGGAACCTGCTAAGACAGATCGTGAACAACCATAGCCCAAATTGGCTACCCTCCAATTCTATCTGTGCTAACCGTGCGCGGTCTCTGCAGTCTGGCGGTCTGCACCATCCTGACCGCTCACTTCCTACTTCAACAATTTCAGCACTCCCCCTTGAAGTGGGAAGTGGAAGTTAGCCCGAGCAGTCCCTATAACCGTACAAATAGTCCCTTCGACAACAACTTTGTGAAGATGTCAACGACATTGTCCGGGCTCAGCACGTATTCCACCATCAGAGATCCCTCAAGCACCATCTCCCGCGCGAAGTGAAGCTAGATCTCGATGTTCTTTGTTCGTCCGTGACAAACTGGATTAGTTACCAGCTTGAGAGCACTCTCATTGTCACCGCGAAGCAGAGTCAGGTCTTGCACCTCCTCAAGGATGTCCTCCACCAACCTCCTCAGCCAGATGGCTTTCTGAGCTGCCAAGACAGACGTCTTGTACTCTGCTTGAGGTGGACTTCACATACTTCAAAATGCTCTTTGTCGCTACCAGATGAGGCTTTTGCGGCTCCTGCATATACCGACTTACTTGGCCCACAGCATAAGCGATATTCGGTCTTGTAATCGTCAAGTATATGAGACTCCCAACCGGAGCCCGGAACACCAAGGGATCTGGAAGAACCCTTCTCTCTTCACGCTGAAGTTTAAGAGCGGCCTCCAGTGGAGTAGAGCTGCTCTTTCCTCCCGCATGACGAATCGCTCCACGATCCACTCCGCATAGCCTTTTTGGGAAACGAGCACACCGCTCTTTTTCCACTCCACCACAAGACGTTTTGTACTCTGCTTCAGTACTGGAGATAGACATTGAATCATGCTTCTTATTGCACTACGAGATAGCTGTCGATCCGCACAAGAAGACGTAACCAGACATCGACTTTCGATCATCGGTATCTCTCCCATAATCAGCATCTGTGTAACCGTGCAGGTTGAAGTTTGTGTCCCTCTTATAAAAGAGACTCATATATGAGGTGGACTTCACATACTTCAAAATGCTCTTTGTCGCTACCAGATGAGGCTTTTGCGGCTCCTGCATATACCGACTTACTCGGCCCACAGCATAAGCGATATTCGGTCTTGTAATCGTCAAGTATATGAGACTCCCAACCGGAGCCCGGAACACCAAGGGATCTGGAAGAACCCTTCCCTCTTCACGCTGAAGTTTAAGACCGGCCTCCAGTGGAGTAGAGCTGCTCTTTCCTCCCGCATGCAGAATCGATCCACGATCCACTCCGCATAGCCTTTTGGGAAACGAGCACGCCGCTCTTTTTCCTCTCCACCACAAGACGTCTTGTACTCTGCTTCAGTAGTGGAGATAGACACTGAATCCTGCTTCTTATTGCACTACGAGATAGCTGTCGATCCGCACAAGAAGACGTAACCAGACGTCGACTTTTGATCATCGGTATCTCTCCCATAATCAGCATCTGTGTAACCGTGCAGGTTGAAGTTTGTGTCCCTCTTATAAAAGAGACTCATATATGAGGTGGACTTCACATACTTCAAAATGCTTTTTGTCGCTACCAGTACCAGATAAGGCTTTTGCGGCTCCTGCATATACCGACTTACTCGGCCCACAGCATAAGCGATATTCGGACTTGTAATCGTCAAGTATATGAGACTCCCAACCGGAGCTCGGAACACCAAGAGATCTGGAAGAACCCTTCCCTCTTCACGCTGAAGTTTAAGACCAGCCTCCAGTGGAGTAGAGCTGCTCTTTCCTCCCGCATGCCGAATCGCTCCACGATCCACTCCGCATAGCCTTTTTGGGAAACGAGCACACCGCTCTTTTTCCTCTCCACCACAAGACCAAGGAAATGGTGGAGCTCCCCAAGATCTTTTATCTCAAATCTGATAGCTAGCTCCTCCCTGAGCTTTGCTACCAACTATTCTGAGTTTCCCGTGATGATCATATCGTCAACATACAGCAGTACCAAGACTTGAAGCTCCCCCCTCTTATTTACAAACAGGCTTGAATCATAATCTAAGGCAAAATATCCGCAGAACTGGAGATATTCTGCGATCTTTTCGTACCACGCACGAGGTGCTTGTTTCAAGTCATAGACGGTCTTCTTCAGTTTACAAACGTGTCTTGAATGTTCTTCAGATACATATCCAGGTGGTTGGAACATGAAAATATTCTTGTCAATCTCTCCGTAAAGAAAGACGTCCTTTACGTCAAGCTGTCAAATCTTCCATCATTGACAAGTCACCAAGGAAATCACTACTCATACTGAAGTCATCTTGGGCACCGGATTGAACATCTCTTCGTAATCGTCTCCATACTGCTGGGATAACCCACGATAAGGCGAGCCTTGTACCCATCGATGTTGTCGTCAGTCTTCTTCTTGAGTTTATAAACCCACTTGCAGATTACATGAGTCATGTCATCGACCTTGTGCACAAGATCTCAAGTCTCATTCTTCCTGAGGGCGGCCATCTTCTCATCCATGACATCTTCCCACTCCTTGATCCCAGTGGCGTTCTCAAACCATGACAGTTCCCGCTCGTCCAGGAGATCTGCAAAGAAACATGAGACAAAGCTCACCATGTTCCCGTCCTTGTATTGAGCTGGTGGAATAATGGTCTTCTTTGACCTCCGCAAGGCCTGACTTTGATCCACCACACAAGTTGCTTCTTTTGTATCAGCTCTTCTCCCGAGCACACTAGGAGCATCGCTCTTTGTGCTTCCAGAACCAGAAGCACCCGCCCTTGAGCTAGATGTAGCTGGAGCTCCTTGAGACACAGACAGCTCCACCAGAAAATCACCAGCAGCTTCTTCTTGTCTTCCATCCACCCTGCTCTCTTGTAGAGCCACAGAGGAACAACCATGTTATGGTGTTAAGCCGTCAAATACCATATCCCTCGAGACGACAAACTTATTTGTCCCAGGGCACATGCACTTTCTGCCTTTCTTCCGCTCGTCATAGACAATTAAGATAAGCTTTCTTGCCTTCGCATCCAGCTTCGTCCTGAGCGCTTCTGAAACGTGCACGTAGCAGGTGGATCCAAATACCTGAAGATGTCTCACACTAGGCTTCTCCTTGAACAAGAGCTCATGTGGACTTCATGTTGTTGGGGCTCAACGGCATCTGGTTGATCACATGGGCTCTGCAGGCCATTCCCTCTCCCCGAAAGGCCCTGGGAATTTCTTTGGAGTGAAGCCAGCTCTTACAGGTCTCTGCCAAATAGCGGATCTTCCTCTCTGCAATGTCGTTCTGTTGTGGAGTATGAGCACAAGAAAGCTCACTCTAAATTCCATGCTTTTTGCAGAAATTGAGGAACTCATTTGAAGTGAACTCTCCTCCATTATTTGTTCTCAACATCTTGATCTGCAGATTTAGGCGGCCTTCCACAAGCTACTGGAACTCCACAAACTTCTACAAAGCCTCTGACTTCTCATTCACGAAATATACTCCAGTATATCTAGTAAAATTATCAACCAAAACCAGTATATATCGACTACCTCCAAGACTGGGGGTGATGGTCGATTCCATCAGGTCACTGTGGATGCATTCCAACGGTGTCATGCACCTGGAAAGGGACTTGTCAAATGAAAGACGATGAGCATTTTCATACTGACACTCAACACAAACATGACTGTCACCAAGAGATGAAAGACTACGCAGGTATTTCACCAGACCTCTTACAGTCAGAGCCTTCAGCTTGTCCATCCCGACATGTCTCAGTCTTTCATGTCAGATAACCGTGTTATTGTTGGTCTTCATCTTATCAACATGAGAACTTGTTGATAAAACAAACAAGTCCTTCGGTCTCCTTCCAACATGAGTCACATCAGCTTTCACCGCTGACACATTTCGGAGAAATTTCACTTCTGTCGGGCCAAACAGAACATGATACCTCAGGGTCTATAGTGTTGGTCACAGAGAACAGATTTTTCTTCATTCCAGGCACGTGATAAACACTCTGCAAAGTGAGTGGCCCTTTATCACTGCCTAATGAAACTGTTCCCTCCTTTTCCACTGCATGCACAGTATCATCAGCAGTAATGATAGCATCATTACCTGTACACGTCTGCAAAGAAGATAACTTTAACTTGTCTCTAGTGAGATGATAACCACACCCCGAGTTCACGATCCAGTCCTCCTGATAGTTGATGGAGGCCATGACACAAACCGACGTCGCCATCATATCTGCCCTGAAGCAGTTGCCTCATCCGCCTTCTTTCTTCCTGGATTCAGCTCCTCTATCTGCAGCGTGCCCCGACTGAAGATTAACTATACAGTTCTTTTTGATGTGACCAAGCTTGTTACACTTGTAGCACCGTGGTCCTCCCTTCTTCCCTTCATCCTGCTAAGGAGTCTTGCTCCTCTTCTGTTGAGATGAAGTTAAAGGACCATCATTTACATGTGTCTTCTTCCTCTTGTCTCATCTCTTCTTCTTGCCAGAGTAGAGAACCTCACTATCTCCCCCTAAGATAGAAACTTCAGACATCTGTCTTGCTAAGCTCTCCTGCGAAGCAAGCAGATTCTTCAGCTCCAACAAAGATGGTCGATTGGTTCGGCCCTGCACAGAAGTAACAAAGATCACATACTACTTTCGCAAACTACGGATAATGTGTCTCTTCAGCTTTGCCTCTGAGATGGGCTCATCCGGGTCCAATGCTGAGATCTCAGCGCAGAGGTTCTTCAGCTTCAAGAAAAAAAAAGATATTGACAGATCTCCCTGAGTTGATTTCGCCAACTCATTCTCCAAGAACTGTAGTCGAGCTACGTTCTTCTTATTGAACAGACCATTATGGTTGTCCAAATTTCAGCAACCGACCTACATCCAATTATGTGGACGAATAGCTCAGGTGATATTGTCTACTTCAGAGTGAACTCAGCCTTCGCGTTTGTTCTCCTCCAAGCCCTCACCGCATGAGGATTCCCTTCAGCAGTAATAACCTCGTCTCTCTTCTCCACCAACGACCTCTCAGAGGTCCTCGCCTAGAAGATAACTTTACATGCACGGCTTCCACTTCTTGAAGTTAGTCTGTGTTAGGAGTTCAATTCTAAGACCTCTTGCATAACCTCTTTTCATTACTATAGCCCTGGCTCACTTGAAACTTCCAAAGGTAGTAAGCAAATCTCAGTGGCTGATCACCGCTCAAACCTATGTCCCTCTGATAACATGTAAAAATTTTGTGAAGCGGTAAAAGTCGCAGGAACACTCAACCAACAAAGCCAAATAAACCAGAAGCAAGTAGAAGAACAAGAGCCACAATTGAATTATCATTCTTACTTACAATGCGAGACATACATTGTGAGACATGATTTCGCAATGCACCAAATGGAGATCACAAAAAAAAGAAAAGTACAAGAAACCGGCGGACAGAACTCTGTAACCGCCCAAGCCGCCTGTCCGCTGAGGCTAACCGTCAAGTCCGCGAACTGCCTTATTGACTGCTAAAGAGGTCGCCTGACCGTGAGGTCGCCTGACCTCGCCTGACCGTGAGTCGCCTGACCGTGAGGTCGCCTGAAGGTCGCCTGACCGTGAGGTCGCCTGACCGTGAGGTCGCCTGACCGTGAGGTCGCCTGACCGTGAGGTCGCCTGACCGTGAGGTCGCCTGACCGTGAGGTCGCCTGACCGTGAGGTCGCCTGACCGTGAGGTCGCCTGACCGTGAGGTCGCCTGACCGTGAGGTCGCCTGACCGTGAGGTCGCCTGACCGTGAGGTCGCCTGACCGTGAGGTCGCCTGACCGTGAGGTCGCCTGACCGTGAGGTCGCCTGACCGTGAGGTCGCCTGACCGTGAGGTCGCCTGACCGTGAGGTCGCCTGACCGTGAGGTCGCCTGACCGTGAGGTCGCCTGACCGTGAGGTCGCCTGACCGTGAGGTCGCCTGACCGTGAGGTCGCCTGACCGTGAGGTCGCCTGACCGTGAGGTCGCCTGACCGTGAGGTCGCCTGACCGTGAGGTCGCCTGACCGCGGAAATCGTCGCGAACAGCTGAACTGAAACTGAGTTGCCACCTAACAACAATTCTTGGTCGCCTAACCGCGAGTTGAGTAAATAGTTTTATGTAAACTGCAATTCAGTCCGCCAAAGGCGAACTGCGATATCAAGCTAAAAAAACTGCCAAGGAAGAAGACCGCCTAGTCGTTTATCCGCAACCTGCTGCTAACCGTCGCCGACTGCTATCAGCTATCCGCACTGCCTTCAGAACCAATCTCCTGGCTGGCAAGTGCGAGCCACACAAACTACGAACACAGCAGAAAATCTGATCACTTAACCTTGTCGCGCGTTTAGAAAATCTTAACCGTCAAGTTTAACCTGAGCTTCAGTTTTTACAATTTTTATTATTAATGACGAGACCAGCACCCTTATTTATAGGCGGGCAGGCGGATACCGTCACCGCCCAGGGGGATAGAGTAACCGTCGGTGACGTGCCAGCTAGCAACACTAGTCCACTCATCATGCGGACTGCTACACCAGACAACGCGTGTGGTTAAGTCCACCAGTCCGTACAGCAATGCGGACACCATCCTCAGTCAGCGTGGACTTGAGTAAATAATAAGCCGGACACGCGACCTGAACCTTAACCGCACCAAACGGCGGTCTGCCGGTCTCCGCGGTCTCCCTGCCAGACCGCGCAGTCCGCGGTTAGCTAATGTTAACCGCACGATTGATACCACAAGGAACTTGCTAGGACAGACCGCGAACAACCATAGCCCAACTTGGCTACTCGCCAATTCTATTTGCGCTAACCGCGCGAGATCTCTGCGGTCTGAGCGATATGCACTATCCTGACCGCCCACTTCCTACTTCAATAATTTCAACACATATGTTGTATGGAATGAGGACGCAAAAGTTTATTCACTCTCTTTGCTTGTTAAGAGATTGTGGTAGGCTGGTAGCTCACACCCCGTTTATGCAACCACGGTTCCGACTCCACGATATCCTTCGCCATTGTCATCCCTACCTCTGACCATCTTCCGACAACTCTACTGACGTGTTACGGGCGAGCCCGTATCACAAACATTGTGGAGAATGAGTAGACCTAAGATAAAAAGGGTAAAATGGCTCAAAATTATTTGATAAGAACAAGATTAACTTACGCAGCCCTCAACTAGAATGAATAGACCTAAGATAAAAAGGGTAAAATGGCTCAAAATTATTTGATAAGAACAAGATTAACAACTTACGCAGCCCTCAACTAGAATGAATGGAAAATGAACATCCCTAAAAATCTGACCATAAATAATTGGGATAAAGGCTAATGATGCACATGATGACTATTTAAAGGCAACATGTCTAAAAAATAGTAAATTCATACACTAATAAGTACAGATACATCCTCCTTCAAGCTACAACCTAAAAAACTAGAGAAGAGTAGCTGCCACGATACATCGCTTGCAGATGAGTGCTTCCAGAAGCTTCTATATGTTTTAAGAAGGATATTTGGCGGGGATTTAATCACAAGTAGAACTTGTTCGAAAGATTCAGAAGTAAAGGAGCAAACTTTATTCCCTTGAAGGGGTATACATAGGATGAGAGGTACATGCAAGTAGGTATTAACACAATGTGAGACTAAGCTCATAAACAAGTATTCAATACTTTGAAAGAGAATAAACAGGACAAAAATAAATTATGTATAGACAAATTCTTCTCTAAATACTTGCGCCTCTGAACAAAGTGGGTACGGTTGAAGAAGGCGGCCTATCTGTAATTGAGATGAAATTTGCAGCAATAAATGTCTTACAAATGTAATGATGGTGAACATAATGATAGTCAATCTCGATATATTTCATTCGTTCGTGAAAAATTGGATTGAAGGCTATTAAAATAGCATTGGTGTTCTCACAGTATAATGGTGTAGAATCAGAAATATAGATGATCAAATCACTAAGAAGGAATCGTAGCCACTTAACCACAGTAGTGGTAGTAGTCATAGCAATGGATTGAGAAATCACATCACGCTTCTTTGATTTCCGATAAATCAATGAATCACCAAAAATACACTATCACATAGTACATTGTCGATCTAAGACATCAAATGCCCAGTCTACATCAGCATAAGCACGAAGCTCAAGGTGGGAGGTCACAAAAAAAATAGAGTTCTCGATCTAGTGCCTCGTAGCAGTGTTGTAGATGTCGTCCGACATGTCAGCCAACATAAAGGTTTTGGGCAGAAAATGCCACGACATCAACATTTTAAACAAAAATATCATTTTAAAAATATCCCTGATATATCGTTCTTCAAGCTCCGATATATCGGTTTTACCCGATATATCGGGCGCTATCTCGCCGACGATATATGGCGAGAACAAAATATATATATTTTTCATTTTTGTAAGCGTCCGAGCGTTAATATTTTATTTTGTGCTACATTTTGTCCATCTCTCTGAGTCAAGATTTGACTTTTTTCTCGTCTCACTCTCATTTGGTGTTCTTTATGTCGTTTACTGTCGTCAACCCTTCTTCTAGCGTAATTTATAAACATACATTATGTGTATATATATTTATTGTATAATTTATAAACATACATTACGTGTATATATGTTTATTGTGTCATTTTTAAAAATACATTATGTAACTGCACATTACAAAAAAATGTTTATAAATATGAATAAATTTATTTAAATATTAAAATCCGACATTGTAAAATAAATATATCCTCCGCAATTCGACATACGACATTTCAAACTTAAACCGACATAAACTCAACATCCGACATCTGCAACCTTGCCTCGTAGGTAGCATGATGCACAAGCTCAGGAGGTCGCACAAAAGAATAAAGTTCTTGATCTGGTGTCTCGTAGGTAGTGATTGATGCGCGGTAAAATGGTATAGTGACTAGTTTGAGGCTCAAAAACAAAGTGGTTGGTAATGTGAATGGCATGAGAAATATCAGGACGATTGATAAGTGAGATAAACGGGTTTGTCGGCAATAACTTGAGGGGTCAGAACTAAGAAACGATGCTCCTCAACAACTAGAATGGGAAACTTGTCTTTCACTGTTTGTGCATTCAACGCGCGGTAATCCACGCAGAAGCGTCAAGAACCGTCTTTTTTGTTGACTAAGAGGACCGGCGAGGAAAGGACGAGATGTTGTGGCAGATGATGCCTTGCTGAAGCATCTCGGTACACTGTCGCTCAATCTCCTCCTTCTGTAGGAAGGGATACTGGTATGGACGGACAACCACTGGGGCCGTGTTTGGAAGGAGGCAAATACAGTGATCTTGGCGGCGCGAGCGGGGAAGCCCGGTCAATGAGGACATGGTGTCGTTGTACTCGTGAAGAAGGGCTGAGAGGCCCGACTGCTCTGAAGAATCAGGCTGGAAGGAGATGGCGTGGCCAACGTCCGCCTTCGGATGGTCGCGCCACACTATCACGGAGGGCTGTTGTCCCCAGGACATCGTCAAGGCCTCCAAATCCCACAAAATCGGCCCGAGGGTGCGTAACCAACGCGTCCCTAAGACGGCCTCGAAGCCCCGCAAGGCAATGACAAAGAAATCCACCTGAGAGTGATAGTCCGCCGCAATAATCGGAATGTCCCGGCAAACCTCGGTGCAGACCATCACGGGGCCCTTTGGCACGGCGACACGCAAACAACTGCGAGTGGTAATGGGTAGCTGAAGTATCTAAGCGGTGAAGTCGCTGATGAAACTGTGTGTACTGCTTGTATTCATTAGGGAAAGTAGCCAGTGGCCTGCCACAAAAATGGGCATCTGCACTGTGTCCCCAGAATGTGGTTCCGACATGGCATAGATAGAGATCGCGGGGTCCCCTAGATCGTCATCCTCGGCTTCCCCGTCTGATGAGTCGCCAACCTCAAGCCAAAAGAGACGCTTACACGTGTCCCCGAGCGTATGCCTCATCACAATTGAAACTGAGTCCCTTCGCGCGGCGTTCGGCCATCTCTTGATTGGACAAACGCCGGATATGTGTCGGGCGCTCCCCGTCTTTGGTCTTGGTCGTGCCCACCCCCCGGAGCGTTCGTGGATGACTATGGTGCCGGAAGGAGGTGTCGCTGCTACGATGTCCCATGTGGGGACAGTCGAGTAATATGCGCCCCTCGCAGATACGCGCGAGACTCATGGCGGTAGTGAGCTATGGCAGGTTCTGCAACTCCACGTCCATGCGGAGGCGCTCATGTAATCCTGCAGTGAAAAAGGCCACCTGGTGAGCCGCTGGGACCAGGGGGTGCGGGCAAGGAGCACCTGAAATTGCTCCAAGTAGTCGTCAATAGAGCCTGACTGCTTCAGGGAGATCAAGTCGTCAATGGGATTGGTGCGGAGTGGAGGCCCGAAGCGCAGGTTGCACTGAATCTTCAAGTCATCCCATATGAGGTCAGGCTTCTCCCGTTGAAGCTGGGAGAACCACAGTTGTGCTGACCCCATCAGGTGGAAGGAGGCAATGTCTAGCCAATCTTCCAACGGTGTGCGTTGTGTTGCAAAGAAATGCTCGCAACGGGTCAACCAAGTAAGCGGATCCTCACGGCCTTCGAAGATCAGAAATTCCAACTTAACAAATCGTGGCACTGTTGAATAGTCAGAGTGACCCGTAGATCGGTCGGTGTAGGGTGATGTTGTTGTCCGGGGACATAGAGAGGAGGCGGAGGCCGTCCGTGCAGGCGGCGGCATGCCGTCTGGCCGGATCGCGGCAAGGAGGGTTTGGTGGTTGTCCGCCATCATGTTCTTGAACGATTCCAAAATTTGGGCCAGTGTTGGGACTCCTTGAGTATTATCGTCCATGAAGAGAGATGGCCGGAGCAGGGGAAAATCTGGTAGGGGAAGTAATCAGGTGGAGGCGGCGAGTAGAGAACCCCCATCGAGAGAAAATCCAAGGATAATGGGCGGAGGACAGTGTGGATCGGCTTGGATTGGGCGGGGCAGCGCAGCTTCTGTCCGGTTCGGTCACAGAAAACCCGGAGCGGCTCGGCTAGGGTTGTTGCAGCCCGGATCGGGGCTATCACTGGCGTCGGAATGGAGAGGCGGAGGAGAAACGACGCGGTTGGCGGGTGGAAGGACCGGTGGCTCTGATACCAAGTTGTTACGTGTCCGGGATTGCGATCGCGTACACGGATGATGAAGGAGAAAGTCCCGAAGGGGAAAGGAGGATCCCTTCTTGGTACCCTTGGGAGCGGTCTTCGAACGGCGTCGGCATGGGGCGCGGCTGGGGCGATGCGGAGTAGGCGCGGGTTAGGGTTCAACGGGAGGGAGAGAGAGAGAGAGAGAGAGAGATAAGAGAGAAAGAGAGAGCGAGAGATTGAAAATACTTTCTTGCTTACTTAGTCCATGCCCTCTCAACACAACATAAAGTCCTCAAATAAAATAAAAGATCAAAGTGCCCCCTCATAATGCTTAACAAACTATGAGGTTAAAATAACAAAAAAAGCATGCATAAAAATATTGAAATAGGGGATAAGAGTTCAAGCGAGTGATGCTCGTGATTCGCGGTGCCTGTAGGTGATCCCCCAACGAGGATCTGTAACAGATTCTTCTTCTCAAATTGGGTGTACAAATGTTGTTTTACTTTTTCAATATGCAATAGGCCTCTTCCGGTAACAATCATATCATCAATGTGCCGTACAAGAAAAATCCATGATGAGTGCATGGAGGGAAGGATCATTGGAACTCACGACAAAATCACCGGCCTGAATAGCAGTGGTGAACCGAGAAAACTTTAGGAGCTTGCCTAAGCCTATAAAGCACTATGTCGAGGTGACAAACCTGTGCAAGAGAGTGAGTAATTATTGGAGGTGTCATGTAAACATCCTCAGGCAGCACACCATGTAGAAAGATATTATTAACACTCATTTGAAACATAGGCCACAAATGGATGGATGCAATAGCCAGTATGGCATGTACTGTCGATCTCTTCACAACGAGAATGAATGTCTCATTGAAATTAATTTCATAATGTTGAAGGAACCCTAGAGCAACCAATATGACTTTGCATCTATCAATAGTGTCATATGCTAAATTCTTAAGTTTGTATACTTATTTGCAACTAATAGGGTGGATGTCATGAGGTAAGGATACCAGGTCCATGTGTGGGTATCCTTCAAAGCTCTTGACCCTCTTCAATAGTTGTCTTTTTATGAATGTACAGTAATAGCTTTCTTGTAGGTCTAGGGCTCCCCGTGAGTAGAGTGTGGCAAGAAAAGACTAAACAGAGGGAGTTACAGTGGTGAATTGTTGCGTTCCAAATCACAACCACGCAATATAACCAACACGAAAATACCCAAAATGCAGACAATGATAAGGATTCAGTACTTGATTTTACGGCACATTCAAACAAGATCAACTTGCAACGAAAACACCGGAAAATAACAGTACAAACAGCAACGAGAACACCGGAAAATACGATACAAACAGCCTAAAGAAGAAACCTCCCTGAACAGCTGACAGCTAGAGGGAGAGGGATTTTCGGACTCCACACCGCACACACTGATTCACAGTTTTCTTCTTACATAAACAAAACCCTACAGCAAAAACACAATAAATACAAGGACAAAACATAATGAAAAGACAAATAAACCCCCGGTTGAACCGGTGCCAGATGATCTTCATGGTCCCGGTTCGCCTGCGTTTGGTGCCGCATCAATTGCCTCTCCATCAACGGTTCCTTGTCCCCAAGGAACAAATTGAGGATATGTTTGTTGTAATGCCCATAAATCCTCCCAAGTCGCCGCCTCCCTTGGTTCGTTGTCCCATTGCACAAGGAACTGCGTGACCACACGTCCATCCCGGTTTATGATTCGTCATCCCAAGCTTCGCAGTGGCTCCCGCAACACATTCCCCTCCGCTGAGATCGTGGCTGGTAGCTGACCAGGCTGGCGGGGTGGTTCCCCTCTGTGCTCCTTCAATTGCGAGATGTGGAATGTCGCATGGATTTTGTTGTGAGCCGGAAGTTCAAGACGATATGCGACATGGCCGATCCATTCCAGTATTTTAAAGGGCCCGAAGAACTTCTACGATAACTTCTGACATCTGTGCGTTCGTAGTGAAAACTGTCGATGGGGTTGTAGGCGAACGTACACCCACGTGCCCACTGTCAGCTCCCTCTCGCGGCGCCCTTTATCCGCCAATGTCTTCATTCGATTCTGAGTCTGCGCGAGATTTAGTTTTAAAATAGAGATTACCCGCTCTCGTGCCGCCAACGTGTGATCTACCACCTCGACTACCGAAGTGCCTTCAATATAAGATGATGGCGGTTGAGGTTCCTGACCATACACAACCTCGTAGGGGGGTCATCTGAATTGCGCTCTGAAAGGAGGAGTTGTACCACCATTCGGCTAAGGGAAGCCACTCCGCCCGGCTTCGGGGGCGCTCATGGCACATGCACCGTAAATATCCTTCCAAGCACCGATTTACCACCTCCGTTTGCCCGTCACTTTGAGGATGGTCGGCGGTTGAATGGTGTAACTGAACCTGCAAAATCTTGAACAGCTCTATCCAAAAGTCACTGAGAAAAATAGAATCTCGATCGCTTACAATCGCGGTGGGAAGGTCATGCAGCCGGAACACTGAATTTAGAAATATCTGAGCCACTCCTTCCGCCGTGTATGGGTGTGCGAGCGCCATGAACTGCGCCTGCTTGCTGAGGCGATCTACTACTACCAAGATGGTCGACTTGCCCTGACTTTCGGGTAGTCCTTAAATAAAATCCATGGAGATTTCTTGTCATATGCGTGCTGGAATTGGCAGAGGCTGCAGGGAGCAAATAGGAAGTTGATTGACCAATTTACATGTTTGGCACACGGAGCATTGTTGGACGTATTCGTAGACATCCGGTTTTATGTTCTTCCAACAAAACACTCGCTTCAACCTATGGTAAGTCGTCGTAATGCCGGAGTGTCCGCCCATGGCACTGTCATGATATAATTGGAGCAGGCGCTGTTTGAGAGCCTGATCCTGGCCGACCACCATTCGGCCCTTACGTTGCAGCACGCCTCGCCGTCATTGATAGTTGGGTTTGCTGGATGGGTCCTTCTCTTTAGCTGCAATGATAAGCTGAATAGTATTGTCCTGCTCCCATGAATTTGGATGGCCTGGAGGAGTTCAGATTGCACAATGACCATTGCTTGGAGTTCGCCGCCTATTCCTTCATACTTCCGAGACAGTGCATCCACGCACGTGTTCTCCTTTCCCTGCTTGTATTGTATTTGAAAATCGTACCCCATTAATTTAGCCAAGTAGCGTTATTGGGCCGGTGTGGCGATGTGTTGCTCAAGCAAAAATTTAAGACTCTCATGATGAATGGATATCCAACCATATAATGCCGCCACTTGTTGACGGCCATAACCACGGCGAGGAGTTCCTTCTCGTAAGTGAAAAGTTGAGCATTCTTTGGGCCGAGTGCCTTGCTGAAGTATGCGATGGATTGGCTGTCTTGTAAGAGGACTGCACCCACCCCGGTATCAGCGGCGTCCGTCTCAATAATGCTTTTGGAAATCCGAAAGGCGGAGTACCGGCGGTTGAGACACCGCTGCCTTTAGTGCCTGGAAAGCTGTCTTGACGCTGTTGTCCCACTTGAAATGTTGTTGGTGTAGTATGGAAGTCAGCGGTTTAGCCAACACCCCATATCCTTGGATAAACTGTCTGTAATACCCGGTCAACCCCAAAAAAACCCGTAATTTTTTTAGAGTCGTGGGACTTGGCCAATCCAACATTGCCTGAATTCTGCTAGGATCCGTTGTTACGCCCAAGTACTGTATTTGGCGAAGTCCAAAACAACATTTGCTGCGTTTGAGGAAAAGTTGATGTTGCCGCAATATGGAGAAGGTGAAGTGTAGGTGTTCCACGTGCTCCGGCCACGAGGGGCTGAAAACTAAGATGTCGTCGAAGAACACCAATATGAACCGTCGAAGGTGCTCCCGGAATATAGCATTCCTCAAGCTCTGGAAAGTCGACGGCGCATTGGACAACCCAAACGGCATTACGAGGAATTCATAATGTTTGTGGTGTGTGAAACGTCGTCTTATAAATGTCTTGTGGTGCCATCCGCACTGGTAATAGCTCGCTCGTAAATCAAGTTTTGAAAAGAAAACGGCCTCATTTAACTCCTCGATCAATTCTTCAATAACCGGAATCGGAAATTTATCCTTGATGGTGTCCTTGTTAAGTTGTCGGTAATCGACACACATGCGCCATGAACCGTCACTCTTCTTTACTAATACCACTGGGGACGTGAAAGGGCTATTGCTGTGTCGGGTCATGCCGGTATCAAGTAATTCCCCCACTAACCGCTCAATAACTGCCTTTTGCGCGGGCAGATACCGGTACGGCCGGAGATTAATGGGAGTCCCCCCTCCTTGACGGGAATATGGTGGTCCCACGAGCTATAATACTGCTGGGATAACCCACGAGCTATAAGGCGAGCCTTGTACCCATCGATGTTGTCGTCAGTCTTCTTCTTGAGTTTATAAACCCACTTGCAGATTACATGAGTCATGTCATCGACCTTGTGCACAAGATCTCAAGTCTCATTCTTCCTGAGGGCGGCCATCTTCTCATCCATGACATCTTCCCACTCCTTGATCCCAGTGGCGTTCTCAAACCATGACAGTTCCCGCTCGTCCAGGAGATCTGCAAAGAAACATGAGACAAAGCTCACCATGTTCCCGTCCTTGTATTGAGCTGGTGGAATAATGGTCTTCTTTGACCTCCGCAAGGCCTGACTTTGATCCACCACACAAGTTGCTTCTTTTGTATCAGCTCTTCTCCCGAGCACACTAGGAGCATCGCTCATTGTGCTTCCAGAACCAGAAGCACCCGCCCTTGAGCTAGATGTAGCTGGAGCTCCTTGAGACACAGACAGCTCCACCAGAAAATCACCAGCAGCGTCTTCTTGTCTTCCATCCACCCTGCTCTCTTGTAGTTCCACAGAGGAACAACCATGTTATGGTGTTAAGTCGTCAAATACCATATCCCTCGAGACGACAAACTTATTTGTCCCAGGGCACATGCACTTCCTGCCTTTCTTCCGCTCGTCATAGACAATTAAGATAAGCTTTCTTGCCTTCGCATCCAGCTTCGTCCTGAGCGCTTCTGAAACGTGCACGTAGCAGGTGGATCCAAACACCTGAAGATGTCTCACACTAGGCTTCTCCTTGAACAAGAGCTCATGTGGACTTCATGTTGTTGGGGCTCAACGGCATCTGGTTGATCACATGGGCTGTGCAGGCCATTCCCTCTCCCCGAAAGGCCCTGGGAATTTCTTTGGAGTGAAGCCAGCTCTTACAGGTCTCTGCCAAATAGCGGATCTTCCTCTCTGCAATGTCGTTCTGTTGTGGAGTATGAGCACAAGAAAGCTCACTCTAAATTCCATGTTTTTTGCAGAAATTGAGGAACTCATTTGAAGTGAACTCTCCTCCATTATCTGTTCTCAACATCTTGATCCGCAGATTTAGGCGGCCTTCCACAAGCTACTGGAACTCCACAAACTTCTACAAAGCCTCTGACTTCTCATTCACGAAATATACTCCAGTATATCTAGTAAAATTATCAACCAAAACCAGTATATATCGACTACCTCCAAGACTGGGGGTGATGGTTGATTTCATCAGGTCACTGTGGATGCATTCCAACGGTGTCATGCACCTGGAAAGGGACTTGTCAAATGAAAGACGATGAGCCTTTTCATACTAACACTCAACACAAACATGACCGTCACCAAGAGATGAAAGACTAGGCAGGTATTTCACCAGACCTCTTACAGTCATAGCCTTCAGCTTGTCCATCCCGACATGTCTCAGTCTTTCATGCCAGATAACCGGGTTATTGTTGGTCTTCATCTTATCAACATGAGAACTTGTTGATAAAACAAACAAGTCCTTCAGTCTCCTTCCAACATGAGTCACATCAGCTTTCACCGCTGACACATTTCGGAGAAATTTCACTTCTGTCGGGCCAAACAGAACATGATACTCAGGGTGTATAGTGTTGGTCACAGAGAACAGGTTTTTCTTCATTCCAGGCACGTGATAAACACTATGCAAAGTGAGTGGTCCTTTATCACTGCCTAATGAAACTGTTCCCTCCTTTTCACTGCATGCACAGTATCATCAGCAGTAATGATAGCATCATTACCTGTACACGTCTGCAAAGAAGATAACTTTAACTTGTCTCCGGTGAGATGATAACCACACCCCGAGTTCACGATTCAGTCCTCCTGATAGTTGATGGAGGCCATGACACAAACCGACGTCGCCATCATATCTGCCCTGAAGCAGTTGCCTCATCCGCCTTCTTTCTTCCTGGATTCAGCTCCTCTATCTGCAGCGTGCCCCGACTGAAGATTAACTATACAGTCCTTTTTGATGTGACCAAGCTTGTTACACTTGTAGCACCGTGGTCCTCCCTTCTTCCCTTCATCTGCTAAGGAGTCTTGCTCCTCTTCTGTTGAGATGAAGTTAAAGGACCATCATTTACATGTGTCTTCTTCCTCTTGTCTCATCTCTTCTTCTTGCCAGAGTAGAGAACCTCACTATCTCCCCTAAGATAGAAACTTCAGACATCTGTCTTGCTAAGCTCTCCTGCGAAGCAAGCAGATTCTTCAGCTCCAACAAAGATGGTCGATTGGTTCGGCCCTGCACAGAAGTAACAAAGATCACATACTACTTTCGCAAACTACGGATAATGTGTCTCTTCAGCTTTGCCTCTGAGATGGGCTCATCCGGGTCCAATGCTGAGATCTCAGCGCAGAGGTTCTTCAGCTTCAAGAAAAAAAAAGATATTGACAGATCTCCCTGAGTTGATTTCGCCAACTCATTCTCCAAGAACTGTAGTCGAGCTACGTTCTTCTTATTGAACAGACCATTATGGTTGTCCAAATTTCAGCAACCGACCTACATCCAATTATGTGGACGAATAGCTCAGGTGATATTGTCTACTTCAGAGTGAACTCAGCCTTCGCGTTTGTTCTCCTCCAAGCCCTCACCTCATGAGGATTCCCTTCAGCAGTAATAACCTCGTCTCTCTTCTCCACCAACGACCTCTCAGAGGTCCTCGCCTAGAAGATAACTTTACATGCACGGCTTCCACTTCTTGAAGTTAGTCTATGTTAAGAGTTCAATTCTAAGACCTCTTGCATAACCTCTTTTCATTATTATAGCCCTGGCTCACTTGAAACTTCCAAAGGTAGTAAGCAAATCTCAGTGGCTGATCACCGCTCAAACCTATGTCCCTCTGATAACATGTAAAAATTTTGTGAAGCGGTAAAAGTCGCAGGAACACTCAACCAACTAAGCCAAATAAACCAGAAGCAAGTAGAAGAACAAGAGCCACAATTGAATTATCATTCTTACTTACAATGCGAGACATACATTGTGAGACATGATTTCGCAATGCACCAAATGGAGATCACAAAAAAAGAAAAGTACAAGAAACCGGCGGACAGAACTCTATAACCGCCCAAGCCGCCTGTCCGCTGAGGCTAACCGTCAAGTCCGCGAACTGCCTTATTGACTGCTAAAGATAACCTTGTCTGCAACTTCTGGTCGCCTGACCGTGAGGTCGCCTGACCGTGAGGTCGCCTGACCGTGAGGTCGCCTGACCGTGAGGTCGCCTGACCGTGAGGTCGCCTGACCGTGAGGTCGCCTGACCGTGAGGTCGCCTGACCGTGAGGTCGCCTGACCGTGAGGTCGCCTGACCGTGAGGTCGCCTGACCGTGAGGTCGCCTGACCGTGAGGTCGCCTGACCGTGAGGTCGCCTGACCGTGAGGTCGCCTGACCGTGAGGTCGCCTGACCGTGAGGTCGCCTGACCGTGAGGTCGCCTGACCGTGAGGTCGCCTGACCGTGAGGTCGCCTGACCGTGAGGTCGCCTGACCGTGAGGTCGCCTGACCGTGAGGTCGCCTGACCGTGAGGTCGCCTGACCGTGAGGTCGCCTGACCGTGAGGTCGCCTGACCGTGAGGTCGCCTGACCGTGAGGTCGCCTGACCGTGAGGTCGCCTGACCGTGAGGTCGCCTGACCGTGAGGTCGCCTGACCGTGAGGTCGCCTGACCGTGAGGTCGCCTGACCGTGAGGTCGCCTGACCGTGAGGTCGCCTGACCGTGAGGTCGCCTGACCGTGAGGTCGCCTGACCGTGAGGTCGCCTGACCGCGGAAATCGTCGCGAACAGCTGAACTGAAACTGAGTTGCCACCTAACAACAATTCTTGGTCGCCTAACCGCGAGTTGAGTAAATAGTTTTATGTAAACTGCAACTCAGTCCGCCAAAGGCGAACTGCGATATCAAGCTAAAAAAACTGCCAAGGAAGAAGACCGCCTAGTTGTTTATCCGCAACCTGCTGCTAACCGTCGCCGACTGCTATCAGCTATCCGCACTGCCTTCGGAACCAATCTCCTGGCTGGCAAGTGCGAGCCACACAAACTACGAACACAGCAGAAAATCTGATCACTTAACCTTGTCGCGTGTTTAGAAAATCTTAACCGTCAAGTTTAACCTGAGCTTCAGTTTTTACAATTTTTATTATTAATGACGAGACCAGCACCCTTATTTATAGGCGGGCAGGCGGATACCGTCACCGCCCAGGGGGATAGAGTAACCGTCGGTGACGTGCCAGCTAGCAACACTAGTCCGCTCATCATGCGGACTGCCACACCAGACAACGCGTGTGGTTAAGTACACCAGTTCGTACAGCAATGCGGACACCATCCTCAGTCAGCGTGGACTTGAGTAAATAATAAGCTGGACACGCGACCTGAACCTTAACCGCAACAAACGGCGGTCTGCCGGTCTCCGCAGTCTCCCTGCCAGACCGCGCAGTCCGCAGTTAGCTAATGTTAACCGCACGATTGATACCACAAGGAACTTGCTAGGACAGACCGCGAACAACCATAGCCCAACTTGGCTACTCGCCAATTCTATTTGCGCTAACCGCGCGCGATCTCTGCGGTCTGAGCGATATGCACTATCCTGACCGCCCACTTCCTACTTCAATAATTTCAACACATATGTTGTATGGAATGAGGACGCAAAAGTTTATTCACTCTCTTTGCTTGTTAAGAGATTGTGGTAGGCTGGTAGCTCACACCCCGCTTATGCAACCACGGTTCCGACTCCACGATATCCTTCGCCATTGTCATCCCTACCTCTGACCATCTTCCGGCAACTCTACTGACGTGTTACGGGCGAGCCCGTATCACAAACATTGTGGAGAATGAGTCGACCTAAGATAAAAAGGGTAAAATGGCTCAAAATTATTTGATAAGAACAAGATTAACAACTTATGCAGCCCTGAACTAGAATGAATAGACCTAAGATAAAAAGGGTAAAATGGCTCAAAATTATTTGATAAGAACAAGATTAACAACTTACGCAGCCCTCAACTAGAATGAATGGAAAATGAACATCCCTAAAAATCTGACCAAAAATAATTGGGATAAAGGCTAATGATGCACATGATGACTATTTAAAGGCAACATGTCTAAAAAATAGTAAATTCATACACTAATAAGTACAGATACATCCTCGTTCAAGCTACAACGTAAAAAACTAGAGAAGAGTAGCTGCCACGATACATCGCTTGCAGATGAGTGCTTCCAGAAGCTTCTATATGTTTTAAGAAGGATATTTGGCGGGGATTTAATCACAAGTAGAACTTGTTCGAAAGAGTCAGAAGTAAAGGAGCAAACTTTATTCCCTTGAAGGGGTATACATAGGATGAGAGGTACATGCAAGTAGGTATTAACACAATGTGAGACTAAGCTCATAAACAAGTATTCAATACTTTGAAAGAGAATAAACAGGACAAAAATAAATTATGTATAGACAAATTCTTCTCTAAATACTTGCGCCTCTGAACAAAGTGGGTACGGTTGAAGAAGGCGGCCTATCTGTAATTGAGATGAAATTTGCAGCAATAAATGTCTTACAAATGTAATGATGGTGAACATAATGATAGTCAATCTCGATATATTTCATTCGTTCGTGAAAAATTGGATTGAAGGCTATTAAAATAGCATTGGTGTTCTCACAGTATAATGGTGTAGAATCAGAAATATAGATGATCAAATCACTAAGAAGGAATCGTAGCCACTTAACCACAGTAGTGGTAGTAGTCATAGCAATGGATTGAGAAATCACATCACGCTTCTTTGATTTCCGATAAATCAATGAATCACCAAAAATACACTATCACATAGTACATTGTCGATCTAAGACATCAAATGCCCAGTCTACATCAGCATAAGCACGAAGCTCAAGGTGGGAGGTCACAAAAAAAAATAGAGTTCTCGATCTAGTGCCTCGTAGCAGTGTTGTAGATGTCGTCCGACATGTCAGCCAACATAAAAGTTTTGGGCAGAAAATGCCACGACATCAACATTTTAAACAAAAATATCATTTTAAAAATATCCCTGATATATCGTTCTTCAAGCTCTGATATATCGGTTTTACCCGATATATCAGGCGATATCTCGCCGACGATATATGGCGAGAACAAAATATATATATTTTTCATTTTTGTAAGCGTCCGAGCGTTAATATTTTATTTTGTGCTACATTTTGTCCATCTCTCAGAGTCAAGATTTGACTTTTTTCTCGTCTCACTCTCATTTGGTGTTCTTTATGTCGTTTACTGTTGTCAACCCTTCTTCTAGTGTAATTTATAAACATACATTATGTGTATATATATTTATTGTATAATTTATAAACATACATTACGTGTATATATGTTTATTGTGTCATTTTTAAAAATACATTATGTAACTGCACATTACAAAAAAATGTTTATAAATATGAATAAATTTATTTAAATATTAAAATCCGACATTGTAAAATATCCCCAATATATCCTCCGCAATTCGACATACGACATTTCAAACTTAAACCGACATAAACTCAACATCCGACATCTGCAACCTTGCCTCGTAGGTAGCATGATGCACAAGCTCAGGAGGTCGCACAAAAGAATAAAGTTCTTGATCTGGTGTCTCGTAGGTAGTGATTGATGCGCGGTAAAATGGTATAGTGACTAGTTTGAGGCTCAAAAACAAAGTGGTTGGTAATGTGAATGGCATGAGAAATATCAGGACGATTGATAAGTGAGATAAACGGGTTTGTCGGCAATAACTTGAGGGGTCAGAACTAAGAAACGATGCTCCTCAACAACTAGAATGGGAAACTTGTCTTTCACTGTTTGTGCATTCAACGCGCGGTAATCCACGCAGAAGCGTCAAGAACCGTCTTTTTTGTTGACTAAGAGGACCGGCGAGGAAAGGACGAGATGTTGTGGCAGATGATGCCTTGCTGAAGCATCTCGGTACACTGTCGCTCAATCTCCTCCTTCTGTAGGAAGGGATACTGGTATGGACGGACAACCACTGGGGCCGTGTTTGGAAGGAGGCAAATACGGTGTTCTTGGCGGCGCGAGCGGGGAAGCCCGGTCAATGAGGACATGGTGTCGTTGTACTCGTGAATAAGGGCTGAGAGGCCCGACTGCTCGGAAGAATCAGGCTGGAAGGAGATGGCGTGGCCAACGTCCGCCTTCGGATGGTCGCGCCACACTATCACGGAGGGCTGTTGTCCCCAGGACATCGTCAAGGCCTCCAAATCCCACAAAATCGGCCCGAGGGTGCGTAACCAACGCGTCCCTAAGACGACCTCGAAGCCCCGCAAGGCAATGACAAAGAAATCCACCTGAGAGTGATAGTCCGCCGCAATAATCGGAATGTCCCGGCAAACCTCGGTGCAGACCATCGCGGGGCCCTTTGGCACGGCGACACGCAAACAACTGCGAGTGGTAATGGGTAGCTGAAGTATCTAAGCGGTGAAGTCGCTGATGAAACTGTGTGTATTGCTTGTATTCATTAGGGAAAGTAGCCAGTGGCCTGCCACAAAAATGGGCATCTGCACTGTGTCCCCAGAATGTGGTTCCGACATGGCATAGATAGAGATCGCGGGGTCCCCTAGATCGTCATCCTCGGCTTCCCCGTCTGATGAGTCGCCAACCTCAAGCCAAAAGAGACGCTTACACATGTGTCCCCGAGCGTATGCCTCATCACAATTGAAACCGAGTCCCTTCGCGCGGCGTTCAGCCATCTCTTGATTGGACAAACGCCGGATATGTGTCGGGCGCTCCCCGTCTTTGGTCTTGGTCGTGCCCAGCCCCCGGAGCGTTCGTGGATGACTATGGTGCCGGAAGGAGGTGTCGCTGCTACGATGTCCCATGTGGGGACAGTCGAGTAATATGCGCCCCTCGCAGATACGCACAAGACTCATGGCGGTAGTGAGGTATGGCAGGTTCTGCAACTCCACGTCCATGCGGAGGCGCTCATGTAATCCTGCAGTGAAAAAGGCCACCTGGTGAGCCGTTGGGACCAGGGGTGCGGGCAAGGAGCACCTGAAATTGCTCCAAGTAGTCGTCAATAGAGCCTGACTGCTTCAGGGAGATCAAGTCGCCAATGGGATTGGTGCGGAGTGGAGGCCCGAAGCGCAGGTTGCACTGAATCTTCAAGTCATCCCATATGAGGTGAGGCTTCTCCCGTTGAAGCTGGGAGAACCACAGTTGTGCTGACCCCATCAGGTGGAAGGAGGCAATGTCTAGCCAATCTTCCAACGGTGTGCGTTGTGTTGCAAAGAAATGCTCGCAACGGGTCAACCAAGTAAGCGGATCCTCACGGCCTTCGAAGATCAGAAATTCCAACTTAACAAATCGTGGCACTGTTGAATAGTCAGAGTGACCCGGTAGATCGGTCGGTGTAGGGTGATGTTGTTGTCCGGGGACATAGAGAGGAGGCGGAGGCCGTCCGTGCAGGCGGCGGCATGTCGTCGGGCCGGATTGCGGCAAGGAGGGTTTGGTGGTTGTCCGCCATCATGTTCTTGAACGATTCCAAAATTTGGGCCAGTGTTGGGACTCCTTGAGTATTATCGTCCATGAAGAGAGATGGCCGGAGCAGGGGAAAATCTGGTAGGGGAAGTAATCAGGTGGAGGCGGCGAGTAGAGAACCCCCATCGAGAGAAAATCCAAGGATAATGGGCGGAGGACAGTGTGGATCGGCTTGGATTGGGCGGGGCAGCGCAGCTTCTGTCCGGTTCGGTCGCAGAAAACCCGGAGCGGCTCGGCTAGGGTTGTTGCAGCCCGGATCGGGGCTATCACTGGCGTCGGAATGGAGAGGCGGAGGAGAAACGACGCGGTTGGCGGGTGGAAGGACCGGTGGCTCTGATACCAAGTTGTTACGTGTCCGGGATTGCGATCGCGTACACGGATGATGAAGGAGAAAGTCCCGAAGGGGAAAGGAGGATCCCTTCTTGGTACCCTTGGGAGCGGTCTTCGAACAGCGTCGGCATGGGGCGCGGCTGGGGCGATGCGGAGTAGGCGCGGGTTAGGGTTCAACGGGAGAGAGAGAGAGAGAGATAAGAGAGAGAGAGAGCGAGAGATTGAAAATACTTTCTTGCTTACTTAGTCAATGCCCTCTCAATACAACATAAAGTCCTCAAATAAAATAAAAGATCAAAGTGTCCCCTCATAATGCTTAACAAACTATGAGGTTAAAATAACAAAAAAAGCATGCATAAAAATATTGAAATAGGGGATAAGAGTTCAAGCGAGTGATGCTCGTGATTCGCGGTGCCTGTAGGTGATCCCCCAACGAGGATCTGTAACAGATTCTTCTTCTCAAATTGGGTGTACAAATGTTGTTTTACTTTTTCAATATGCAATAGGCCTCTTCCGGTAACAATCATATCATCAATGTGCCGTACAAGAAAAATCCATGATGAGTGCATGGAGGGAAGGATCATTGGAACTCACGACAAAATCACCGGCCTGAATAGCAGTGGTGAACCGAGAAAACTTTAGGAGCTTGCCTAAGCCTATAAAGCACTATGTCGAGGTGACAAACCTGTGCAAGAGAGTGAGTAATTATTGGAGGTGTCATGTAAACATCCTCAGGCAGCACACCATGTAGAAAGATATTATTAACACTCATTTGAAACATAGGCCACAAATGGATGGATGCAATAGCCAGTATGGCATGTACTGTCGATCTCTTCACAACGAGAATGAATGTCTCATTGAAATTAATTTCATAATGTTGAAGGAACCCTAGAGCAACCAATATGACTTTGCATCTATCAATAGTGTCATATGCTAAATTCTTAAGTTTGTATACTTATTTGCAACTAATAGGGTGGATGTCATGAGGTAAGGATACCAGGTCCATGTGTGGGTATCCTTCAAAGCTCTTGACCCTCTTCAATAGTTGTCTTTTTATGAATGTACAGTAATAGCTTTCTTGTAGGTCTAGGGCTCCCCGTGAGTAGAGTGTGGCAAGAAAATACTAAACAGAGGGAGTTACAGGGGTGAATTGTTGCGTTCCAAATCACAACCACGCAATATAACCAACACGAAAATACCCAAAATGCAGACAATGATAAGGATTCAGTACTTGATTCTACGGCACATTCAAACAAGATCAACTTGCAACGAAAACACCGGAAAATAACGGTACAAACAGCAACGAGAACACCGGAAAATACGATACAAACAGCCTAAAGAAGAAACCTCCCTGAACAGCTGACAGCTAGAGGGAGAGGGATTTTCGGACTCCACACCGCACACACCGATTCACAGTTTTTTTCTTGCATAAACAAAACCCTACAGCAAAAACACAATAAATACAAGGACAAAACATAATGAAAAGACAAATAAACCCCCGGTTGAACCGGTGCCAGATGATCTTCATGGTCCCGGTTCGCCCGCGTTTGGTGCCGCATCAATTGCCTCTCCATCAACGGTTCCTTGTCCGCAAGGAACAAATTGAGGATATGTTTGTTGCAATGCCCATAAATCCTCCCAAGTCGCCGCCTCCCTTGGTTCGTTGTCCCATTGCACAAGGAACTGCGTGACCACACGTCCATCCCGGTTTATGATTCGTCATCCCAAGCTTCGCAGTGGCTCCCGCAACACATTCCCCTCCGCTGAGATCGTGGCTGGTAGCTGACCAGGCTGGCGGGGTGGTTCCCCTCTGTGCTCCTTCAATTGCGAGATGTGGAATGTCGCATGGATTTTGTTGTGAGCCGGAAGTTCAAGACGATATGCGACATGGCCGATCCATTCCAGTATTTTAAAGGGCCCGAAGAACTTCTACGATAACTTCTGACATCTGTGCGTTCGTAGTGAAAACTGTCGATGGGGTTGTAGGCGAACGTACACCCACGTGCCCACTGTCAGCTCCCTCTCGCGGCGCCCTTTATCCGCCAATGTCTTCATTCGATTCTGAGTCTGCGCGAGATTTAGTTTTAAAATAGAGATTACCCGCTCTCGTGCCGCCAACGTGTGATCTACCACCTCGACTACCGAAGTGCCTTCAATATAAGATGATGGCGGTTGAGGTTCCTGACCATACACAACCTCGTAGGGGGGTCATCTGAATTGCGCTCTGAAAGGAGGAGTTGTACCACCATTCGGCTAAGGGAAGCCACTCCGCCCGGCTTCGGGGGCGCTCATGGCACATGCACCGTAAATATCCTTCCATGCACCGATTTACCACCTCCGTTTGCCCGTCACTTTGAGGATGGTCGGCGGTTGAATGGTGTAACTGAACCTGCAAAATCTTGAACAGCTCTATCCAAAAGTCACTGAGAAAAATAGAATCTCGATCGCTTACAATCGCGGTGGGAAGGCCATGCAGCCGGAACACTGAATTTAGAAATATCTGAGCCACTCCTTCCGCCGTGTATGGGTGTGCGAGCGCCATGAACTGCGCCTGCTTGCTGAGGCGATCTACTACTACCAAGATGGTCGACTTGCCCTGACTTTCGGGTAGTCCTTAAATAAAATCCATGGAGATTTCTTGTCATATGCGTGCTGGAATTGGCAGAGGCTGCAGGGAGCAAATAGGAAGTTGATTGACCAATTTACATGTTTGGCACACGGAGCATTGTTGGACGTATTCGTAGACATCCGGTTTCATGTTCTTCCAACAAAACACTCGCTTCAACCTATGGTAAGTCGTCGTAATGCCGGAGTGTCCGCCCATGGCACTGTCATGATATAATTGGAGCAGGCGCTGTTTGAGAGCCTAATCCTGGCCGACCACCATTCGGCCCTTACGTTGCAGCACGCCTCGCCGTCATTGATAGTTGGGTTTGCTGGATGGGTCCTTCTCTTTAGCTGCAATGATAAGCTGAATAGTATTGTCCTGCTCCCATGAATTTCGGATGGCCTGGAGGAGTTCAGATTGCACAATGACCATTGTTTCGAGTTCGCCGCCTATTCCTTCATACTTCCGAGACAGTGCATCCACGCACGTGTTCTCCTTTCCCCGCTTGTATTGTATTTGAAAATCGTACCCCATTAATTTAGCCAAGTAGCGTTGTTGGGCCGGTGTGGCGATGTGTTGCTCAAGCAAAAATTTAAGACTCTCATGATGAATGGATATCCAACCATATAATGCCGCCACTTGTTGACGGCCATAACCACGGCGAGGAGTTCCTTCTCGTAAGTGAAAAGTTGAGCATTCTTTGGGCCGAGTGCCTTGCTGAAGTATGCGATGGATTGGCTGTCTTGTAAGAGGACTGCACCCACCCCGGTATCAGCGGCGTCCGTCTCAATAATGCTTTCGGAAATCCGAAAGGCGGAGTACCGGCGGTTGAGACACCGCTGCCTTTAGTGCCTGGAAAGCTGTCTTGACGCTGTTGTCCCACTTGAAATGTTGTTGGTGTAGTATGGAAGTCAGCGGTTTAGCCAACACCCCATATCCTTGGATAAACCGTCTGTAATACCCGGTCAACCCCAAAAAAACCCGTAATTTTTTTTAGAGTCGTGGGACTTGGCCAATCCAACATTGCCTGAATTCTGCTAGGATCCGTTGTTACGCCCAAGTACTGTATTTGGCGAAGTCCAAAACAACATTTGCTGCGTTTGAGGAAAAGTTGATGTTGCCGCAATATGGAGAAGGTGAAGTGTAGGTGTTCCACGTGCTCCGGCCACGAGGGGCTGAAAACTAAGATGTCGTCGAAGAACACCAATATGAACCGTCGAAGGTGCTCCCGGAATATAGCATTCCTCAAGCTCTGGAAAGTCGACGGCGCATTGGACAACCCAAACGGCATTACGAGGAATTCATAATGTTTGTGGTGAGTGTGAAACGTCGTCTTATAAATGTCTTGTGGTGCCATCCGCACCTGGTAATAGCTCGCTCGTAAATCAAGTTTTGAAAAGAAAACGGCCTCATTTAACTCCTCGATCAATTCTTCAATAACCGGAATCGGAAATTTATCCTTGATGGTGTCCTTGTTAAGTTGTCGGTAATCGACACACATGCGCCATGAACCGTCACTCTTCTTTACTAATACCACTGGGGACGTGAAAGGGCTATTGCTGTGTCGGGTCATGCCGGTATCAAGTAATTCCCCCACTAACCGCTCAATAACTGCCTTTTGCGCGGGCAGATACCGGTACGGCCGGAGATTAATGGGAGTCCCCCCCTCCTTGACGGGAATATGGTGGTCCTGGTGGCGTATTGGTGGTAGCCCTGTAGGCTCGGCAAATAAGTCAGAATACTCCTCCAAAACTGCGTGCAAGCGGTCTTGCTCCACAACGCCCAGCGGTTCTGAAAGCACCCCCGGCTGGACAGTTGTGTCAAAGCAACTGCCCGCCTGGCTTGATGAAGGTGGTTGCATGTAACATAATGCCAACATGTTGATGGCTCCCCCGGTGGTAACTTCTAAGTCCGTCGCGGTCGTAACCAGGTGTTGACCGCCTGTTTTGAGCCCCGCAGGCAAATGCGACGCCCCTGGACCCAAAATTCCACTTTCAAATCCCGAAAATCCCAATGGACAACGCCCAAGGTGACGAGCCACTGTACTCCCAGAACGATTTCATACACCCCCCCCAGCGGAAGGACCCACATATCAGAGGTAAAGGATGTGCCCTGCATGCGCCACTGAAATCCCAGCACCTTATAGGAACTCGCAATAGTTTTCCCATTAGCCACCGCCACATCAAAACTCGGAATGGAAGTCAGGAGGCAGTTCAGCCGTGTAGCCGTGTCGAAGTCGATGAAGTTGTGCGTGTTGCCGGAGTCGATCAACACATGAATTTGCTTGTCATTATAAAAGGTCGTGACACGCATAGTCTGAAAATGAGTTGTACCGTCCAAGGCATGGACGGACACGTGTGGTGGTGTGTCGTCGGCCGGTTCATCCACTAGCGGTGGCGCCTCATTGGGCTCCTCATCAAGATCAGCCGCATCGTCCTCGGGGTCGGGAATGAGTTCGAGAGCATACGACTTTCGCCGTTCCAAACATCGATGGCCCGGAGTGTACTTACTATTGCACCAGAAACACAGGCCTTTGCTGCTGCGCTCCTCCATGTCCGTGGAAGTGAGTTTGGATCCGCTAAAGAGGGGCCAGTAGTGCCCGAGCCGGAAGGCTTGTGTCAAGGAGAGTCCGTTGGTTGTCGAGGAAATCTGGGTTGCCAGTCCCATGAGGTGGTGTTGGTGCGCTTAGCGGCGAAGGTTAAGTGTTGTTCCTGCAACCGTGCGAGAGAGAAAGCCTCCTGAAGCGATTTGGGGTAGAACATGTGCACTGCGTATTCAATCTCGCCCTTCAAGCCGGCCAAACAGAGGCTAAGAGCGTGCTCCTCAGAAATAGCGACCTGGTGGAGGAGGATGTCGAACTCGTCCAGATAACTTTGTACGGACCCTTTTTGGCGTAAGTTCTTCATGTCGCTTAAGGGGTCATTGAATAAAACAGAGCCAAAACACCCATTGAGGGCTTGGTAATACTCCTCCCAGGACGGCCACTGATGGGTGAGCCGCGTCTTCATGAAACTTTGATGCCAATATAAAGCTTTGTCTTCCATGTGCACCGAGGCGATGCGAACTTTCATGTCCGTCGGGGTTCCATCAACCTCAAAGAATTGGTCACATTTGTAAATCCAATCAAGAACCCCTTCACCATAGAACCGCGAAAACTCGATCCGGGAGAAACGAGTCGGAAGATGGGGTTGGTTAACGGCCGGGGAATGAACGGCGGGGGAAATAGCTGGGCCACCGCTGCTGCCGGAACGGTCAGCCCTCAACACCGAAAGGATTTCGCGGACCTCATCGGAGGTGCGGCTTTGCTGCTCACTCAGGAGATGTAAGGAGTGCGCCAAGGAGTCCTGCGTCTGGCGGATAGCATCCAGCTCACCGGCCGGCTCCTTCGAACGTGTGGCGTCGGCGACCGGCATAGCAAAACGAGCAGATCGTGCTCCTCTGATACCTTTGTTGCGTTCCAAATCACAACCACGCAATATAACCAACACGAAAATACCTAAAATGCAGACAATGATAAGGATTCAGTACTTGATTCCACAACACATTCAAACAAGATCAACTTGCAACGAAAACACCGGAAAATAACGGCACAAACAGCAACGAGAACACCGAAAAATACGATACAAACAGCCTAAGGAAGAAACCTCCCTGAACAGCTGACAGCTAGAGGGAGAGGGATGATTTCCGGACTCCACACCGCACACACTGTTTCACAGTTTTCTTCTTGCACAAACAAAACCCTACAGCAAAAAAAATTAAATACTATGACAAAACATAATGAAAAGACAAATAAACCCCCGGTTGAACTGGTGCCGGATGATCTTCATGGTCCCGGTTCGCCCGTGTTTGGTGCCGCATCATGAATTGCCTTAAGCGAGTAGGATGTTTATGTGGACGAGTGGAATGACTGAGAGGTTGAGTAGTGGGATTAACAAGGTTACTAACAACAGGTTCGATAGTGGGAGTAATTGAAGAATAAGGTAAGAGCGGGAGTTGGGTGTAGTATAAGGATGAGATGGAGAATGTGTCTAATGTCAAGAAAGATAAGCTCCTCAAGGGTGGAGGTAAGTAACTGAATCAGAAGTCGAGGTAGAGAATAATAAAGTATGTTTTCTAAGAAGGTAACATGACAGGAATGTGAAGACGTCTAGCTATAGAATGATAGCGTCAACATCTCCTATGTTGAAAATTACAACCAAGAAAAACACAAGCGACAGATCTTGGAGATAACTTGTCTCGCTCAATCAAAGGTAACTGAACAAAACAAGTACAATCAAAAACTTTCAATAAAGAGTAACTAAGGGCACGATGATACAATTTGTGGAAGGGGGCATATCATCAAGAACAAAATTTGGGATCCTGCTGAAAAGGTAAACACTGGTGAGAATAGCTTCTGCACAAAATTAAAGAGGGATGGAAGTTGTTAAAATAGGAGATTTTGAAACATCCATAATGTGACGATGACGACGCTCAACGACCTCATTCTATTGATGAGCATGAGGGCAAGAGAGCAGAGCAAGAAATTCACGAAATTGGTGTAAGGTACACTCACCTATGAATATGAGTAAAATGATTTGATTTTGCACGAGAACTATGTCTCGATCATTTTTGCGAACTCAATGTACTTTGAAAAGATTTTGGATTTTGTATAAATTAAATATATCCAAATAAAAAGACAGAAGACTTTGACAAAAAACATAATATTTATTTCATCCTTTGGGAAAGTATGGAGATGGTCCTCACATATCGATGTGAACAAAGTGGACAAATAAGTTTCGCTAGAGTGAAGGAATTAGCAACATGACAACTATGAATACAAACAGTACAGAGTACAGGGGCGCTTGCATATAAATTTTCAAGAACACTTGAAGAAAATAATGATTCAAGACAAGGAAGGTTATGCGCTAATCTCCTATGCAATATGCCATAGGAAGATGGTGGGGAAGAGAAGTAGATGCAAGCAACTGTAGAAGCGGTGGCAAAAGGTATTCAAAGAATGAGGCGATACATATAGTACAGATCATCTCGTTTATGACCAGTCAAACAAGCATCCCCGTGTGCAGATCACAAATAGAAATAGTGAATGAGACAATGCAACTCATGTCAGTCAGCTAAAAACAAACAAAAGACTCATAGTAAGACAAGAGACATAATATGCATCAGAAATAATAAAGAAAGGGGGACTAAGATGTCCACAACCAACAATTGACGAGAGGTTCTCAACATCCATCTGAATGGAATCCAACAAGCAATGGGGGATAAGATTACCAAGGAAAAATGCATCACTAGTCAAGTGACAGAAAGCGTCAGTCTAAAATCCAGGAAGTAGATGATACACCTACAACGATAACAAGGGAGGAGGGGTCAAAGTCAGATGGCGGATTAGCTAGCTGCAGCAAGCGCATTAACTGTTGAATATGGTCTATAGTGAATGTGGGTTGCGGTTGTTGTCCGATACTAATAAAGACTACTATGCTGACTTGTCGGGGTTGAGGATGCCTGTGAGCTCTGCCAGAGGAAGGATCCTAAGTGTTTCATCAAGCAAGAGCATTGCACTCCATGGTATAATGTGTGTCGTGTTGTTTATGTCATGTGTGCCACTTCTGATTTGAATGAGGCTGACAGAACTCAGTGGAACTCAGTGGAACTCGGTGGTGTTAATAATGTCTGTTATAGTTTGAGGTCTATGAGAAAAATTCTCGATCACACAACAGTAAGAGTTGATCTTGTTAAAATTTATGAAGTTAAAGTGGGTGATGGGGCAGGTCGGGCGGTCTGAGCGGTCTGAGTCCGCGGCCTGGGCGGACTGATGTTGCGGCCTGGGTGTCCTGCCTGTTGGACTTGGTGGCTTGGCTGTTCTTGTGGAGCGGCCTGTGCGGTCTGTCTTTGGCGGTCTGGTGGCGGTGCTCTGCTCGACCTGTGGTTCTGCAGTTAAGCCGGTTCTTGTAGTAACCGAGCGGATTAGTGGTTATCTGCGGGAGTTGTGGTGGACTTAGCTGAGTCCGCGGTGTCCGCCCTTGCGGACTGTGTTTGGAGATCGGCTTTGATCCTTGCCGAGCTCTCCGGCGTTGCAGTGGGTGTTGGCCACATTCTTTGTGGCGGACTGTCCTGATGTTGGCGGACTGGGTCTTTTGTGTCCGCCATGCTCGCGCCAGTTGCTTGATGGGTTGCTGGACTGGGTCATTTTTTGTGACAAGTCCATGGTGTTCGCAGTGTCCGCAGAGTCCGTTGTTGACCGGGCGGACTGCCTGTTGGTCGTGGACTCGTGGCGGACTGTGGCGTTGTTGTCGAGCTGTGTGGACTGTCGCTTAGTCCGCATATAGTGTGTGGACTGATGCAGCATGGGTTGTGACTGTGTCCGCGTGCTGTGTTGAGTGGCGGACTGGCGCTGTGCTTGCGTGCTGTGCGGACTGGCATAGTGTCCGCATGGTGGCGGTCTGTTTTTTTGACCTGGCGTCTGGCGGGTTTGAAGTCTGGCCAAGTCCTTGCGGACTCGGCGGACTAGGTTGTGTTAGCCGCAAACTGGGGCGGTGACTCTATTCTCTAGGGCGGTGAACACACTCTCACCATGCCTATAAATAGACCCCCCCCCCGGCACGTCTACAGTAGCTGAGTGAACAGTAAGTTGAGTCTTGGTTAATTATTGCGGTCTGGGTTTACCTGTCCGCGCGGGTTGAGAAGAGATAACTGATTGTTGTTTGCAGGTTGCGCGGCTAGCACTGTGGAGCCAGGAGTTTGGCTTTGACTTCGGTCAGGATCAGTAAAGTTTGCGGTTACAATCGGCGGTCTCAGCAGGTCTCTTCTGCGGCTTGTCAGTTTTCTCTGCTTCAGTTTTCCAAGTTCAATAACCTGTCCGCCGGACTCGGGCGGGTAGGCGGTATGTTCTTCAGTTCAGCAGCAGTCAGCGAATAACGGCGTGTCCGCGCGACCTCGCGGTCTCGGCGGACTCTGTGTTCTATTTGTCTTCTAGCAGCAGCAGTTCGGGCGGGCTCGGCGACTTTGGCGGACTGGGCGGTCTCGGCGGTCTCCAGTTCTGTCTGCTCGGATTGATTTGATTCTTTCTGTTTTCCTTGTGTGCTGGCGAAATCATGTCTCACCACGTATACCTCGCCTTGTAAAGAAGTAAATAAATATATGATTTGTTTGTTCCTTCTACTTGCATTTGGTGTTTGAACTTGCTTTCCTGGTTTCCGCGTGATCAAGGTGTGATTTTGATAGCTCTGAGAATATTAATTTGGCGTCAGACTATCTCGTTGACCACTTTGAGAAATTTCAACAGGTCTATGCAAGAAAAGGTTTCAATGGGAGGAGATCTAATCTAGACCACTCGATTGGGGGTCTCAGCTAGAAGTCTCGGTTGGAGGTCTAGCCCAAGACCATGTTAAAGAGAGAGGTAAAAGAGAAGGATCAAACTTTATTCTTCCTTTGAAGGGGTATATCTAGGATGAGAGGTGCAGCAAGCAGGCAATTACACAATATAGGAGATAACACACAAACAAGTATTCAACATAACTGTAAATTATATATCACATTCTTAGGTTGCAGATTAGTGATCTCATTGGCCTGAGCATGTTTAAAGACCAAAAATTTAAAATACAGAGTGGTGCACCTTCAGATCATCATTATTTAACAAAATCATGCATGAAACCATAGCTGTTCAAACTTATATATACATAGAACAATAATCTATTTCTTCCAATCATATACTAGTTTGTACATCAAAAAATATATAACGACAATAAGCAAAGACAAATTGGTCACATTAGCGAGACACAAAATAAGAAGTTACAAATGTTATAAAACCTACATCCGAATAAATAAACACAATCATTGTCTTGGAAGTTAAAGGACTATATTATAACAAAATTCATGGGCATCTTATCAACCATGAAAGAAAAAAATCATGGTTTGTTGACATTTAGTGAGAAAATACTTTAACACTCCAAGCTCCAAAGTTTGCAACTTACAAATGCAAATTTATTATGTGCCTTCTACAGTACATAACATGAAAATGAATGTAAAACTATCAAAGGACATAAGAAAGGCATGTATATAATCATAGAAATCTCATATTCTAAGGAAATCAAGTTATACAGCAAGATAATTCTGCTGTTAAGGAAACATGCAGAGAAAATGCACACCCAAAACCACACAAAAAAAAAAGAAACAACATGTGAAAAAATTGAAGTCAGCTACCGATAGTTGGATAAAGTAATGGCATTTGATATACAGCTCATCATTTAGGAAACAAAATCAAATCCAAACTAAAAGAACATAAATGAAACTCAAAGGAGATCTGAAATTATCACCTAGCTCCGTTATCCCCTAAACCATGAAGCCAAACTATTGTGGCCTGATGCTTTCCCTTTGGCCTGACCACATGAGTCCTTCCAAATTCAAAAGCCCCACCACTGGACTTTGCACCTGCATCCAACCACTTCAATGAAAAAACACCATAGCTAAAACATATACACTCAAATCAAGCACATGAGAGTAGAAGGCCAGCAGATAGTGTGAAGATTGAAGGAAAAGAATCAAACCAGAAACAAGAGAACTGCTTCCAAGACTCATATTGCCACCTGCTAGGGCACAGTTCTTAACAACCCAACCGCACTTAGGCACTGCAGCCAGTAGATTTCCCTACAAAAGAAATAAGAACCATAATGATTTTCGATCTATTATTATAACATATCAACTATGGAAAGGAGTGTAATTAAAAAACTACGTAAAGAGCGTTGTGGAGAGAGGAAGGGACGAAAAGGCTTGATGAAATGCTTCAGACCTTTGTATTTCGTTTAAAAACAAAAAAAAAAGTACGAGCGCGTCATAGACAGGCGCAAATATCCCGCAAATGCGCCATTCAGACATTATGGAAAAGATCCAGAGGATGGGAAAAAAGGGGAAACACCTTTTGAAAAGGAATCATTGCTGACGGGAAATTGGAGATGGTAGAAAATATCAACAACCCGTGAATGATAAATGCCAGCAAAAAGAAAGATTGAAGACAAAAATACATATAAAAGATCGAACTTTCGAGTGTTTTTGGTGAGAAAAGGGGAACCAAATGTTAAACAGGCTCGCTTGATGGTGTAGAATATAGAGTACGAACCTGGAATCAGAAATTGATATCTTTGCCCGCTTTTCCTTTTCCTTAGGGCTCCCGCTTACTCCGCGGGATGAAGATGGAGTTGAAGTCAATGGTTGCATATATTGGGGAAGAAGGAATGTTGACTATCGAACGGTCGAAAATTGGAGTTCCAGGCCATTCTGGAATTCCTACAGAGCTCCAAATTGCACCCATCAAATATTCCAATAAATTGTTTACATGTGCTGGGAGTTTCTTGGGGAGGGTGACACATTGACACGTCACCCCTCAGTTACGTGTCAAATACACATGCAGTAACAGGAGTTTTTTATGGGTGTTGTTATTCGCACCGCAGTTTTGACTATTCGCACCGCACTTTTACTTAATTTTTGATGTCTTTTAGAAATACGTCTTGTACATGCATTTTTAGGAAAAGTGTTCAACACGAAAATTGTAGATCTCGACGAGATCTACAACTTTTGTGTTGAACACTTTTACTAAAAATGCATGTACAACGCGTACTTGGGAAATACGTGCAGGTTTTGCGTCTTTAGAAAATACACTTTGTACATATATTTTTAAGAAAAATGTTCAACACGAAAGTTGTAGATATCGTCGAGATCTATAACTTTCGTGTTGAACACTTTTCCTAAAAATGCATGTAAAAAGCGTATTTTTAAAAGACATGAAAAATTAGGAGAAAGTGCGGTGCGAATAGCCAAAACTGCGGTGCGGATAGCAGCGCCCTTTTTTATTGATGATATCAGTCTTCTTACAACGCGAGACATACATGGCGAGACATGATTTTCGCCAGTATGTAAAACCAACAAAACAAAAAACACAAGATAACTACGGCCTGGGAATACAGTCTGCCGAGACCGCCACAGACCGCGACTATTGTCCGTCAGACCGCCGAGACCGGCCCACTGCACTAGCCGCTCGAACACGAACACAGTACGCAAACTTCAGAATCAGATCGCCGCTTCAGAACTGCTCTCCACAGATTGCTATCCGCGAACTGCCCCAAGTCGCCAGTTAGAAGAAGAGCTGCTTAGTCATGTTCGCACAACCTGCACAGACAAGTTACTTCAGCAAGCCGCGCGGTTAGAAAAAATCAGTCTGCAGATTCCAACGCGAGTTTGTGCTTACTGTTCTTCGATGATTATATTGTCACTGAGGGGTCCTATTTATAGGTACGGAGAGAGATGTGGTCACCGCCCTAGCTGATAGGAATACCTCCCCCAACCCGCAATCCGCCTTCACCAGTTCGCCGAGTCCGCTTGTACATGGTCGGTCCACAAGTCAACACGCCTACAACACTCCTGGATAAGAGACAGTCGGCAACACCTGCGGACACAACACCAGCTCGCAACCAGACCTCTGAGTCCGACAAGTCCGCCAAGATCGCCGCAGGTAGGTAAGGCAATATACAACGACAGTGAACAATACATCAGACCGCCAAGACCGCAACACCTGCGGACACGACTCCAGCTCGCAACGGACCGCCACGTCCGC
The DNA here is from genome assembly GCA_039583875.1 of Platanthera guangdongensis. NCBI lineage: Eukaryota > Viridiplantae > Streptophyta > Magnoliopsida > Asparagales > Orchidaceae > Platanthera > Platanthera guangdongensis. The sequence goes on from CM077154.1 coordinate 150,065,745, forward strand.
CAAGTCCGTCGCAGGTAGGCAAGACAGTATACAACGAGACAGTGAACAAGGCAACAGACCGCCAAGTCTGTCGGACCAATAGCGAACTCCCGAACTCCAACATCAGTCTGCATAGGTCACTCAAGATCTACACAGCATCCTCTATACACAAGGCCGCACCTCAACACGCATAGATCGTGGCCTCCAGTCCGCTCAGTCCGCGCGGTTTGCCCTATCAGTCACTTACACTTCAACAATTTCAACACTTCCCCTTGAAGTGGGAAGTGGAGATCAGTCCAAGCAAACTCCGCAACCGGGTGAACGGTCCTATGGCTAGCGGTTTTGTGAAGATGTCTGTCATATTGTCCATACTCTGAACATGCTCAACCACGAGAGAACCCTCAAACACCTTCTCACGAATGAAGTGGTGTTCGATCTCTATATGTTTGGTTCTCGTGTGACAAACTAGATTATTTTCCAGTTTGAGAGCACTCTCATTGTCCCCGCGGAGCAGAGTAGGATCTCGAACCTTCATATGGATGTCATCCACCAATCTCCTGAGCCAGATGGCTTCTTGAGCTGCCAAGGTCGAAGCCTTATATTTCGATTCTGTGGTGGAGACAGACACCAAGTCCTGCTTCTTGTTGCACCAGGATACAGCTGTTGGGCCCGCCATAAAGACGTATCCAGACGTCGACTTCCAATCATCCTAATCTCCCCCATAATCAGAATCTATGTAGCCATGCAACTCGAAATCCATGCCTCTCCTATAAAAGAGACACATATTTGAGGTCGACTTCACATACTTCAGGATGCTTTTTGCTGCCATCAGTTGAGATTTCTGTGGTTCCGTCATGTACTCACTCACCCTGCCAACTGCATATGCAATATCTGGCCTAGTGATCGTTAGGTATATCAAGCTTCCAACCAGAGCTCGGAAAATCAATGGATCAGAAAGAATTCTCCACTCATCATGTCGAAGTTTCAGACCTACTTCTAGAGGTGTAGAACTGCTTTCCCCCCCTTTCATGCCAAATCGTTGTACGATCCTCTTTGCATAGCCAGTCTGGGACACAAGCACTCCGTTCTCCCGCCTCTGTACCTTGAGTCCAAGGAAATGATAGAGCTCACCCATGTCCTTCATCTAAAATCTGATAGCAAGCTCGGCCATCAGCCTTGCTACCTCCTCCTTTGAATTTTTGGTAATAATCATGTCACCCACATACAACAGTACGATAACATGAAGCTCCCCTTATTCTTAACGAACAAGCTTGAGTCTGAGTCTAAAGCAAGAAACCCGCAGAACAAGAGATATTCCACAATCTTCCCATACCATGCCCTTGGCGCATACTTCAGCCCGTAAAGAGCCTTGTTCAGCTTGCAAACGTAGTTCGGATGTTCTTCAGAGATAAACCCAGGCGGCTGGATCATAAAGATATCTATGTCAATCTCGCCGTATAAGAAGACATTCTTCACATCGAGCTGCCAAATTTCTCATCCATTGAACGTTGTTAAGGCAATAACCATCCGTACTGAAGTCATCTTAGCAACTGGACTAAACATCTCCTCATAATCTTCCCTCATACTGTTGTGAAAATCCTCGAGCTACAAGGCGAGTCTTGTACCGCTCGATGATGTCATCTGCCTTCTTCTTCAACTTGTAGACCCACTTACAAGTAACTGGAGTGATGTCTTCCAGCTTAGGTACAAGTGACCACGTCTCACTCTTTTTGAGAGCAGCAATCTCCTCCTCCATAGCACAGTCCCACTACTTGATTCTTGTGGCGTTCTCGAAATATGATGGCTCCCGCTCATCCAGAGGACCAGCAAAGAAACATGACACGAAACTCACCATGTTTTCTTCCGTGTAACTGGCTGGTGGTTTGATAGTCCTCTTTGATCTCCTCAAAGTTGGTGCTTGACTGACCACCTCCTCGGCTGCATCTTCTATACTAGCTTCTCTTCCATACGCGCTTGGAGCATCCCTCCCTCTACTTCCAGAACCAGAAGTTTTTGCCTCTGAGCAAGACACAGTTGGAGCTCCTGGTGAAACAAACAACTCTACTTGAAGATTCACAACAGTTTTTTCTTGTCTGTCAACCCTGCTCTCAGGTAGTTCAATTCATGAACACCCTTTGTAAGATGTCAGCTCATCAAGCACCACATCCCGAGAAACAACAAATCTTTGTATCTTTGTATCCATGCACTTCCAACCATTATTCCTGTCATCATACCCCATAAAGACTAGCTTCCTTGCTTTCACATCTAGCTTTGTCCGAAGAGTGTCTGGAACATGCACGTAGCAGGTTGACCCAAATACCTGAAGGTGAGCAACACTTGGTTTCTCCTTGAACATCAGTACATGAGGAGTCATCATGTTGATTGGACTTAGAGACATTCGGTTTATAACATAGGCTGCACAAAATATTCCCTCCGCCCAGAAGGACCTTGGGATACTCTTGGCATGAAGCCAACACTTGCAGGTCTCCGTCAGATGACAGATCTTTCTCTCTGCAACTCTGTTCTGTTGTGGGGGTATGTGCACAAGTAAGCTCTCTTTGAATACCGCTCTTCCTGCAAAAATTAGAGAACTCGGCAGAGGTGAACTCTCCACCATTGTCAGTCCTCAACTTCTTAATCTGCATGCCTAGTTAACCTTCCACGAGCTCTTTGAACTACACAAACTTCACGACCGCTTCTGACTTTTCTTTCAGAAAATACACCCAGACATATCCAGTGTAATCATCAATTGATATTAGTATATACTTGCTGCCTCTGAGGCTTGGGGTGATAGTTGCTCCCATCAGATCCCCGTGAATGCACTCCAACAGCTTTTTACTTCTGGTTTGTGATTTATCAAATGGAAGTCGATGAGACTTACCGTACTGACATCCAGCGCAAACATGACCGTCTCCGTAGGAGGACAAGCTAGACAAGCACTTGATCAGGCCCTTTACCGCCATAGCCTTCAATTTATCAATTCCTACATGCCCCAACCTTTCATAACAAATGACTGCGCTATCATTCTTGCTCATCTTATCAAAATAAGAACTTGTAGATAAAATGTACAAGTCATTTGATCTCCTCCCAATGTGAACAACAGCACCTTTTACGGATGATATATTTCGAGGAAATTTCACTTCCGTAGGACCGAACAGAACGTGATACCCAGCATCAACAGTGTTGGTCACTGAGAAGAGGTTTTTTTTATACAAGACACATGATATACACTCCTTAGAGTGAGTGACCCTCTATTACTGCCTATGGAGACAATCTCTTCCTTCTCGACAACATGAATTGTATCATCAGCGGTGATAATAACATCATTACCTGAGTATGGCAGCGATGAAGAGAACTTTGACTTATCTCTAGTGAGGTGATAACCACACCACGAGTCCACAATCCAATCCTCTTGATAGTTGATATGGGCAAAAGCACAAAGAGTAGCCGAGAAGGCTCCTCCCCAACCACCATCATCCTCCCTGACATCATGTTCCTCCTTCTCTGAAGCATGCCCTGGCTGAAGATTAACTTTGCAGTCCCTTCTGAAGTGACCTAGCTTGTTACACCTGTAACACCTGAGCCATTCCTTCTTCCCCTCAGACTTAGGAGCATTGGTCCTCTCCTGCTGACCTGAAGATGAAGGCTCGTCGCCTCCAGAAGACTTCTTCTTCTTCTTCTCCCACTTCTTCTTCCCATAAAACAACACCTCGTTCTCTCATTATGAGATAGACACCCCCGCGCGCTATTTGTCTTGTCAAGCTCTCCCGCGATGCAAGCAGATTTTCCAACTCCAACAAGAATGACTGATTTGCTCATCCCTGAACAGACATCACAAAGGCGAGGTACTCCTTCCACAAACCGCGGATAATATGCCTCTTTAGCTTCGCCTAAAAGATAGGTTCATCGGGGTCCAAAGCAGAAATCTCTGCACAGAGGTATTTCATCTTAAGAAAGAAAGTGGAGACGGGTAAATCTCCTTGAGTGGCCTTCACCAATTTATTTTCTAAGAACTGTAGCTGAGCTACATTCTTCCCGTTGAAAAGGCCATACAAGGCCATCCATATCTCGGCAGCTGATTTGTAACCAATAATGTGATCGAAGAGTTCAGGTGAGATTGCTCTCTTGAGAGTTAATTCTGTCTTTGCATTTGTTCTCTCCCAGATCTTCCCTTCCTGAGCATTATCACCAGCAAGAACTACTTCCTGAGTATCATCTCCTCCAACCACCTCCCAGAGGTCCTCTCCCAGAAGATAACTCTCTATACAACACTTCTGCTTCTTGAAGTTAGTCTGTGTTAGGAGTTCAATGTTAAAACCACTTGCATCTTCTGCTTCCATGGCTCTAACACTGGTTTCCTTTTCACAAAAGCAACAACTTCTAGTTGATCACTACTTAACCACTCCAACCTCTCAATGATACAATGTAAATTTTTTGGATCTTGGAATGAGCAGGAGTTATATCAACTAAAAATTAGATAACAGTCAAAGACACATGCAACAATAAGAGTTTTTTATCGATGATATCAATCTCCTTACAACGCGAGACATACATGACGAGACATGATTTCGCCAGTATATAAAACCAACAGAACAAAAACACAAGATAACTGCGGCCTGGGAATACAGCCCACCGAGACCGCCACAAACTGCGATCACTGTCCGTCAGACCGCCAACACCGGCACACTGCACTAGCCGCTTGAACACGAACACGGTCCGCAAACTTCAGAATCAGAGCGGCGCTTCAAAACTGCTTTCCACATATTGCTATTCACGAACTGCCCCAAGTCGCCAGTTAGAAGAAGAGCTGTTTGGTCCTGTCTGCACAACCTACACAGACAAGTTACTTCACCAAGCCACACAGTTAGAAAAAATCGGTTCGCAGATTCCAGCGCGAGTTTGTGCTTACTGTTCTTCGATGATTATATTGTCACTGAGGGGTCCTATTTATAGGTACATAGAGAGATGTGGTCACCGCCCTAGCTGATAGGAACACCTCCCCCAGCCCGCAATCCGGTTTTACCAGTCCGCTCAGTCCGCGAGGTTTGCCTGATCAGCCACTTACACTTCAACAATTTCAACATGAGCTCACGAAGCCAGAAGGGGAGCGTCCACGAGAACGTTCCTCTGTACCTTCTTCTAGGCTCACTGATGCGTTGAGGTGAGTGTTGAGTGTTGCACGGACTAAAGAGGGAGCAAGATGAATTCTGAGCCGAGGAACTATCTAAGTCACACATTTTCGCTGGAAAATCTCAGAGCTCTCTCTACTCTCTAAAGTTGCTTGTATTCAAATGAATGCATCAACCTTTTTATAACTTTTCTCGAGGGTTGTGCTGGTAATTGTGTCGAACTGATTCTTGAGTTGGTGAATGACGTCGCTCCATTGCGCTCACCTGTATCATCAATTTTCATGAAATGACGAACGTGCCCCCGGGCAGTTCGGGCAGCTCGGGCAGGTTGCCCGACGGCGGCGGCCGCGGTGGTCGATGGCGGCGGCGGTCGATGGCGGCGGTGATGACCGCCAGTGGGAGCTCGCGCGAGGGACGCGAGCTAGCTCGCACTAGCCGGGTGTGCAAGCAAGGGCTGGCCACACGCGTGTGTGCAAGCAAGGGCTGGCCACACGCGTGTGTGCTTGCCGTTTGTGTACGTGTTGTTCGATTGTGTGCTTGGTTTTGCTCCCTCTCCGGGGTGTCTTTGAACCCCTGAGCGAGCGTGGCTTCATGCGCGCGGTGTGCTTGATTGGGTTGGCTTGTCTTCGTGTTAGTTTCCTTTTAGTTTCCAATGCTCTTCTTTTATTTGCCAAGTCTTTGTAATCTTATGCCTACAAGAAAGACAATCAAATATTCCATATTAGCCAAAACTTCGTATTAGTTTTTTATGACAAAAGACGGTAAATTCAAGTACACACCTTGCAATAATTTAGACGTGTACGGAAATATTATAATATTTTGTGTGTATTACATTTAAAGGGAGTAAGGCTTCATTCGGTGGACTTATTTTTACTGGTCAAGCGATTACTATCGTATGAACTGGACCATAATTAATATCTGGTTCATGCGATTATAACCGCTTGACCAGAGAAAATAAATCCCTCAAACAGAGCCCAAATCTTTAACACAAATGAGACAACCACCGACAAGGCTAATAAAAAGAAACTACAAAGAAGCTCGTGCGTCATGGCATAATCAAGACTTATCTTATAAATATTGAAGGATAAGAGCAACATGGTGCTTTAACATGTGCAAAAGGAGAGTCTCAGATGTTGAGCAAACATGGTGGTTAAAATAGAATTTTGTGAAGACCTGCAGAGACTAACCGGTGCTTTAACATGTTACAAATTGCGCTTCGCGCTGGTGGGGTCCAAATAGCAAAATATGCGCATTTAAATTATACTAAAAGTAATTATGATGGTGGTTATGGTGTGCGGATAGTCGCGTAACCACCATAACCACCACTCAGAGCTTATAAAAGGAGTCTCATGTCTCCTCATTTCTTACCTTTTTTTTTTCTCAGAGTCTTCTTCTTCCTTAGGTTGAAGCTCTGTCAAATTACAACTACGAGCCGCACCCGAGCTACAAACGAGACAAGTCAAAGCCACTCGACGAAGCCAAATCTCTCAAGTTTCACGTGGCCCCCAAACCGCGAGTTGAGGCGCTCTGCTCCCACGTTCAGGATCGACAAGCCGCTATCCGAAGACCACTAGCGCGAAACACAATTTGTAATAACTCCTGGCGCGATGGTCGGTCGTCCGCCGCGTGCTAAGTGTTTTCTCACCCCCAAAGCTGTAACGAGATGTGGTCTGTCACCCTCGACTTCACGAACAAGTTGTAACAACCCAAAGATAGTGAACTTTGACCGGCACAGACCCGGTCACATTGTTTTTTACCCAGTTGAGAGGTTTTTTCACGTTAAAATTGATTGTATATAATTAACCTACTCTATTGATTGTGTGTGCGCTCGACTGTTCCGAGAGCTAAGACTATTCAGGTTATTCCGGTCCGACCGGGACGTCAAGTTACACCGCAACAAGTTTAATTCAGCCGGTTCATAAGAACGCGAGTGACCCAAAAAAACCATAAAGATGCAATGATGTATATATATACTACATTATATGAGAAAAGTCTCCTTTGATGAAACATTCATAACGGCAATAGTACTCATGCCTTTTTAATATGATGTCTTCGAATTTTTTTATTTATTTCAAAACAATTTAAATTAAAATATTTATCTTTGTAATTATGCATTGAATAAAGGGAAAAAACAAGTTGTTGAATCAAATTGTTTATATCAAGATTTCAAATTGTCGCAATTATTATATTATCTAATTGTGACTGTTAAATTAAATAAATCTGCCAAATTCCAATTCTCCCACCGTGGGCGGCGTCCAATATGAGAAACCAATTTCAGATCTCCACAGACTCACTAGAAGGTTCAACCAAATCAGGAAGAGATCAATGAATCTTTCTAAGGCCCTTGAGGCGTCCCTGCCACAAGTATTAGTTTTTCGACAGCAGAGACTAACAACGTGTTTTCCCATTCAATTTTGGCTATCACCAGCAGTCATAGATCACCATACCACCTCCTCACGAATTGTCTTCCTTTTGTGAATCTTTTGGTGGCGGCGGTGGGTCATGATGATCACCGGAGCGATGGAAATGGGGATGGAAACACAACAGTGTCGCTGTCCGACGAGATTTTTGTTGAAATATATTTTTAATATATTCTCAAAATAATATATATACTTTAGTTTTGAAATACTAGTATTATATAAATTTTGAAATTAAACTACGAAGAAGTACGAGTAAACAACAAAATTGAAAAATAAGAAAACAAAATCATATTTATATTTTAAAATCGAGTCTGAGTAAGACATGATATTGCTAGCCTAAAGATGTTGCTCCACCCTCCAATATAGCTTTCAAAAAATGCTCACACCTTCAAGATACAACACTTGAGTAGATTTCAAATACTTCAATATGCGTAGATACCTAAGAAGCACAGAACGCCTGAATTTCACTTATTGAAGCAACATCAAGAACAATAACAAACAACAACAAACAAGAACAACATTCAAGCATTTAGCACACTATAGCGGGGTCGGCTATATGGATCCTTTATCGCCATTGTGCCCTATCTTTATTCATAATCTCACTAATGCCTAAGTACATCATGTCTTTCCTTATAGTTTCATTCCAATTCTTTATTGGTCCGCCCCTCCTCTATTTAGCTTTCCTGGTGACTAAACTCACACAACGCCTAACATGTGCCTCTAATGGTCTCCTTTGTATACAACCATCTTAGTTAAGTTTCTCAAATATTCTCTGCAATTAGTGTCCCTCATGTCATATTCATGATACATTCATTCTTGATTTTATATAATCTCGTGTGGCCACACATCCACCTAAGCATTCTCATCTCCGCAACTCTAATTTTATGCTCATGCACGCAATTCACTGCCCAACACTTAGAATCATAAAGCATCGCTGGTCTAATTGCAATACGATAAAACTTACCTTTAAGTTTTAATGGTACTTTACAAACACATAAGTTCATATCCCTAACACGCTTATCCACTTCAACCAACCTGCTTGGATTCTATGCATCACATCTTTATCAACACCTTCATCCCTTTGAACTATCAATCAAAGATATTTAAAACACACACTATAGGAAATATCTTGATCACCCAACTTAATAATGAAGTAATATGTCCTTCTTGGGCTACTAAATTTAAGCTCCATATACACTATTTTGACCTCCTCAACTTAAAACGCTTTTTTTTCTAAAGTGTCTTGCCAATATTCAAGTGTTGCATTTACACCCTCGGGCATCTCATCGACCAATATGATATCATCCACAAGAAATAAACACAATGTATTGCTTGTTGGATATGTCCGGTGAGTTCATCTAAGATAAGGGTAAAGAGATAAATGCTTGAAGTTGAACATTAATGTGAGCCACCAATAATAGTGAATTCATGTGTTAATCCTCTAGTTGTGCTCACCTGATGCATGCATATATATCTGTAGGTGTGATTAATTACGTTTGGGAAAGACGACTGCATGCATCGTTACAGACTATAAAATCAAATGTCGTATTTTTCTGGGTCTGTCGAGCACTTGTACTCACAAGGAAGAACTATTATTCTATATTAACAAAGGAGTAGTTGATTTGCAAAAAGAGAAAAAAATATGATTAAACTATTGAGAGAAATTCGATGAGATAAATGTTAGCACTTGATCTAGAATATCTTTGGATAAAATATCAAAGTGCAGGTTTCTAAATAATTTATCTTCGACCATGTATGCTTCCAAATTATGTCAACGCCTCTCTCGAGAATATGCTGATGTCTAACCTTAAGTGAAACGATTAAGACCCCTCGGTCAGTCGAACCCTTTAAGCTTGATTTAGGAGGGTGAACCCCAATCCGAAAGATTTTGGCTATTTTTTTAGGATTGCATGACAACTCTTTTTATCTTTGAGTAATCTTCTTGTATCCACAATCTCTCGATAAAATCTAAGATACGGATCTAGGATCAAAAACTATGTTAGCGATACGTTTAAATTATCTCCTCGTATCCACAACCTCTCGGTAAAATATAGAATACGGATCTTGGATCAGACTCACAATACTAGAATGCGAACAAATAAGAATCAAAGACAACTCGAAGTAAATTAGAATATAAAGTTTGCTAGATTATTAAAAGATGAATCAAAATTCATTTCATTCAAAAGTTCATCATGATCAAGCGCTAATTAAATATAGCTACCCATTATGATGTGAAAATTATATAAAATGGTAGAGAGAGACATGATTACTAAATATAAGAAAGCTTGAATTGCCAAAATACAAAGTTAAACTATAACTTGAAAAAGAACCAAGTTAAGCTACAAACTTGAAATGAAAATTAAGGAAAAACAGTACAAAATTGCAAAATTTCACCACCAACATCTCCCTCCTGAGCTGACGGAGAAGGCTAATATTTATAGGAAACTTTGCAAGGGAGTCGCACCCCCTGGTCACGCTCATGGCCATGGCGTGAAAGGTACACAACCGGCGACTTGAAAGCCCGAGAAATGCTGGGAAACCAAACCGCCAAAAGTCATTTCATTATGGGTCACGCCCCCTGGGCATGCCCGTGACTAGGGAGTGTAGCAAACAGATCTGAAAACGGCGGGAAAATGGCTCGATCTGGTGTACTGATGACGACAATTATTGAAGAGGCAACGCCTTGGGGTCACGCCCGTGACCAGAGCGTGACTGCTCTGTAATATCCCGCCTTTTATTGGGCCACCAGAGCCCTAGTAGGCCCAATAAAAGTGACTCGAATCCTACCCATGACCAGTTAGAAGGTAACCCTAAGCAAGAAGTGGAGCTAGAAAACTCTGACTTAAGTTCTGTCAGTTCATGTGGCTTTGTATAGATAGTACGAACGCATCAGAACTCGTCCTGTTGGACCCTGAGGTCATATAGTGGATGTGATCATCCCTCGTAAAACGTCGCGAAGTCAAGATTTTGAATATTAGTCTAGAAAACTCTGATTACGTTTTGTCAGCTCTTATGGCCTCGTATAGACAATACGAGCAAGTCGGAACTCGTTACGTCACAATCCATGGTCTAACGATGAATATAGACTTTTGACCGATTTAATGCGCCGCAACGTGCAAATTTTGGACTTTTACCAAACGAACTCCGATTCGGCCCCAGTCAGTGACTCTAGACTCGTATGGTCAATACGAAGTCAACAGAAGTCGTCCCGGACAATTTCAACGATGAATGGTCAAATTGAGCGTGTTCGTGCACCAAAAAGCATGCACACACAAATTATAACATGACACTTCAACTTTAGTCCGACCTCGATGTTTTGGACTCACTTTGACTTTGACCAGCATGGGGGACCCACCCTATGGTTGACTTTGGTCAAATCCCCTAAAAGTCATTTTTTTATATTTTTCCAAAGAGGTGTTCACCTCCTCTTCATTAATTGGTTAAGGCCCTACCCTATCACATTTTGGGCCACCAAGACTAGTCATATGAGGGTATAAGGCCATGGGCCAAGGTAGGCCCAATTCTCCTTCCCCCTCTTCCTTACCCTTAAGGAGCAAGGCCCAAGCCCAAGCCCACTCCTTCTATTTTGCTTGATGCCAGTTGGGGTCACCCTAATAGTGCCACTTGGCCAGCCCAAGTGGAGGGGAGAGGAGGAGCTCCTCCTCCCCATAGGATTAATCCCACATCTCCCAAACTAAATAAGCCCTCCCCCTACCTATATAAGGCCCTGCCCAACTTGCCTTCCCCCACACCAACCCACCCGAGCCCAGGGAGCCCGGGCCGGAACCCTAGCTCGCCGGAAAAACCAGCCCGAGCTCTACCCCCCCCCCCCCCCCCCCGCCACCTTGCATGGCTAACCAAGCCGGCTCCTCCCAAGCCCCTCCTGCACAGGTAGAAGCTCTCTCCTCCTCCTTCCCCTTCTTTTGGACGATCTGCATGGGCCTCCCGGCAGCCGGAGCGCCGCCGGCACCACCCGACCCATGCTCTAGGTCGGGTGGTGGTCGCAGGAAGACTAACCCCTCCCAGCATCGGGGGTGGCGCTAGAGAAGGGCTAATCCACCGGGATGACTTTTCCCGGTGGGGGAAAGTTGGGGTGCCGCCTAAAAACGTCGCTCCTGCGACACTCGAGAAGCGGGATTTTTGCTCTTTTTTGTCTCGGACGGCGGTTGGTCGTCGGACCACCACCGGAGAAGAGCCCTGTCCCGGCGCACCGGACGGGGGTGGTTTTTGGGCTGTGTTCAACACCGGAGAGGCAGGGTGGCGCGGCGGCGCTGGAAGCAGAGCCACCGCCACCCTACTCTCGGGTTGCCCCTTACAGGCGGTGGCTGGCGGCGGTAGACCGCCGGGCCACCCCCCAAGGACTCGGCCAGCCCCCGACGAACCGATCGGGTGTGACGTTGGCGTCCAACGGTGGCTAGCCGGCGGTGGTAGAAGGCTACCACCACCCCCAGCGACGGGATGAAATCGTCGCTGTACATCCTCGACGATGAGATGGACGACGGGGATTTCCTCCCCCCTTCCCCCCCCCCCCCCCCCCCCCCCCCCCGCCTCCGTTTCTGTGGCCCCCACAGAGGATCTACGACTGATCCGATGTGGGGATACAATGGTACAAGGCATCGCCCAGCTCAATCTCAGCCGTGGAATTTTGTTGATCTGCTATTTGCAGACCAAAATACATAGTATGGTTGTGGATTTTTCTGGGCCAAATCAAAACCCCCGGGGGGGCAAAATGGTCAACATGAAAATGTTACTCTCAATGAGGACTCCCTCCACAAAATTTTTGAGAATTTTTGCAAATGATTTGGTATTTTTAAAAGTCTAAACAAAACTTATTTGATCAAAATAAAGGCCCAAAGTGGCTCGGAAATTTATGAAAATTTTTCTAGGCTTAGTTTATACCCCTTTAGAAGTTGTATTAAAATTTGGTGGCATGGTGATAAAAATTGACATGTTTCCAAATTTCTGGGATCCTAGGGTCACGCTCAGAATTAATTTTGTTCTTCCGCCTCGGAAACGATAGTTAGAGCGCGCGACCACCCTCCCTAAATTATATATTAAATTTAAATTGCTTACCAACGAGTGTGGCCGAGGCAAGAGGCCAAGCTCTGAACATTCTGAGATTTCATGATACCACTAAGCGGTATGACCCTCAGGTATTTGTGCAGACTCGAAAAATAAAATATGAGTCGCGTGTTGCTAATCATTCCTAACGATTAGTAAAGGATGAACTCCCAAAAAAATCTTGATCTGATTAAGCCGTAATCTAAAAGGCGCAACCAAATTAACGGATCTGACTCATAAATATAAACCAAGAAAATTTTGAAAACCAAGGAGGAGTTGTAAATGCCTCCTGAAAACTGTGAAGGAACAAAATTACCTCATGTGAACGGAGATGGAACTGAAGACTCCTAAATGGAGTGACTGGACTACTAACTCTTTTCTTTATGATTATTCCAGTCTCGTACTGGTCAAGTTTTTTTCAATACTTTCAATTCAGTACTTCTCCAGTCTCGTACCGGTCAAGCTCTTTTTAGTACTTTCAATTCAATAATACTCCAGTCTCTTACTGGTCAACCTCATTTCAGTACTTTCAATTCAGTACTACTTCAGTCTCGTACTGGTCAAGCTCATTTAGGTACTTTCAACTCTGTACTACTTCAGTCTCGTACTGGTCAAGCTCATTTCAGTACTTTCAATTCAGTACTACTCCAGTCTCGTACTGGTCAAACTAATTTCAGTACTTTCAATTCAGTATTATTCCAGTCTCGTACTGGTCAAGCTACTTTCAGTACTACTTCCGTCTCGTACTGGTCAAACTCATTTCATTTCAGTACTTTCAATTCAGCTCTACTCAAGTTTCGTACTAGTCACATTTCATTACGAAGCATTGATTATCAATAATTTAAATTACTGCAATGGGTACGGATCATGCTCTAGCGAGCAGTTGTATGTTAATGTTGAGTCTTAGTTGAGGATAACCGGAGTTGAGGTGTTCCTCCAAGTGTAGCCTCAAATAAAGTGACCCGACACTCCTTGTTGAAAGTTGAGCCGAGTGTCGCTGCCTGAAGGTTAACGTATAGTAGGGCAGGCCGTCGCAGACCCGGTGCGTATTATCATAAATGTTTGATTGATTTCTTGAGAACTGCTTGCGGTAAAATTGTGGCGGGTCAGTCCCTTTCATAGACCGTTTGTACCGGTGCTGAAAGGTTGTCGACTCGAGGCGATAGGAAGATGGGTACCGCGGGCGACCGACCGTTATGTTGTCCCCGTCGGGCTTTCCTCCGCTGGTCAGCCAAAATGTTGCATCACATGATGTCGCTCACATCCAATAGTACACGGGGTTGTACGTTGGGGCATGGGGAAGTGCAGTACAACCACCCCCAGACAGAAGATAGCTCTTGGTGAGCTATGATTGCTGTGAAAGACCAGTTTTTTGGCACTGCGGGATGCTGCAGGGTTTTGGCTGGAAAGATGTTCCAGTTGTGCCTGAGTATGGAGACAGAAGAGAATTCTGTCGCTAACGCTAGACAGTAGTGGCTATCGCTGGCAATAGCTTCCAGATAGCATATGACTTGCAGAGCCTGACTCGTGGAGACTGAAGGGCTAGCAGGTGAGTTGTGAGCCCGGGTGCCCAGCTTTGGCCATAAGTGCCATTGTGTGTCGATTGCAGGCTTTGGTCCTGGGGACCTAGTGGGCGGCAGTAGAAGCTGAGAGTTTGAAGAGCACACCTAAAGAAAGGCTAGAGAGCCGAACGAGAAAAGGGAGGTTGACTCGCGTCTTGTTGTTCGCCTTGATGTCTGGGACCGTCGGCGTTGACATGACGATTTGAGCAACGGGAAATAACTGAACCGTATCCGCGCTATGTTGTTCGGACTAGATTGCCTAAAGTAACTGGCTTTCGTCGTTGGCATAATGAGAGTCTTAGACCCCGTGCCAGAAAGACTATAATGCTCAGGTTAATCATCAAGTTCGGAACTGTGGATGTTGGTGGGACCCGAAGAAGTCCGATACACCGAGAATGTGCCATGAGTGCACGAAACGTTTGGTCGTTGAGCCACTTGTTTGTGATATATTGAATGGTGCTTGAGTGCACCTCCTTGTGATATATCTGTTGTATTAATGCTATGCCTACAAGGAAGGAATACCGCTGCCCCGAGAATAAGGTAGAGTCGTTATAAATTGCTCGTCTGAAAGCTTACCGTTGCTTTGTTTGCCGCCCTTGTGGTGGATTGTCCCCGTGCAGGTGCTGTAGAGCCGAGCGAGAAATAGTGGGTTGCTGCCCTTGTTGCTATGCCGACCCTCAAAGGTCAGACGAAGGCTTTTTAGTGCTTTCATGTGTGGCCGACCTGCATGCCGATATATGAAAATACTTGTGTAAAAAAGAAAACTGTTGTATGACCTTAAGGTCGTAACATTTTGTGTATTTTGTAAACATTATTGTTATTTATATATAGTGGACATTTATGTGTACTTGAGTTCAAAAGTTAACCCTTAAAGCTTCCGCTAGAATGCTCTGAGTTATGATGCATGTAGTTTTGATATTAATACGTAACTCCGCCGACTGTTTGTGGAATATGGCGTGGGGTCCTGGTCGGACCCTCTGTTATATTTCATGTGACGGATGGAGGTGTTACAGAGAACGCCCCACGCATCCTTCGCACAATGTGAAGCCCCTCGCCAAGTACAAGACAAATCTTAACAACGCATGCGTTCAACCACGACGAACCTATCTTTATAGCCGTCCTTGCAGGGCTCGCTTAGCTATCCGGCACCGCTCCGCTCCAAGGCCCCAGGACTCCATGCGTTCTGCGAATGCGAAAGCTCGCATCGTTGCAACATCCTGAGGCACAAACGTCATTGATGGCCTCCGCCTCCAGAAGTACTGTCCTAACTCCTGATAGGAACGAACAATGAGTAATTCTAAGTCACAAAATGGAAACATACGTCATGTCCTCCCACATTTTCAAGTGACAGCAAGCCCGCTGTCCTTCCGCATCACCAAAACAAGGGGGAAGAACATCGCACCACGTCACAAGAATTCACCTCCAACGCGAACTTTTTTTCGATAACCGCACAAGCTAGCACACATCACCGTGCTAAAGGAAAAAGTATGCAAAGCAGCACGCTCCAACACCAACGAAGCACGCAAAGCGCAAAGTGGGAGAATGTTTCCACAATGCGTTACAGTCGTCGTGCGGCCAGCAAGGGCAAAACATAAGAAATCAAACGCGGGCATCACCGCCCAGGCATCCCCCGCGAAATCTTCAATCATCGAAGTAGACACGGGCAGTTCCAAAGAGTCAACGCCCATTTCAAGGCCCAACAAAGGGGACATTTCACGCCGCAGCCAAAAATAGCTTGTGACACACCCATACTGAGGCAATTTTAAGTCCGTGACTCCCGAGACAAGTGATCGAGGCTAAAATTTTTCGGGCTCGACGTTTTGCGAGTTACAATTCACAAAAATTTCGGGCCATTTGATGTAGTTCCCCCTAAATTTTCTAAGTCAAATCGAAAATATTTTTGGCCAATGACACACATGCAAGCAAATCCAGCCAAGAAAGTCGAGCACAAAACCGAAAATCTCGAAAGCATCCAAGAGAGGTCGAACACCGAACATCATTAGCTTCATTAAAACATTATGAAATATTCCAAGTAGTTGATCAAGTGAAGAAGACGAGCTCCGGTCGTTGGATTTCCTTGAATCCCGTTAAGCCAATTCTCCTTGTGCAGGCGACCCTTGGCAAGGGCGGCGAGCGGAGCTCTGATGAGGTCGAGCTGCCCTAACGAGATGTTGCGTATTCCGAGATCCAGAAGGAAAAGTCTAGGAAGAAGGGAAATTTTTTTGGTAAGCTTAGCGTTTCCTTCTCTAGGAACGTCTTTAAATAAGTTTTACGTGGGCCCGATTTATTTTCACTTTCTTGTTGCCTGAAAGAAATATGACTCTTTTTTTTTCCTTTCAATAAACTCTTTCTGTCGGAAATTTTTTTTTTCCGACCAGGTTTTCCACTCCACCGGAATGGCAGAATATACTTCTTCCCGCCATCTCCACTTCGGACTTCGTCGCCCCTTCCGATATCAAATTTGCACATTTTCTTTGAGGTGTCGGGGCTTAAGCGAGTTTCTTACTGTCCGGTTCTGTCTTTTGTGAATATGAAAATACAGTTGTATATTAAACATGAAATACAGTTGTATATTACACTATATGCAAATACACTTGTGTATTATACCTGAAATACAGTTGTACATTACACTATATGCAAATACAGTCGTACATTATTCTCAAAAATAGTTGTAATCACTTGAAATACAATTAAAACTGTAATCACTTGAAATACAATTTCACAATCAATCACTTGAAATACAGTTCTGAAAAATAGTTCAACATATGCAAAGAGATTCAAAGAGATGAGCTTGTCGTTCGCTCCTTCCTGTTGCTTGAAAAATAGTCGTACACGGTTCTTCTCAAGCCAGCCGTCGGCGAGAAAATGTGCCTGGAAATCTGTCGTAGATCGCGAGTGTGCAGAGAGGAGGAGTTGTTTGATGACGACACCTACATTAACATGTATGACTCGCCGGAATTCGGCTCGCAAGAAATCTACCGGAATTCTGCTGGAGTTGGCCTCGACTGGGCCGAAGATTGCGTCCCTTCGTCTGCCTAGGTTAGGAAAGAAGAGGGAAACCTAAAAAAATAAGTAGGCCCGTGTTTTTTGAAAGTGGTATTTAATCGCGCTCCTAACAAAAAAAACACTGAACACACAAGAATTTTCCAGAAAAAAGAGGTCCGATTGTCCGAATTCGGGCCTCCGCACCATGAGCATTGGGTCGGCTATATTTTGAGTATTTTCTCATATAACTCACATTTTTAAGTATCTAAAAATTAGATTTTCCTCGTAAGTCGTACCTAATAGATTTCCGTGCGCAGCCGGTGACATTCCGTCGTATATAATGCAGCGCTTTAAGCGCCACTTGAGTCAGGTGAGCGCCCTAGCTAGAATCGGCCGGGGGAGCAGGTGAAAAACACCATGGCAGCGCCGGCGGGTAACGGTGGCCCCGTCGCTAATGGCTCCGTCGACAAGAACGTCGACTTTGCCAACTACTTCTGTACGTATGCTTACCTCTACCACCAGAAGGAGATGCTCTCCGACCGCGTCCGTATGGACGCCTATTACAACGCCGTCTTCAAAAACAAACACCACTTCGTCGGAAAGGTTCCTTACTTTGTATCATTCTTCATTAGGTTTTCTGCCGATCGAGATGTAATTCATGTATTTTTATACCTCTTAGCATTACTGTGAGTGAATATTCTCATTTCACGATGAATTAACACTCCCCACCGCTTTCAAAATCCCTAAAACCTAACCCTCCCCCAATTTATTAAATTGGAAAAGGTTGTTCTGGACGTTGGCACTGGAAGCGGCATACTTGCTGTTTGGAGCGCGCAAGCCGGCGCAAGAAAAGTGTACGCCGTTGAGGCCACTAAGATGGCCGATCATGCCAGGGCTCTCATCCATGCCAACAGCGTGGAGGATGTTGTTCAAGTGATTGAGGGGTCTATGGAGGACGTCGATTTACCTGAGAAAGGTTTGATCTTACCGTCTCAGTGCTGCAATTGATTCCGGTGGATTTTAGTTGATTTAAAACATTTGTATGCTTTTAATCTGTCGGCAGTGGATGTTATAATCTCTGAGTGGATGGGATATTTTCTCTTACGAGAGTCCATGTTTGATTCTGTCATATGGGCACGAGATAGGTGGCTAAAACCATCAGGAGTGATGTAAGTTTCAAGTTCATTTCAGTGTCTTCATTCTACTTTTCTATGCTGTCTTCTCTTTGATTGGGGTAAGCATTGTTGATATAAGTATAATGTTGGAAGTTATATTAGATTTTGCAATTGCATATCCTTTAGTTGTGACAACATGTTAATATGAAACTGAAAAATAAATTTTTTGGAGTTATTATGTGTCAAAAAGATTATCTTCCTACAAAGTAGGAAAAAATCCAGCTGCAACGTTGTTAGGTTATTGAAAATTTTAATGTAGACCATAGGTTGAAGTTAAGAATGTATATCTTATAAGTTGGACTTAAAGCGGTGCATATTTGAATAAAATTGTTGAACATGAAATGGGAAACAAATAACATTGGTCTGATTTTGTTATTAGATTTCTAAATACCAATGAAAATTAAATTAGGATTTATGTTGCATAAATATGCTTGTTATATTAAAATTTTCGACAAAGTATTCCACAGATTAGGATAAGAGTTATTTGTTAACTTGTAATGTCTTTCCTCTTTTACCGAACTCTTATATGTATTCAAGTTTATGGAGTCAATTGTATTCTTATATTTTGTAGGTATCCTAGTCATGCTCGAATGTGGGTAGCACCTGTCAGATCTGGTTTAGGGGATCAAAAGATGAATGATTTTGAGACTTCTATGAGTGACTGGTATAGCTTTGTCAATGACACTGAAGCAAATTATGGAGTCAACATGAATGTCCTGACCAAGGCTTATCGTGAAGAGCATGAAAAATATTACTTGAAGGTGCTAACTATAATATTTATTATGCTTCTTGTAGTTATATAGTGAAGTTCATGTGCAATTCTATGATTATTTTACTGCGATGTAGTTTGTCATATATGAGTTGATGTGGTCCTTATTATGTCTACCGTCCATATAAAATGATTTTAGCGGAATTTTTCTTGTTTATCCCGTGCTCTAATTTTCTTGATGCGTTTCATCTCTTTTATCATAGTGTTTTAGAGAGCTAACAAATAAGTTGCAAGACTCAAGCTCTTAAATAATGGGGCGTAAATGATTCTGTTTATTTCTCTTTCTTCCTTGTAGATACTCCATGATGCATCCTTCGTATCATCCGGGGACACACCATGGTGTCCTCTTATTTCTTAATTTTGCATTGTTTTATGTATTTTTACTTTCCACATGTTTTTTATTTTCTGCATAGATTGTACCAGATTAACTGGAGTGCCTAGTAAGACCTTGAATAAATAGGCCCGGCAAATCGGGATAGCTGGGGAGAGAAATGCGACCTCAAAATTGTTTAAATTAATACTAAATTCAAACATGCATAAAATAGTTTTTGAATCTAAATAGAATAAAAGTGACATAAAAACTTTGCAAAATTAAGGAGGATAACACACAAAAGGTAAAACCAAATTGCCAAAATTAAAACCCCCTTTCTTTTAATCCCATCTACCATGAAAAGAATAAATGGCCAATTTGACAGAGGAATGGGACCTTTTCTCATTCGCTTTTGTCAACGCAGAGGAACAAACCTCCCAAGCCAACCTTCGATTCCAGATAGCAGGCCATTGTCGTCCTTGACAATACTCTGATGCTTGCATGTAGCCATCTATACCCTCCCTCCCAACAACGTACCTGCCGCTGGCAATCCTTCCCGATGGCACACCTCCCTTCGATGATGCAACATGCAAATATGCGTAGCGGCCCCGCCTACTTCGACGTTTTTCTAGTAATTTCTAGAGACTCATCCTCTTTCCTTGTGGAAGGTTGAACTAATCCTTCCCTGCAATTTCCAGTGGTGTTCGTTCAGGTTCTCCCGTCTGTGTTCGAGTTTGTGTGGCCTCTTCCTACACTGATTGATATTTGCTTGGTATTATCTCTCCTCGAAACCACCGCTACTCGTTATTAGAATATATTTTACGCAACAATTTAAACATCACATATGCTGAGCTTGCCCAAATCTCTTTCTCTATCTTTGATTTGTCATTAGTTTCCATAAAATTTTTAATGCGATTAAGCCTGTAAAAAACACGAACCTTGCTAAGATATGAACTGTGAGTGTTTGAGAAAATACTCTCGATGACGATTCTCTTACTTTTTGTTTGATCTATTTCGTCCCGAGTTTGAAAGCCCACACGGGACTCGCTTTAATTTTCCAACAATTATATGGATTCCACAAATGGTTTACATCACTTTGAAATGTATCCATTGCCCACACAAATTTGAGACTATTTATGACATTGCGTAAGAGATAAGAACCAGCCTTTTTATGTAGGCATTAGGATGACTTGATCTCGAGCCTGTTTGACTTTGGTTGATGATTGGTTCAAAGTACTTGATTTGATCTTGATCTCAATCACAAGAATATTGTCATGATTTGAGCTAGATCTAGCTCGTTGATTTTGATCGGAGGCCCATCCAGGGAAATGATGCTCTTTTCGATTATTTTTTTAATCCCATAAGACATTCTTAGTCCTACATATATGCATAATCCATAAATGATTCCATGCACACACATGAATGCATAGCTGTACACGTACCTACATGAAATATAAATACATCCATATGGATTTCCATCAAATCCTGATCTATCCTGACTCTAACCAAACTCTGCTTAACTCGAAATTCAATTATCTTGTGTTTAGCTCATTTTTCTGTGTTGATTTTGAAACGAGCTTCATCGAACCTTAACCAAATCCAATTTGTCAGTGATCCTGTTACTCTGATGGGAATATATGCTGATCCATTAGAGATGGATTAGCAGTTTATGCTTCAAACTGATTTTATATGATAAAAAATGAGCTTCACCATTTCCTGCATTGTTTGGTGATCTGAGTGATAGAAGAAGACGACAAAAAAGGCAAACTCTTCCTCTGCTTTGGAGTAGAGGCGCAACACTGAGAGAAGGTGAGCATATAAGATTCCTGAACTAGATCCATGGAGATGTGGTCAACTGGTATGGGTTCGAACCTAGAGGTGGCGGCAGAACCTTCATGAAATGGCGTAAGGTGGCAACACACAACAACACCTCAAAGGATGACAACAATGGCGGTAGGAACAGGTGGATAGCGATTTATCTTACTTGCGACATACACAAGGTTCAGATTGAAGATGAACACATGACATCATGCACTTTGAGTCAAGTTTTGACAATGCCAGATGGCTTAAGGAGGCACTCAGTTTAAAAGTCGGTTAAACAATGTCGGTTAAACATGATAAAGGCAATATGATTTCTGAATCATAGAAGTCAATTATAGATTTCTATAAAATGCATGTTCATAGGAATACACATGCCATCACACTTGGTTTGTGTCTAGCCATAGCTAGAGTGCCAAAAGAGGATGCGGGCTGCAACTCGTGCTAGGTTGAGGAGGCGGTAAGCAAATATTCCATATGCATGAATTCGTCCTGTCACTAATAAAATTTTGTTTGTTTTTGATATTTGGCTTTCGTGTGTTTGTGTTTGTCTTGTTGGAGTCACGCTTCCAACAGTGATATTAGAGCCTGGTTACGAGTGTTGTCGATATATCGCTTCGTATTAGCAAAGTGTTGGTGAGGTGCTACTATATTTTCATCTTGTATTAGTAAAGTGCTGCAGAGGTGTTGCCAAATTTTTGTGGTCCTGCTAAAATAACGTCGTTTCAGGACATTAAAGTGATAGGCACGTGACAGAATAATTATCTTATACAATGTTAAGTTTCATACAGTCGCAGGTCCCGAAGTTGAAGAAAACCAACTATGGGATATGGAGTTTGCAAATGGAAGTGTTGTTAGCATCCTAAGACTTATGGTATGTTATCAAAGAAGGATTTGAATAACCTGATGCAACCGCAAAAGCCGCTATGCCAAATAATCAGAAGAATGCTCTTCAAGAGTTGCAAAAGAAAGATAAGAGAGTGTATTTAGTTATGATGCACGTCATCGAAGAGTCGATAATTAAAAAAATTGCTAACTTAAATAACTCAAGGAAGCATGGAGAATTCTCCAAAATTGATTTCAAGGAGTAGAGAAAGTAAAAAAGCATGCCTACAATGTTTAATAGCTGAATTTGAGATTCTCAAAATGCAGAGTTTAGAGAAGATTGACGACTACGTAACTCGGCTTACCACCGGGGAAAATGAAATGAAGGAGCACGGCGAAACACTCAAAGACGTCCTGGTGATGAAGAAGCTTCTTCAATCCTTGACGAGGATGTTCAACTATATTCTGACACCTATTGGAGAATCAAAAGACCCGCCACAACTTTCACTGGATGAAGTTGTGGGCTTGCTCTAAGACCATGAGTATCAGATGCTGCAGATGAAGGAGCAAGCACAAATGGCTTAGATCAGGCATTGTAAAGCAGCTTATCGCTTAAAGGCAGAGGTCAAGGTATGCAAACAGAGGAATACACGGTGGTTTCAGGTGGCAGAGGAAGAGGAAAAGCATCAGAAGAAAACACTCGAGGTACTACAGAGTATCAGTCTGTTACTCGAGGTCGTGGTCGCGATCGAGCTAGTAGAGGACGAGGGCAGAGGTGCAGAGAATATCTACAAAGAGGTACTTGAGCACATATACAATGTTATAATTGTAATAAATATGGCCACATGAGTTTTGAGTGCAGAGCACCGAGAGGAATAGAACTAGTCATTTAACAGAAGCAAAAGATAAAGTGATGTAGGGTAAGCTATGAGGTGCACAAAACCTAGGGTGCTAGGTGGAAATACAAATGAGACACACTAACACCACTCTAAATGCAATGCGATCGTCAGTGATGGCGACAAATAATTTTGAGCAATGATATTTTATATGTAACACCACACACATATTTAGAATTGAAAATAACTAATTAATTTGACAATTTGATAACGACTTTCCTCCGCTCGGAGGGTCAAAGCAAAGCGCGCGACAAATAACTCCACCTGCAACTTATTAGCATACCGAAACAATTTCTACTAGCAAGAATAACAACACATATATTTATTCACTAATGAAAATATCAAATCAAATAAACCAATGCCACAAAAGAACTCACAAAGTAGCGGGCTGAATCGAGACACTGAAGAACTTGCGTCCAGATGTGTAGATCGGCAATCAGAGGTGGAACCGGCGGCACGACAACGATGACAGTGGCTGTCCTTGGGGGTAAAGGGTGAGATCAGACAAGAAAATGGTAGATCCGACCATGTACAGGTAGATACGGGCCGGGGGAAGGGTAGATCCGATGTGTCAGGAACGGATCCGGGCTAAAAATGACAATATGAGTGGAGAGAAACGACAGACTGGGCTGAAATTCTCAGATCTAGGTTGATCTTCAGAATAGTGTTATTTGGTAGTGGAACCACGGAAGAGGATGGAGGGGGATGTCGGCTAGGGCTAATTGAGATTTGGATGGATGTGCAGCAAGAGAGGAGGGGGCGGCTGGAGGTTGGAGTGCTGTAGGAGGGCAACATTCCTATATCAGGGAGGAGGGGTGGCGGTAAGGGGGGACGACGGGCTGCCACGGTGGGCGATTGTCGGCCTGCAGGAAAAACAGCCGGCCGGCTGTGTTTGAGCGCAAGTTTGGGGGTTGCAGCGGTGGGAATGGGAGTTTTAAGGGTGGAAAACGAAGACAAGGGTAGGGGGTACCTTGGGAGGAAGAACGAGCACCTATGATTGGATTATGACAAGGGTAGGGTTCCACGATGACGGCACCGGGGAGGATCGCTGGAATCTGGGAATGAAGTTCTCCAAATTCTGCAATGCCTTCAACTAGCCCACAAACCATCTATTTATAATAAAAGGAGGATTATGACATCCCACCATCGATGACTATGATTGGCCGAGGGTGAGGCCAGCTAAATACATCAAAAAAATGTAAAATAGTGAAATAATATATCAAATCGATTCGCAACGCGAATCCGAACACATCTGCGGAGTCCGATCGTCGATCCGGGCATGCTATATATGGAAAGTTGCCAAATCAGCCCCGAATGGGCCCAAATCCCGTCCTCGTCTCTGCTCCGCATCAATCTCCCCGGCATGAAAGAATTCATCTCTCGATGAATCGGGATCAAAATTCTCTCGCTGTATGCCAGGAAAACTCGAAGAGGTCCACCGGAGGTCGTCTAAGTGTCGTCGATGAAAGAGTATCTTCGCCAATCAACTCCCCCTGACTGAAGAGCTGTCATCACCGGCGAATGGAGACGACCGTGCTGAAGTCGAAGTCCAAGGGCGAATCGATCAAGCTCTGCTACAAGTATCCAAGAGTCACCAACGTCTGTAATGTGAATGCATTGGTGGAGTTTGGTCTCCATGATGCTCTCATTGCTCAACTCATGAGTGGTGGATTCCGATGCGATCGGCGACGCCGTCGGTAGAACCAAAGAAGACGAGTCCTCAAGTGGGTGAGTGTCAGAATTAGGTGAATAGTGGTGGCCATCAGACATAAGTGGGCTATGGGGGCGGCAAGGCAACGAGAGTGGAGGTGCAGGCGGCTGGAAATCCCCACTGCTTGGGTCTATGTACTCGCAAGACTCGTAGTACGACGTCATATCCTCAACACTAAATTCCAGATGGATACCCATACTTGCAAGGAAATCAAGATCATAGGTGTTTGTTTCGATCTGTCTTATAATTATATAGGGGTCCATTCGTCTAACGGTCAAGCCTTTAGCATGTCTCGTACGGAGCCTCACAACGCAGATTCTCACCATCATCTGCCCGCCTTCATGAAGTACCTGCACTTGCCAATGAACATCCGCATGTGATTTACAAAATTTATTATCATCATGGATTTTTTCGTTAGACCGACTCACGACGCACATGCAAACGATAAACAGACAATACAACAGACTTATGCAAATGATGTAAGTGACACATGACCGACACAACATGCTCTCTATGTGAACATCTAATAATGACCTAAAAATTTATCAAGGGAGGTGACCTCTCAGGAGGCTCTCTCGGTGGAGTGTAGAAAAACTCATCCCGTGTGAGACGAGTGCTCAGATGACCGCGAGTGACATCTATACTTGAATACGAGCTCGTAAAGAGTCAAATGTCTCTTAGGGAACGTAGCACATCAGGCGGCTCACCAGGAGGTGTGCACGAAAAGTCATTACGGATAAGACGACCACCTGAGTGAAAGTTGTGTACATCGACTAGAAGACATGACTCTCGAGTGTGGTGCGTGTTCCCGACAAGAAAGAGCTCGTTTGGTAGGTCAGCAGGTGGTGCGTCCCAAAACTCTTCGAGGGTGCGATGCGCCATAAGGTAGGCCCTCAAAATATGAGTATGCTCAAGCGTACTCAAGGAAGACCCTACATACGTTATGCTCCACACAAAATCAACTCTTCGGGGCATGGATATAAATGATAGCGAAAGACACGCCAATAACTCAAAGCTCATAAACAAGCGTCTCACCCGAATTGCATCCTCACCAGGATGTGGCGGCTCATCAAGAGGCTCAACAGGTGGTCATCGTAAAACTCGTCACTAGGGTCATGATTCTCCATGTGAGTACCATCGTGAGGGGTAGTGTCCCTGTGAATGAGTGATATTGTCACTACGAGGTTAACAACA
This sequence comes from Platanthera guangdongensis, assembly GCA_039583875.1. NCBI lineage: Eukaryota > Viridiplantae > Streptophyta > Magnoliopsida > Asparagales > Orchidaceae > Platanthera > Platanthera guangdongensis. The sequence goes on from CM077154.1 coordinate 150,091,579, forward strand.
TGCTTTGGAATCTCAATCGTGATGTGACCCCGGGTAATGACAATGGTAGAGCGACACAGACCTACACTCAGGAATGGATCTGTGGGTGCGGTGTCAGGAAATGGGTCTGTGATTGAGGTGCTAAGTAACCCGGTCCATGGCAGAGGAAGAGGTGTGGGTGAGGAACACAACACTACAGACTCAATAGGCCTCTCAAGCTCGCTCTCAGTCGGGGTCACAAGAGACGGGCCAAAAACAAGAGATATGTCACTCACTGGGCTAAACACCTCACCGGGGTGAGAGCAATCCGCATCAAGTATCACTTCTGTCGTGGCTGACAGGACAGTGGTAGACATCGTGGTGACCTCAGTATGGGAGGGACTCGTACTGTGGAGGTCAAGGTGAGAATCCCATCGACTAGCTCTTGCGGATCTCAAAGACTGTTCATAACGAAGGACGAGCTGATATGTCGACTTGAGGGACTTTGAAGTATAATAAATCACCTTAGTACGATTGTCAGATCGAATTCCAAATCCGGAAGTGGTCATGGTTGGGTCCTCTCTGATATCACTCCTCACAATTAACTCATGGAAGCAATCCCTGTACTCAGCGACTGACATGGATCCTTGCTGAAGGGAAAATAATTGGTCGAGCAAGCGACTCCGATACGACGAAGGCAAATACCTTTGACACAATATACGCTTCATGTCCACCCAATTGGTGATGCGATGTAGATGGTCTCGCTCGCGAGTCCTCTCAACGCTAGCCCAATATGCCCTCGCCTGATCTAAAAGTCTAAATTTTGCAAACTTGACGCGTCGCTCATCGAATACCTCAAAATGATCAAGATAATACTACATATCCACGAGCCAATAACTGAAAGACTTGGGACTCGATGAGCCGTCAAAGGGAGGGGCAACAGTACGAAACTGACTCTCAAGATCTCTCTCGGAACGACTATCCTCATTATAATCATTCCTAACGTAATCGAGTCGTGTCGAAGGATCAACACGATCCACTCGCTTGTACGGATAAGAACGACGACAATCATCATACAGATCGTCTCTAGCATAGTGGGGTCGTGTAGGTGGGTCAACACGATCTCTGAAAGTGTTTACTGCGATCAAGAATGATCATCGTAATAATGTGAGGATTTTCCTGACGGGGCTCTGTGAGAGCGTGTACAAGTGGACTCGAGACAAGTGGTGATACTTAGACATGACGAACAAATCTATAGAATCTACAACTGCGTATCGAAAAGTGTGCGCAACCTCGCTGCTCGAAACCTCCCTCTGATACCAATTGATGTATGGTAGGCTATGGGGTGCACAAAACCTAGGGCGCTAAGTAGAAATGCAAATGCGACACACTAACACCACTCTAAATGCAATGCGATCGTCAGTGATGACGGCAAATAATTACGAGCAATGATATTTTATATGTAACACCACACAAATATTTAGAATTGAAACACCCGCAAATTATTAGCGTAGCGAAATAGTTTCTACTAGCAAGAATAACAACACACATTTATTCACCAATGAAAATGTCAAATCAAATACACCAATATCACAAAAAACTCACAAAGTAGCGCTGGACCGAGACACTGAAGAACTTGGGTCTGGATGTGTAGATCAGCGATCGGAGGTGGAACCGGTGGCACGACAGCTATGGCGGTGGCTGTCCTTGGCTGTAAAGGGTGAGATCGGACAAGAAAATGGTAGATCCGGCCACGTACAAGTAGATCCGGGCCGGGGGAAGGGTAGATCCGATGTGTAGGAACGGATTCTGGCTAAAAATGGCAATATGAGTGGAGGGAAACGACGGACCGGGACTGAAATTCTCAGATCTAGATTGATCTTGAAGATAGGGCTGTTTGGTAGTGGAACCACGGAAGGGGATGAAGGGGGGTTGTCAGCTAGGGCTAATGGAGACTTGGATGGATGCGCGGCAAGAGAGGAGGGGGCTTGTGGTTGGAGTGCTATAGGAGGGCGACGTTCCTGTAGCAAGGAGGGGCGGCGGTAAGGGGGGACGGCGGGCTGGCGGTGGGCGGTTGTCGGCCTGCAGGAAAAACAGCCGACCGGCTGTGTTTGGGAGTAGGTTTGGGGGGGGGGCTGCAGTGGTGAGAATAAGGGTTTGAAGGGTGGCAAACGAAGGCAAGGGTAGGGGGTACCTTGGGAGGAAGAACGAACACCTAGAAGTCGTCACCTAGGGTTCCACGACGTCGGCACCGGGGAGGGATCGCTGGAATCCGGGAATGAAGTTCTCCAAATTCTGTAATGCCTTCAACCAGCCCGCAAACCATCTATTTATAATAAAAGGAGGGCATCCCACCATCGATGACTATGATTGGCCGAGGGTGGGGCCATCTAAATACATCAAAATAAAATGCAAAATAGTGAAATAATATATCAAATCGATTCGCAACGCGAATCCGAACACATCTGCGGAGTCCGATCGTCGATCCGGGCATGCCATATATGGAAAGTCGCCAAATCAGCCCTGAATGAGCCCAAAGCCCATTTTCGTCTCTGCGCCGCATCATAAAGGGTCGGATCCAGCTATATTTCTCACATATAGAGGTACTTAAGAAAAAAATAAAGATGTTTGGCACCTTGATATTGGGGCAAGGAACCACGTGTGGAAGACGGGAGCTATTTTATGAACCTGATGAGACTTTTCAAGGTGACGTAAGTTTTGCTGATTTCTCAAAAGTACCAATGAAAGGCAAATGTACATTCCAATTACATTGAATGGTGAGAAAAGCGTGATTTATGATGTATGCCATGTTCTTGCTCTGAAGAGCAATATTATTAGCCCTGGTCAATTACTTGAAAAAAGCTGGATGACTCCCTCACTATTAAAAATCAGTATGGACAATTGATTACTAAAGTAGGCATGAAAAAAATCGCCTATTTGTATTAAATATGAAGAATGTAGTACTGGATTGTTTGAATGCTGCACAAAGAGATAATTCATGGCTTTGGCATATGAGATATGGTCACTTAGGCTTTAGTGGCTTAAAGTTTTTGGTACGCCCAAGGATTGTACACAATTTACCTGAAGTTGCACAACTAGAAAAGCTTTGTGAATCTTGCATTAAAGGAAATCAACATAGCCAAAGCTTTACTGTTGGAAGATCACGAAGAGCAAGAAGACTGCTAGAGATCGTTCATTCAGATATTGTTAGTTCTTTTGATATTCCATCTGTCGGTGGCAACATGTACTACATTACATTTATCAATGATTATAGTAGACTGTGTTGGATTTATCTCTTGAAGGAAAAAGCTGAAGCTTTGGAGAAATTAAAAAAATTTAAAGCCATGGCTGAAAAACAAAGTAGCTAATATTTACATATTCCCCACAACAGAATGGGGGGACTAAAATGAAGAATCACACGATTCTAAATATGATTCTAAATATGACACGCAACATGATGAAAGGTATGCATCTTCCTAGAAATTTCTGGATTAAAGCTGTAGTACGTGCAATTTATATTTTAACAGGTGTTCAACCAAGAGTGTCAGATTCAAGACACCTTATGAAGTATGATATAGACAAAAGCCCTCTGCCAGTCTCCTTAGAGTCTTCTGGTGCATTGCTTATGCACATATACCAGAGCAAACCATAAAGCTGGATTATAAAGGTGAAAAATATATTTTTATTGGTTATTGATGTAGGGTAGGCTACGGGGTGGACAAAACCTAGACTTCTAAGGAAGGGGTGTGGATGTGACCCTCTAATCCAACTCTAAATGCGATGCAAACCGTCGGTGACGGCGCCAAAATAATTTGAGCAATGACAATTTCAACCCACGTACCTAATTAAAGGAAATAAACAAACATTCAGTTCAGCAATTATTTAATGACCTTCCTCCGCTCGGAGGGCCAAGGCTAAGCGCGCGCCAAATAAATCCCACCTGCAAATAATAAATGTATCACAATAAATTTCTACAAGCCCAGATCTAAGCAAAGCACGACAATCAACCGATAATAATATCAAATCAAATGTTCCAATACAACGAGAGGCTCACCAAAGTAGTGAGCTGACCGAGACACTGAAGACTTTGGATCCGGATGCGTAGATCGACGATCGAAGGTGGAACCGGCGGCGTGAAAATGATGGCGGTGACTGGCCTCGGCGGTAAATGATGAGATCAGACGAGAAATGGGTAGATCTGGCCACATACAAGTAGATCCGGGCCGAGGGAGGGTGGATCTGCTATTTAGGGTCGATCCGGGCTAGGGAAGGGTGTGTGGGTGGTGGAAATAATGGATTAGGGCTGAGATTTTCAGATCTGCGCTGATCTAGAAATTAGGGTTGTTTGGAGGTGGACCCACCGATGGGAGGAGTGGTGGAGGGGGCGGTTTGGACTGTGGAGGCATGGGAGTTGTGATGGCTAAGGGATAGAGGAGGGGAGGCCTGACCAGGAAGGGAAGAGGGCCTGGACTAGGCGACAGAGGGAAAAGGAAGCCAGGAGGGGACTGGTCGGCGGCTTCAGCTAAGGGGGAAAAAACTATACTCAATGAATAGTGAATTTCATGATTGAATAGTAATCTTATTGAGGAAAATAGAAAATTTTGGTCAACATTTTGGTGGCTATGTTTGCGAGGAATTGGGTGGTTGTGGAGAGGATTTGGGAGGGGGAAAATAGGGCTAGGGTTAGGGGGTACCTTAATAGGCACCTAGGAGTCGTCACCTAGGGTTCCACGGAGTCGGCACCGTGGGATGACCGCGGGAATCCAAGATTTATTTTCATCAAATTCTGCCATGTCTTGGTTCAGCCTCTTAGACTTATTTATAATAAAACATGACACTAGGGCAACCCTATCAACGACTATGATTGGCCGGTGGGAGAGACCACTAAAATACTTGAAAGTAAGCCAATAAAAATAAACTAATATATGATCTCGACTCGCGACGCGGATTCAGACACATCTGCGGAGTCCGATTGTCGATCCGGGCACGCCATATATGGCAAGTCCCCAAATCAGCACCGATCGGGCCCAAAGCTCGTGCTCGTCTCTGCTCCGCATCAGTTATGCTCCTCAAAGTAAAACATATAAGCTATATAATCCAAATACAAATAAAGTTATCATCTCCCGCAATGTGGAGTTTGATGAATAAGAATATTGGAACTGGAGCAAAACAGAACAAATTGTAAGGCTTTCTTCGATGAAGATTCTACTGAAAATGGTAATGAAAGCCAACAAGATACGATCTCCACAAACAAGTACAGCTTCATGGGGAGCAATGACATCAAGTACTAGCAGCAACACTAATGAAGCAGAAGCACCACCAAGAATGAGAAGTGTCGAAGATATCTATGAGGTAACAAATCCCGTGGACGAGCGTTATTCTCTTTACTGTTTATTGGCAGAGTACAAGCCATATACCTATATGGAAGCCACCATAAGATGAAAAATGGAGACGAGTGATAGAAGAAGAAATGACTGCGATCAAAAGATATGATATTTGAGAGTTAACTCAGTTACCTCTCAAATATAATGCATGACTAGCGGCAAAGGGCTATAAACAAATACAAGGACTTGATTATGACAAGGTATTGCTCATGTAGCTTGTATTGATACTATTAGACTTCTAATTGTCCCTGCAACATAAAAGTGAAAAATTTATAAAGTAGATATCAAGTCAACATTTCTAAATGGATATATCGAAGAAGTCTATATTGAGCAGCCACCTGGATATATTCAACATGGTAAAGAAGATAAAGTTTATCATTTATAGAGAGCTTTATACGGTCTAAAGCAAGCAACAAGCGCATGAAATACTAGGATTGATGATTACTTTTAGAAGAATGACTATCTTAAAAGCCCAATGATAATTATTTATACACACGAAAGGATCTCAATGGTGATATTGTTATTACGTCTCTATGTGGATGACATGTTTTTTATTTGCAACAATCCATGTATGTTTAATGCTTTCAAACATACTATGACTCAAGAATTTGAAACGATAAATATTGGCAAAATGTCGTATTTTATTGGGATTGAAGTTTGACCAAAATAAGATGGTGTCTTTATTTCTCCAAAGAAATATGCAGAACAAATATTAACTAAATTCAGAATGCAAGATTTTAAGCCCATATCTACACCAACGGATCCAAGCTTAAAGTTGAAATATTCACAGATGGCTGCAGTAAATCCTACACTATTCAAGAGCCTTGTCGAAAGCCTCATATATTTGACTTTTACATGACCAGATATTATGTTTGCTATTGAAGTGTTAAGCAGGTTTATGGAGCAACCCAAACAAGATCATTTTGTAGCAGCAAGGAGGATTCTCAGATATATTAAAGGTACCCCAGATCATTTCCTGTTTTATACTCCCACACACGACACAAAATTGGTTGGTTATTCTAATAGTGATTATGGCAGCATCAATGATCACAAAATACTACAGGATATGCATTTCATATTAACACAACCATATTTTCATGGTGTTCGAAAAAGCAGACTACAATCTTGCTCTTCACATGCGAAGAAGAATATGTTACAACAATAGCATGCACGTGTCATGCTATTTGGTTGAAAAAGCTATTAGGCTACATCAAAAACAGGAAGGACCGATCACTATTTTTGTTGATAACAAGTGATGTAGGGTAAGGCTAAAGAGTGCACAAATCTAGGACTACTAGGGATGAGAAATGAGAACTTGACACACACGATCCTATTCTATATGCAATGCGGTCATCATTGATGTCGACAACTCAGTACGAGCAATGATAACACTTAATCCACAGAACAATATTTGAAAGGAGAAAAACATCCAGTTAGCAAGACATTCAATGGTTTTCCTCCGCTCGGAGGGCCAAAGTAAAACGTGCGGCAAATAAGTCTTACATGCAAATCACAAGCGATTCAAGAACGATCTATCTACAGTCAATTTATCTAAGCAAGCATGAAATTCATGACGATAATATAATACTGGAAATAATAATTCAATACAACAATACCTCATTAAGGGTGTTGTCCAAGACAATGGAGATCCCATGAGACGATGCACTTTAAGGGAACCCCGCGACGGAACCGGAGGTGGTATGCCTGAGGGGGTGACTGGATCTGAGGCGGCAATGGCTGTGGAGTGAAATAGGGGTGGCAGTAGCGGATTTGGAGGTGGACTGGGTCGACAACAACATAGGGGAGAAGAGGGGCTGGCTGGATTTGATGGTCGACGGCTGAGGAGGGCCAGATCTAGTGACATGCATCTGGTAGGGGTAGATCTGGCGGGGGAAAGGCTGGGTACCGTCAGATTTGGTGGGGGAAGGCTGGGAGATGCCGGATCTAGCGGGGAATATGCTGGACAGCAGGGGATCTGACGGGGAATAGACTTGAAGACAGTGGATCTGGCGGGAAAAGGCTGGACAGTAGTGAAATTGATGGGGAGGGGCGGGACGATGGCGGAACTGGTGGGGAACAGGCTGGACATCGACGAAATTGGCGGGGAATGAGCTGGACAGGGACAACTGTAGGATGGCAGCAAGGTTGGCTGCTGTTTGGAAGGGTATGCGGTGGCGGTAGAGGGGTTTGGAGGCGGAAAATGAAGGCTAGGGTTAGGTATTACCTTTGGGAGGATCAAGGTTGTCAGGATCGAGATCCTAGGTGGGATCGTTTAAGAGGTTGGATCAGAGCGGATTGTAGGATCGGATCGTGGATCGTAAGATCCCACTATATTCTTAAAAGAAGACTTAAATGAGGAAATTGAATTTGATATCAATCATATCATACAATTACACAAATATTTTATACCAAGAATCATATAATTAATCATTTCCATTTGATTACTATAATGCTGCGTTCGTTTTGCAGGTTTTCAGAGATAGGAATTGGTTTTGGCCGAAAACCTATGGCGCAGAGGTTTTGGAATTGGGTCAAAACCAATTCTTGTGTTCGGTTGCAGGAAGGTTTTCAGTGACAAGAATTGAATATTTCAACATTTCTGTTCGGTTGTAGGATGAAATTCAGAGACAGGAATTGACAAGAATGTTTATTCCAATCATTCCAATCAGATTGTTCGGCATATTCAGACAATCTCATATGAACATGATCGATGAATCAGTAACATTAGTGACAACAATTAATGATTAATCAACAATCAATCTACGCAAATATGACAAAAAAAAATAAAACATAACAATAGTGATAACTATTAGTGCACGATTGCTGGACAGGCCCTGTTTGCGAAATGGATACTTATGCAGTTCTCCTTTCTGTTCGCGGAGTAACGCCAGTGCACCTAAAATCTTGTTTGGTTCGGCCGTTTCATCCCCAACGGGGCTGAAAGTGCCGATCTTTCCCAGTGCTGTCTCGAGCTCCTTTTCAATGCTCCGTTCACATTTCTCCCCCTTGTAATTCCCTCTCCACGCGCGCGAACAACCGGCGATGTGACTTTTCCAATCGGTGACCTGCTACAACCGGCGGCCCCAAGCTTCTTCTCAACAGATCGGGTGCTATTTTCGCCGGAGTATGCCGAAAGCAGCCGGCGAGATTGAAGAAAGGTTGAAGAAAGAAAGAGGCGTGCTAAGGGGGAGGGAGGGCGGCCGCTGGAGCTTGCCGGGGCAGTTTCGCCGATCGCCGATCGCGCACAGGAAGAAGAACAGCCGCGCGGGATTTTTTTCTTTCCCAAAACTCGGGAAAACCGACCGGGTGGGGAGGGTTTTGAGGGATAGGTAAGTTTTATATTTGGTAAAACCTATGGGTTTTTGATGAATTCCAATTCTGCCCTCATTTTTGATGAAACGAACATAAGAATTGGAATTGGAATACCCAATTCCAATTCCACTGGCCGAATTCTTAGCAAACGAACGCAGCCTAAGAGTAATAAGACTATTATTACGAGAAATCTAGAATAGATCATAAGTCTAAGACAAAATAAGAACATGCATAAAGAAACAGTTATGATTGTAAATGTACCTGAGTAGTGTAACTTCGGACTCTACGTTAGCAACTCTAAAGCCAAGATGAGTAAGCATTTTTGTCTTAGCTGTCCGTCTGTTCCATCTTCGTCAAACTATCATCAGTAACCAAATTATGAAGATGAACCTATAAATGAGAAAACACAAATCACAGAGACAATCAACCCAAATAACCCTTTTGTAATTGTCCAGATATCAAAATAGAAGTCAGAGTATAGATTAGGCAAAGGCATAGTCCTGATTTCTGTTTGTCCCATCTTCCTGTTGATGCCTTTGTACAGATTTCTGGGCAGAAATCATCAAATTTCAGTCACATTTCTTGTATTTCTGCCCAGAAATCTGGACTGATTTCTGGGCAGGAAATCCAGATTTCTGGGCAGAAATCAGTCCAGATTTCTGGGCTGATTTCTGGGCAGAAATCAAGATGTTTCTGCCAGAAATCTCGATGTTTCTGTGCATATAACAAAGAAGAAGGAGAAGAAATGTAGATGTTTCTGTGCATATAACATAGAAGAAGGAGAAGAAATGTAGATGTTTCTGTGCATATAACATAGAAGAAGAAGAAATGTCAGTCCAGATTTCTGCCCAGAAATCTGGACTGATTTCTGTTCAGAAATCAAGATGTTTCTGCCCAGAAATCTTGATGTTTCTGTGCATATAACAAAGAAGAAGAAGAAGAAATGTAGATGTTTCTGTGCATATAACATAGAAGAAGAAGAAGAAGAAGAATCGGGGAAAAACCTGGAGCGTCGGGCCTGGAGAGTCGGGGGAGCAGCAGGGAGCGTCGGGGTCGGGGTCAGGGAGGGGAAATAGGGTTTAGGTCGGGATCCGCTGCTTTTAACCATTCCGCCGGATCGTGGAATCGTGCTTAGGATCGCGATCCTAAGCACGATTCCACGATCCGGATCGCGATCCCGCGTGAGCTTAACCTGATTTCGATCCGGGTTAAGATCCGGATCGAAATGTAGAATCGGGATCGTAGGATCGTACGATCCTACTATCCGGATCGCGATCCTGACCACATTGGGGAGGATGAAGAGCGTTTAGGAGTTATCACCTATGGTTCTACGGAGTCGTCGTCGTGGGATGATTGGGATTCCGGGATAGATATCTCCAAAATCTGCAATGCCCTAAACATCCCTCTTCACTCTATTTATAATAAATAAAATACTAGAACATCCCACCATCGACGACTATGATTGACCGGAGATGAGGTAGCATGATTACATTAAAATAAAAGTATAAATGACAAAATAATATATGAAATCGAGTCAGAACACAAATCCGGACGCATCCGCGGAGTCGGACCGTCGATCTGATCAAGTCCTGCTCGAGTACACGAATGTGGGTCCCGCCTTACGGCGAACCCCTCTTTGTGCATGCACTAATGGATCCCCATCAATAAGTCCGCTATTCAGATTGTGAAAAATCCGGTGTCACATAGCCACAAATATTTGACTTTTACACCATCAGAAATTATGTTTGCTATTGAAGTGGTAAACATGTTTATGGAGCAACCCAAACAAGATCATTTTGTAGCAGCTAAGAGAATTCTCCGATATATTAAAGGTATGCTAGATCATGAGTTGTTTTATACTCCTACACAAGACACAAAATTGGTTGGTTATTTTGATTGTGATTAGGACGGCATCAATGATCACAAAAGTACTACTGGATATCCATTTTATATTGGCACAACCATATTTTCATGGTGTTAAAAAAACAGACTACAATCTCGCTCTCCACATGTGAAGCAGAATATGTTGCAGCAGCAGCGTGCACGTGCCTTGCTATTTGGTTGAAAAATCTATTAGCCGAGCTACATCAGAAATAGGAAGGCCCCACCCATCACTATTTATGTTGATAAAAAGTCCGCTATTCAGCTTGCGAAAAATCTGTTGTCAGAAAGCCGCTATAAACATATCGACACAAAATATCATTTTATTTGCGAGGAGAACCTTCATAAAATTGTGAAACTTGTCTATTACAGGTGTGACAATATTTTTACAAAACCATTAAAGATTGATTGATTTAACGTTTTGAAGACCAAACTCGGCATGCAGAGTCAAGTTGAGGGGGAGTGATAGAAGAAGACAGTAGAAAAGGCAAACTCTGCCTCTGCTTAGGAACAGAGGTGTCGTCAAGGAGACGCAACACAGAGAGAAGGTCGGCATACAAGATTCCTGAACTAGATCCATGGAGATATGGACGACTGATATGGGTTCAAACTAGAGGCGGTGGCAGAATCTTCATGAAATGGTGTAAGGTGGTAGCACATTGCCACACCTCAAAGGACGGCAACAATGGCGGTGGCTACAGGAGGAAAGTGATTTATCTTTCTTGCGACATACACAAGCTTCATATTGAAGATGAACAAATGGCAGCATGCACTTTGGGTCAAGCTTTGACTATGCTAGCTGGCTTAAGGAGGCGTTTAGTAAAAAAGTCGGTTAAACATGATAAAGGCAATATGATTCCTGAAGCATAAAAGTCCGTTATGGATTTCTATAAAATGGCATGCATAGCCAGGAATACACATTTCATCACGCATGGTTTGTGTCTAGCCATAGCTAGAGTGCAAGGCGAGAATGCGAGCTGTAGCTTGTGCTAGGTTGAGGAGGCCGTGAGCAAATATTCCATATGCACGTATTCGTCCTGTAAGCAATAAGAATTTTAGTTTGCTTTTGATATTTAGCTTTCATGCGTGTCTGTGTTTGTCTCGTTGGGGCCACCGTGGCTCCAACACTGAGATAGAACAAGATATTAAAATATACATTACAATTATGCATTTCTTTGACTTGTTATTTTGGCCTCGTTCATATTAGCCATTGTAGTTAATTTGATACAGGTTATGCATGGTAAATTAACTTTCTTCTTGGAGTACAGTACTTATTCTTTCTTTTTTTCTGTGAAATTTCAGACATCACTATGGAACAATCTTCATCCCAGCCAATTGATAGGCCATCCTGCAATCGTTAAAGAAATTGATTGCTTGGCAGCTACTGTTGATGACATCCGCGATGTTAGTGCGAAATTTATGCTCCCAATCAATATGGAGCGAACGAGGTTATCAGCATTTGCCGGTTGGTTCGATGTTCGCTTTCGGGTATGCTGCTTTGATTTTGTAGTGTTTTTTATCCTTTTTCTTTACATAGCGACTGACAAATTGCATCCGTTCTCTTAAAGGGTAGCATACAGAATCCAGTTGAGCAAGAAGTTGAGCTCACTACTGCCCCTAGCATTGATAACAGTACTCACTGGGGTCAGCAGGTTTTTTTCTTCCATTTGTTTTGACCATGTTTACTCTTTTGGTTAAATGTTTAGTTTGGTATGCGCATGAATCGTATAGTTTTGTGTGTTTCTTATCATATCTCACAATTGAATCTTCTTGTCAAGCTTGTTTTAAACATTCTTGTCTAGATCTTGTAGTTAAGCTGTAGAATTCATAAATTTCACATTATACATTAATTCATGCGTGTTTCAAATTTTTATATAGAAAGAAGAATTTGCATCCTGAGATAAAATGAACTCATAAATATTCAAGGACAACATGAAACTCAACCAACTCATGTATCATAGGTGGTATAGTTAGATTTGTTTCATTCAGAAAGGCAATCCATGGGATGATGAGAGCTAAGTAAATTTTGAGGAATTGTAGCATCAATGAGTTATTAACGCAGGATAGGCCGTGTGACGTGGGCGTGCCGATGCTAATGTAACCTTAAGTGAGTGTGCGGAATGAACGAGAATAAATTCAACCTAAATGATGCATGTATTTTAATTTAATCCGGAAATAAAATATTAGCAGTTATATTTATATAAGTTCGGCAAATTAATCACAATGTGAAACTTGGATTTCAAGTGAGCAAACAATGTTATGCTCAATTACGAACGAGGTGCTTTCAACTACGAACCTCCACCAATGAATTTTATAGAATAAAAGGAAAATAATAACAACTACGCAAACAAGTCGAATTTCCAAACAAATATGTGATGTTTTCCAATATTCAATAATGAAATAATTAAAACACAATACAATAATACTCATAAACAAAGGGATTCGGTGGCGGTGGCGGAATGCGGCAACGATGAATATGTGCGAGTTGGGAAGCGTTGTCATTGAGGACTGATTTACTGGATTATTTCCTAGTGGTTGGAATTGGGTAGAATTGCTGATACCGTAGGGGAAAGTTGGGGCTTTGGAGATGAACGGGATTGTGGAGTCTGGTAGTTATCGAGTTGATGGGTGTAGGGTTGATGGACGTGGTTTGCTGGATTCCTGTAGGTTTGGCTTTGCGGCAGGATCCAGAAACGAAACAGCGCGGCTAGCGCTGGACAATGAGGAGTGAACTATCAACACCGGTAATGGAAAGGAGGGGTGCTTGGAGGGGAATTATGAGGAGAAGTGGTGTCGAGATAGAAACGGGAGTCATGCGTCTGTAAGAAGGTGGATCGTGGAGGAGTGATGGTGCTGCGACTTAGGCGGGGTGGATCCACGGGAAAACGAAAAGGGAGAGTGTTGTTGTGAGCGATTTAGTGTGCTTGTTTAGATCAGGTAGGAGATAGGGTGTGAAAGAAAATAAACAGGGGCGTGAAAGAATTGGTAAGCCTCTGATACCAATTGAAAGATAGGGGATAGATTTGATTACTCTAGAGGAGGAGGGGGGGTGAATAGAGTAACTTAAAACTTTTTGGCTGTTTTAGAATTTATCAGAGGAAAATAAGTGATATTAATAGTAGTCTAAAAAGAAATGCAACCTAAGCAAATCTATCACAACACAGCAAGAACAAAAAGAAAATAAACAACCAGACAACACAAGAATTTTATAGTGGTTCCCCAAACTGGGTACATCCACTCTTCTACGACCCTGGTAGGAATCCACTATCAGGTTTTTGATCAGGTGACTGCCACCACAAGATCTATTTTACAGTGAGATCTCACAATCCTTTAGGCTTTTGACCAGGTGCCCAAAAACCAAAAATAAACTTTTGAAGGGAGTTAATAAACCCTTTATACAGGAGGTTGAGAGAGTTGATGTTTTCTTCTCTTGCTTTAATCAACAGAGAAGACTTTAGTGGATTGCTGGTGTCAAAGCTCCCCCTGAGATGTTGAAATGTTCAGGAAGACGGGAGCTTTGCTCAGGGTGTAAGTCTTCAGTCTTGTCTTGAAGATATCCAAGAACTTTCTGACTGATTCAGAGTTATTGTCCTTGAATGTCCCTGGAGTAGAAGTTGAAGAAGGATTCTTGATATTGATGGTTGTTCTCTTCTTCAGTCTTCAAAAAGTTCAAGGGGAAAACAGGTAGTTTTCAGCACAGAGAAGAAGCAGATATTCTTCTGTATGTTTTTGTTTCTCTTCTCTGTATTCTCTTGTGTTACCATTGCTTGTCTGATGTCGAGTCTCTGTTATTATGCTGTCTGAAAAGAGAAAAATCTCTTTTATATCATGCTGTCAAAATTCTCCTTTGAAATTTGAATTCCAAGCATTGATTGCTGATTGATCAGGAGAATGAAACGACTGAAGAATATTCTTTATTGAGTTTCCCCAACTGTCCCAATAAATTAAGCAAGTAATTAATCCTGATGAAGACCATAATTAATGCTGTCAATAACAACTATATTCAGGGGAATATGAGCATTAATTACTCAGGAAATCACTGCTAAGAAATATAATAAATAGGGACAGAATAAGGAAAACTTCTAAGTCTTGCTCGGGACAGAATTCGTCGAGCTCTGAACAGAATTCGTCGACTGGAGTTTCAAGATCGTCGAGCTGATAATTCCTGTTCGTCGATCTGAGCTCAGCGAACTGTATTCTGGAAATAACTAGCAAATTCTGTGCTCTAAGTTCGTCGAACAAAGAATCTGTCTTCGTCGAGCTGAGTTCAGAGAAAATAAACTGTAAAAATCTGTTGAAGTTGAACTCCAAATTTCGTCGACCTGAGCTCGAATATTGTCGAGCTCAACTCAGAGAAGTAAATCTGAGTTCGTCGATCTGCGATCGACGATCGTCGATCTGTCTTCGGCGGTTTTCTATAAACGCGAGGAGGAATAGTGCGGGTTTCATGCTGGGAGGGATGAACAGTGGCAATAATAAATTGCCGTCGCACCCCAAATTTTCTAGAAAAAGACAGGAGCAAGACGTCGCACCCCAAATTTCACGGCATCACACCGCGAAGGATTGCTGGATTTGGAATCATTCACAAATTTAACAATGCCAATAAATGAAGCATCCACACCTATTTATCACAAGAGGGGGTGGTTGGGCATCAAGAGTGAACAACTATGATTGGTTGTTACGCCCGATGCCCTAAAGCAGTAAACAATGTCCAATAAAATACATATAAATACTAAAATGCCGATTCAGACGCGCTCGCTGTCTCGGATCGCCGATCCGATCAGCGTCTCCTGCACGAATATACAAATGTGGGCCCTGCCGACTGGTGACCCGTAGTCCAATGCCAATCTCCATCAGTTATTGATCATAATTCTGATAATTGGACGATCGCAACAATTCCTCCAAATTAATTATAGATCTCATTTAGTTGCTTTTCTATTGAATATTCAAGAATTCCTCAAATGTAATTATTTGGATTGACACAAAAAACATATGAAGATGAAACCATCATTTTTAAATTGAGTTTTCTATCTACAAGCGGGCAAATGAGATCTTTAAAAAATCATCACTTATTTCATTGTTATCTTCAATTATCCTTTTTTTTTCAACTATCTCATTTGGTTGCTTGTCTATCTCCATCAATTATCTTTTTTCAACTATTTATGGTTAGCTTCATTTACTCCCTTTGAGTGCCTATCAATTATTTGATGGAAATTTAAACACATATAAGGTTACAATAAGTTAGGGTACCGAGGATATATGGCAATATTTCCCATACCCTTAGAAATGTAGTTGAACCTTCAAAAGTGGAACCATTAACAAGATCACATGCATTAAAGTACATTTGTTGATATTTTAGAGAAAATTTATGATTTGCATGTCTATGTGGTGTAAAGTTGACGATCTAGATCAAACACATGTTATGATATTACTTAAATGAATAGAAGTAATAGAAATAGTGACCCGAGCCAAATCTTGAAGAAATCTAAATTATTCCTCTCCACTCCCTAACACCCTATCCGGCATAGGGGTCCCAAGAATGATAGAAATAACAGTCTCGAACACTGTTGCATTCACTCTTCTGAGAGGAGGTTTTCCATATATCTTTTCCAACATTTTCTTATAAAAGGGTCTTCTTTCTCACATGACAATATCTCGACCTCCCGTTGTCTTATATTTGTGTCACCACACCCCCTCGACCTCGACATCCTTTGAAATCATTTCTTACAGTGTGAGCACTTCAACAACACAACACTCAAACCTTTATCCCACTATAGTGGGTTCAGCTATATGGATCCTTTGTTGCCATTGTGTCCTATCTTTAATCATAATCTCACTAATGCCATGTATTTCCTTATAGTTTTATTCCAAGTTTTATGGGTCTACCCTCCCCCATTTAACATGCCTGGTGAATAAATTCTCACGACGCCTCATAAGTTTTTCTAATGGTCTCCTTTGTTCGTGTCCAAACCATCTTAGACAAGCTTCTCACATCTTCTCTGCAATTGGTGTCACTCCTGTCTTATCCCTGATACATTCATTCCTAGTTTTATTCAGTCACGTGCGCCCACACATCTACCCAAGCATTCTCATGTCCGCAACTCCCATTTTTTGCTCATGTACACAATTCACTGCCCAACACTCAGAACCATAGAGCATCGTTGGTCTAATTGCAGTACAGTAAAACTTGCCTTTAAGTTTTAATGGTACTTTACAATCATATAAGGTCACTGACGTGCCTCTCACTTCAACCAACCTGCTTGGATTCTATGTATCACATCTTTATCAACACCCCCATCTTTTTGAACTATCGATCCAAGATATTCAAATCACTCACCGCGGGAAATATCTTGATCACCTAACTTAATAATGAAGTCATTCGTCCTTCCTGCAGTGCTAAATTTAATTCCTTTGTAATTAACACAATTATGTATATTTCTTTTGTTTTTACACGATGGTCTAGCATGAGAATTCGTGGCAGTTATTTGATGACGTTTGCATCACTTAAGCTCCTCAACTAGCTTACTAAACTCTCCAAAGTACTCTGATACAAATTTGACCATTTCTCAAGCTTATCTATGACCTGACCTGTGATAAGTCATATATATTTTGTTCAATTTTGGAGTATAACAATGCTAGATTATCCCAGATGCTCCTAAATAATAAATCATGTGTTTCCCTCTATAGATGGATCTTCAGTCAAACAGGTTTTTGATAGGGATCATGCCACATGGCCCACCAAGGAAGTGACGATCAAGATCATCCATTTCAAGTGGACCATCAATCTGAGAATTCCAGTTAATGTTTATGTTATTTTAAGTGTGTTTTTGTACTCCGTCATGATTGGAGGATCATGAACGTCCATGATGCCTCTTAAGTTTATAAATATGGTTAGAGAGATTCATTTACAAAGATCAAAAGTTGAAAAATAAATTTCGGTCTCTGGTCACCCGACGTTGAAGTTGGAAACCAAGTGTGATGCATAGAATCCCCTTGCTTTGCCTTGGCCGGCTACTTTCCTCTTCCAATCCCTCACTTCCGGCCACCACCCCAAACCATCGATGACTACCTTTGCCGAACATCTCCTCCTCCACTACCTCTCAAGTCTCAACTATCCCATAACTACCTAGTAACCACGCCAATCACGCCCAATACTCCCATCACTACCTAGTAGCCACCCTCACTACTATAACTACCTGTAACTATCCCAATACTCCACTAACTCCGTGTACAACTTTCTTAAATCACCCCTATCCACTACCATAACTAGCCCTTCCTTAACCACCTAATAACTCCTCCCCACCCAACTCCTCTCCAAACAGAATAGCATCCCGTCTAGTGACCCGATGACGGGCCTGTGAAAAGCCTCCATCCCGAGCCAAACCCGCTCTCTACATCCACTACCGCTCTTATCCAGGCCACTGAAATTCCCTGTCAGCATCTAGACATTCCCGTCCAGCCCTCCGACTTCTTCCAAGAATCAGATTCCGTCCGCCTTTGGTCACTCACTTTACATTCTCCATGCCTTCAATACGTAGTCATTACATGTTTATTAATTGGTTACACAATTTCATTGTTAAATCTTGTAATTATTCTCAGTTTGCGTGGATATTGTTTGTAACTGTTGGAATATGTTAGAATAATGAGTTTTATGTTGTTAGTGTATTATCGTCATGTACACCCATATATATATGGAAGCCTTTAATGTAATGATATATACGATTAATTCTTTTCACTCAACATGGTATCTGAGCCAGAGCATGTTTAGGGTTTTCCCAACCCGCCGCTCCCGCACAGCGCCGACCCGCCAGCTCCGATCCCCAACTCCCGACTCCCGCGTCGCGCGATTCCCGCGTCGCGCGACTCCCGCGTCGCGCGACTCCCGCGTCGCGCGACTCCCGCGTCGCGCGACTCCCGCGTCGCGCGACTCCCGCTTCTTATTCTTTCTCTTTCTATGAGGGCGGTTCCCCTTCAACATCCTTGATGATTATTTGGTGCCTCGTCCCTCTTTCTATGAAGGCGGGTTCCCTTCAACATCCTTGATGATTATTTGGTGCCTCCTCAATTTCTATTCGGGGTTCTGACAACTCCCTGGTGATGTCTTGGCTACTTAACTCCACGATGGAGTCCATTTCTCGGAACTATCTGATCTTGGATATCGCAACAGATATTTGGAAGCGTGCAGAGACTACCTATTATGGTCGAGGCAATGCTACTCAGATCTACGAACTTCGTCGCCAGTTGTTCCTCCTGCGACAGGGTGATTGACCCCCCTCGGCCTACTACTCGGAGTTCACCCAAGTCTATCAGGAGTATGATCATTTTGATTCCCTGGCTCTCAACAGGCTTTGTGAAGAAATCGGCTAGTTCCTTATCAGAAGTAACAAACGGAGTACAAATTTCATTTTTCAATCTCTTCTCTGATAAAATGACAATCTACTTTAATATGTTTTGTTCTCTTATGAAAGACTG
Organism: Platanthera guangdongensis; assembly: GCA_039583875.1. Lineage (NCBI taxonomy): Eukaryota > Viridiplantae > Streptophyta > Magnoliopsida > Asparagales > Orchidaceae > Platanthera > Platanthera guangdongensis. The sequence goes on from CM077154.1 coordinate 150,110,586, forward strand.
AATTTCTTGAAATGTATATAACCGCCTTATTGTTACAGAACATCGGCAGAGGATGATCATAAACCTCTCCCAGATCCAGCAAGAGTGTCCGTAGCCACTTCAGCTCGCAAGCTGTCAGAGCCATGCTTCTATATTCCGCTTTTGCACTCGACCTGACAACTACAGCCTCTTTCTTACTCTTCCAACTGACCAAATTACCTCCAATAAAGGTACATAATCCAGACGTAGACTTCCTATCCTCCTTATCATCTGCGTAGCTAGCATTAGAATAAGCGTCCACCTTCAAATGTCCCTTTTCTGAAACAAAAGACCTTTTCCTGGTGCACCTTTTACATACTCTAGGATCTTTAGAGCTGAATGCATATGACATTCTCCGGGGTCTTGCATAAATTGTATCACTCTCCCTACTGCATAACAAATATCTGGTCTTGTGACTGTCAGATAAATGAGTTTACTAACCAGACGTCTGTACCTGGTGACATCTTCAAGAAGAGGAGAAGTCTCACTCCAGCATTTGTCATCTCCAACAGTCATAGGAGATCGAGTAGGTTTAGTCCCAAGAAGACCTGTCTCTTCCAAAAGATCCAAGACATACTTCCGCAGTGAAAGAACAATAGAACCAGATTTCCGAGATATCTCAATCCCCAACAAATATTTAGGAGACCCCATATCCTTGGTAACAAAATGGTGAAGCAGATGCTTCTTTGTCATGTCAATATCTTTTCTATCATCCGCTGTAAGAAGAATGTCATCCACATATACCGCAAGAACAACAAAGCCAGTCGAGGTTTTTCAAATAAACAAAGAGTGATTTGCAGCGCTCCGAACAAACCCAACAACAAAAATAACTTCGTTGAATTTGTCAAACCAGGCCATCGAGCTTTGCTAAAGACCATAGATAACCTTCTTCAATTTGCACACCTGAGACTCTCCCTGAGCAACATACCCAGGAGGTTGCTCCATATCGACGGTCTCATTCAAATTACCATAAAGAAAAGCATTCTTCACATCTAACTGAGACATTTCTCAATCCCTGTTTACTGTCACAGAGAAAAGAACACAGATCGTAGTAATCTGAGCAACTTGAGAGAATGTGTCAAAAAAATCCGTACCATAGGTTTCCGTAAACCCTTTGGCAATAAGCCGAGCTTTATATCGATCAACAGTCCCATCAGGGAGAAATTTGATGACAAAGACCCAGCGACAGTAAACCACATCAACTCCAGGAGAGGTAAGAACAAAAGACCAAGTACCCCGTTCAGTAAGAGTTTTCATCTCTTCATCCATAGCAACTTTTCAATGAGGAATAACCAGAGCATCACGATAGGAGGCGGGAAAAACATTCGCCAAGAGTGCAAGAGCACATCCCGAACAGGATGTTGTGTGCATGAACGAGCACCTTTCCGAAGAGCAATCGGAAGATCAAGGTCTGTCCTGTCTACCGTATGACAAGAAGCTGTTGGCAGGGACTCAGTAGAAGAATCAGAGACAACAAGAGAATAAGAAATAGAAGAAGAATAAGGAAGTGCAGACTCTGGAAAAGGTGCCGACACAAGGGGAAAAGAAGCAAAATCAGTAGAAGAAGGGAGAATAGAGAAAGAGGAAAAGAATGAAGCATCCTCAAAGAAAGTGACATTTGCAGAAACATAACGTCGTCAGAGAACAGGATCATAACACCTATATCCTTTCTGTGTTGAACAATAATCCAGAAAGATGCACTTAACAGAACGATGAGAGAGTTTGTCACGGCCAGAAGGAGAGTGGACAAACGTGTTGAAGTATTAGACCGGGCGGCCTTGCGGTCTTGTCCAGCGGTTTGTTGACCGAGCGGTCTGGCGGTCTCACTCAGAAGCCTGGAGACCGGGCGGTCTATCAGTCTCCCATTGCGGCCTGTTCTTATCCTGCTGGAGTTGCCGAGCGGTTAACTCATTTGTCTAACCGCGCGGCCTATGCGGTCTCCTTTATTTCTAGCCGCTCAGTACTGTAAATGTTTAGTCCCACATTGCTTGTTTGTACTCTCCCATATCCCCTCCATTTTATAAAAGGGAGGTCATACCTTTGTAAATGATATCTTTTTTGGATAATAAAATTTCAATTATTCAAAATTCTATCCGTTTGTTCTTGCATGTTCGCTACTTTTTACATGGTATCAGAGGACACGGTCTTTTCCTCCTGATTGTGTGCGCTCTCTGATTCTCGTGGCTTGTTTTCTGCTTTACGCGACCTGTCTTCGCGACTTGCCTTCTCTTCTGTCCGCTGCCCTGTTCGCGCGGCTTGTTTCTCCTTGCTTCTCTTCTCCTGCTCCTCTTCGTCGCCGCGACTTGTTTAGTTGTCGCCGCACCCTGGTTCCTTCTTGCCTCTCCGGCTTCCTAGTCGTTGCGGCCTGCTTCTGTTCGCCCGGCCTGCGACTTGTTGTTGTCGCTGCTTCTTGCTTCCTCTTCTCTTCTGTTCGCTCGGCCTTTTCAGTCCGCGCGACTTCTTCCCCGCTGTGCCTTTGTCTGCTTCCTGGCCGCTTGTGTTCGCGCGCTTCTTCCTTTTAAACCGCTGCGGTTTCGCGCGAGTTGCTCTCTTTTTTTCCTCTCCCCGCGGCTTCGCTTCTTCTTGCGCGGTTTCTTGCTGTGTTCTATGACTACTTCCGGTCTCACCACCCCCGTTATCTCCACCACTCCTGCAGCTCCTTCTCCACCTCCTCCTTCGGGCAACCTTGACACACTTTCTAAGCTTGTTGGCTCCAACTATCCCGATTGGAGCGTTTCTTTCACCTTTCTTCTTCGCTCTCAGCGCAAGCGTCATCACCTCACCGATGACCCTCCTCCTCGTAACTCTCCTGAGTTTGATGACTGGGATGCGAGTGATGCTCTTGTCCGCACTTGGCTGGCCAACAGCCTCTCTGATGATTGCCTTCCCGTCATTCGCCATGATGAGACGGTCAAGGCCGCCTGGCTTCACCTCGCTGCTCTCTATTCGAAGGGGGGACAGACGTCCCGCATTTATACTCTCTATGCGGACCTCTTCGCCCGCCCTTCCATGTCTCCTGCTGCGGCTTATCAGCAGGTTCAGGCACTCGGTGCTGAAATCCTCCAGAATCGCCCCTTCTCCGCGGACTTGGCCGAACAACACAAACACTTCCAGGAACTCCTGGTTGTTTGTTATCTTCTCCGTCTTCCCGATTCCTATGATATGATCCGCCAGCAGATCCTGGGTGAGGCGGAATCTCCTACTTTGGATGCCACCGCGGCTCGCATTGCCGCTGTTACTTCGCTGCTCCAGCGACCTCTGTTGGCCTCCCCCCCTTCCCAGGACTCCTTTGCTCACCAAGCTCAGAAGGGGGGACCTAGTGGCCGCGGCCACTCCGGCGGACGGGGTTCGTCCCGGTTCCTCTGCTCTCACTGTGGTCGTACCGGCCATTCTGTTGACCGCTGCTGGCAGAAACATCCTCATCTTCGCCCTTCCGGTGATGCTCCTTCTTCGGCCTCCGCCTCTTCTCGGCCGTCTGCCTCTGTGGCCACGACGTCAGGTAGTGCCCACGTCGTTACCCAAGGTAAATGACTGATTGACTCCGGTGCTACAAATCATATGACTGGCAACCCGCATTGCTTCTCCCGTCTTGAGACACATGACCGCTTACCCCCGGTTCGTGTGGCGGATGGTTCACCGTCCCCGGTTCATGGGACGGGCATGGTTCAACTCACCCCATCGCTTTGCTTGGAGGACACTCTCTATGTCCCGAAGTTCCCGTGCAATTTATTATCTGTTACTACTTTATGCCGGCAACTTCAGTGCTCCGTCTTATTCACTCCCACTACTTGTTCTTTTCAGGACCCGAGGACCCAGCGGACGATTGCTACTGGGACTGAGAGCGGCGGCCTCTACTTCCTCGACGATGTTTCCGCTTTGTCCGCCTACTCCTCTACAGATCTCCTTCAATGGCATCTTCGCCTTGGACATCCTCCTACTCGGATTCTTCGACAGCTTCTGCCCCACTTACCTCCTACCAGTTCTCCGCTCAACTGTGATGCGTGTCAGCTTGACAAACATCATCGCTCCTACTTCCCACCGAAGCAAGGCCGTGGCTCCTCTCGCCCGTTTGATCTTATTCATTCTGATGTCTGGGGTCCGGCTCCTACCCTCACTGTTGGTCGGGGTAGTTCCTATTTTGTCACTTTTATAGATGATTTTTCACGATGTACCTGGGTGTATCTATTAAAAGATCGTTCTGAACTCTTTTCTGTTTGACAATCATTTTATTTTATGATTCAGAATCAGTTTGACATTTCTATTAAAGTTTTACGTTCTGATAATGCCAAGGAATATCTTAATCGTGAGTTCTCCTCTTTCTTTCACCAACATGGTCTTCTTCATCAAACTACTTGTGTTTACAACTCCCAGCAGAATGGGGTGGCGGAGCGTAAAAACCGTCACCTGCTTGATGTTTCTCGTACTCTCAAGACGCAGATGCACGTACCTCGCTCCTACTGGGGCTACGCTGTGCTCCTCGCCTGCTATCTCATCAATCGCCTTCCCTCCACAGTTCTCCACGGCCAGACCCCCTTCTCCATTCTCTACCCCCACAAGGAACCTTTTCCTCTCCCTCTCCGTGTCTTTGGCTGTACGGCCTTTGTTCACGCTCCCTCCGCTACCCGCGACAAGCTTTCCCCCCGTTCCACCAAGTGTGTCTTTTTGGGGTACTCTACCACTCAAAAAGGCTATTGCTGTTTTGACCCCCTTCTACGCAAGCAATTTGTCTCCGCGGATGTGACATTTTTCGAGAATGCTTCCTACTTCTCTCCTACCTCCTCTCTTCCTTCTGATCTCTCCGTTCCCTCCATGCCTCTCGACGTCTCCTCCCCCACCGTCTCCTTCCCTGTCCGTCTCCCCACCCACCCCTCCTCCCTCCTCTCCGACGCCGTCTCTCTCTAGTCTCGGGCCAGCCTTCTCCGCCACGGACGCTCCGGTCGCTGACGCACCCGTCGACCTGGATCTTCCCATTGCTCTTCGCAAAGGGGTGCGGGCGTGTACTCAACACCCGTTTGCGGCAGTTGTTTCCTATGATCGGCTTTCTCCTTCTCGCAGGTGTTTTGCCTTGGCTATCTCCGCTACTTCTACTCCCCGCACCTACCAGGAGGCTCTTGCTCTCCCTCATTGGAAGTCTGCCATGGATGAAGAGATGACTACTCTTACTGAAAGGGGTACCTGGACCCTTGTTCCTCCTCCCGTGGGCACTGATGTGGTTGGCTGTCGCAAGGTCTTCGTTGTGAAATTTCGCCCCGACGGCACTGTGGATCGCTACAAGGCCCGGCTGGTGGCCAAAGGCTTCACTCAGACTTACGACATTGATTACTTTGACACTTTTTCTCCGGTTGCTCGCCTCAGCACCATCCGGGTTCTTCTCTCTGTGGCTGTTAACCGGGATTGGACTATTTCCCAGCTTGATGTGAAGAATGCCTTTCTCTATGACGATCTTCAGGAGGACGTCTACATGGAGCAACCTCCTGGGTATGTTGCTCCGGGGGAGACACGCGTATGCCATTTGAAGAAGGCAATTTATGGCCTAAAGCAGAGCCCTCGGGCGTGGTTCGATAAATTCAGTGGCATTGTGGCTACCATCGGCTTTACAAGGAGTTCGACCGATCACTCCTTATTCATTCGCAAAACGGCCTCGGGACTGGTGGTTTTGGCAGTATATGTGGATGATATTCTTCTTACTGGCGATGACCGAGATGAGGTGGACTTGACGAAGAAGCATCTCCGTCAACACTTGGTCACGAAGGATATGAGCTCCCCGAAATACTTTTTGGGGATAGAAATCTCGCGGAAACTTGACTCGTTGGTTCTCTCCCAACGGAAGTATGCCCTTGATCTTCTACAAGAAGCAGGATTGACAGGTGTCAAACCGGCTCGGTTTCCCATGGCTATTGGAGAAGACAAAACGTGGACGGATGACTCGCCTCTTCTATCTGATGTCACAAGGTACAGACGTTTGGTAGGCAAACTAATCTATCTCACGGTGACTAGACCCGACATCGCCTATGCTGTAGGCAAGGTCAGTCAGTTTATGCAAGCTCCCAGGGAGTGCCGTCTTCAGTCTGCCCTGAAGATTTTAGAGTATATCAAAGCAGCACCAGACAAAGGGCTAATCTTTCAGAAGAATGGTCATCTGAGGGTTGAGGCCTACTCAGATTCAAGTTACGCGGATGACAAAGGCGATCGTAAATCCACATCAGGTTTTTGTACCTTTGTTGGAGGAAATCTTGTGAGTTGGAAGAGCAAGAAATAGTCTGTTGTCTCCAGATCCAGTGCAGAAGCCGAATACCGGAGTATGACGTCAAACACATGTGAGTTAAAGTGGTTGTGGGCTCTCATGCTTGACCTAGGGGAGGTCTATGACTATCCTCTTCCTATGTTCTGTGACAACAAGACCGCCATATACATATCCAGAAATCCGGTCTTCCATGAGAGAACAAAGCATATAGAGGTTGACTGCCACTTCATTCGGGAAGAGATTTTGAAGAAACAGATCTGTACACCGTTTGTCACCTCTGACAAAGAATTGACAGATATCTTCACAAAGCCGGTCTCTACTTCCTTCTTCCACATTTGTGACAAGCTGTGCTTGATTGATATCTATGCTCCAGCTTGAGGGGGAGTGTTGAAGTATTAGACCGGGCGGCCTTGCGGTCTTGTCCAGCGGTTTGTTGACCGAGCGGTCTGGCGGTCTCACTCAGAAGCTTGGAGACCGGGCGGTCTATCGGTCTCCCATTGCGGCCTGTTCTTATCCTGCTGGAGTTGCCGAGCGGTTAACTCATTTGTCTAACCGCGCGGCCTATGCGGTCTCCTTTATTTCTAGCCGCTCAGTACTGTAAATGTTTAGTCCCACATTGCTTGTTTGTACTCTCCCATATCCCTTCCATTCTATAAAAGAAAGGTCATACATTTGTAAATGATATCTTTTTTTGATAATAAAATTTCAATTATTCAAAATTCTATCCGTTTGTTTTTGCATGTTCGCTACTTTTTACAAAACGCTTTGCATCCAAAGACACGAGGAGGTAAAAGAAACAAAGTCACATCAGAATATAAGATAAAAAACAGTGTGTTTCCATTGAGAACCGACGATGGAACTCGATTAATGAGAAAACAAGAGATAAAAACTGCATGACCCCAATAAGACTTGAGCGCATGCATATGAGTGAAAAGATACGAGCCACATCCAGAAGATGACGATTCTTACGCTCAACAATGTCATTCTGTTGAGACGTGTAAGGACAAGTAGTTTGATGAACAATGCCATGATGCATACAAAATGTGGTAAATTGATGACTAAGATACTCCTTAGCATTATCAGTTCGAAGAATTTTAATAGGGGTATCAAACTGTGTACAAATATCATTATAAAACGTAGTAAAAATAAAAAAAATTTCAGAGCGTTTATGGAGCAAATATAACCACGTACACCGAGAAAAGTCATCAATAAATGTAACAAAATTCAAACTACCCATACCAACAGTCTGAATAGGAACAAGACCCCATATATCTGAATGAACAAGTTCAAAAGGACGAGAAGAACTACATCCACGCTTAGCAAGAAAAGTAGACCGGTGATGTTTGCCAAATTGACATGCCTTACAATAAAGCCAAGATTCTCCTCGAGGTAAATCAGGCAGAAACTTATAAAGAATCCGAGGAGGATGTCCAAGCCGAAGATGCCACTGCAGTAAAGAAGATGAGGCAAAAAAAAAACAGAAGAAGTATCAAGGTGGAACAAGCCGCCGCTTTCAGTCCCAGTAACAATCGTCTCCTTGGATTGATGAACCTAAAAAGCACCAGTAGAGACAGTAAAAATAGCTTCATAATTCAACTGTTTGCAAAGAGCAGTGACAAAAAGAAGATTGCATGGAAAATTCGGGACATAGAGTGTCCTGAAGCTGAAGAGAATTAGTAACATGCACTGTGCCAGGCCTATGAACCGGAGACGGAGAACCGTCAGCAATAAGAATTGGAGGTAATCGGTTACTCTTGTCAAGAGAAGAGAAAAGACGAGAATTTCCCGTCATATGATTAGTGGCACCAGAATCAATGAGCCACCTACTCGTAGTAGCCCACTGAGCAGCACTAGAAGTAGCAAGAGAAGAACTAGACTTCTTGGAGGAATCAGCCAAAGCAGAACGAAGGTGAAGATGTTTGGCCCAACAACGATCAACCAAGTGACCAACTTTGCCACAATGAGAGCAAAGAAACTTAGAATATCCACGCCCACCAGTACGGCCACCTCGACCACCAGAGTTGTCATGACGAGCAGGATGAGCAATAACATCAGTAGAAGGATAGGGAAGCAAAGGACGCTGAAGAAGAGTTGTAACAACGGAAATACGAGCAGCAATAGCATCCAGAGTCGGAGTATCCGCCTCTCTTAGAATTTATTGTCGAATCATATCATACGAGTCAGGTAGACGAAGTAACAAACTACAAGAAACTCCTGAAAGTGTTTATGTTGCTCAACAAGATCAACAAAAAAGGTCGATGCTGAAGAAGTTCAGCACCAAGAGTTTGAACCTCCTGATAAGCAGCAACATGAGTCATGACAAGTCGAGCAAAAAGATCGGCATATAAAGTATAAATGCGCGAAGTCTGGGCTTCCTTGGAGTACAAAGCAACAAGATGATTTCAGGCAGCCTTGACCGTCTGATCATGTCTATTGACAGGAAGACACTTATCAGACAAACTGTTGGCCAACCAAGTTCGTACCAATGCATCAGTGGCATCCCAATCATCAAAAGAAGCAGAGCCAAAAGGAGGGAGATCATCGGTCAAATGATGACGCTTACGCTGAGAGCGTAACAGGAAAATAAAAGACAAACTCCAATCCGGGTAATTTGGACATGCAAACTTAGAAGCAGTATCCAAAGTACCAGAAGTAGAAGTATAAGAAAGAGAGAGAGGAGCGGACAAAGTGAAAGAAGAAGATGGAGTGTCCATAGAAAACCACAACAAGCCGCACAGTTTAACCAAACAAACCGCGCGAACAATAAAAAGAGAGACCGCGCGAGTAAAGAGAACAAACTGCGCTGGAAGAAACACCAACCCGCAGAAGACAGCAACGGAAGAAGTCGCAGGAACAACGACAAGCAAGGGAAGGCATGACGGGAAGAAGACCGCGTGGTTAGAAAAACAAACCGCGTGCAACAAAGAGTAAAAGACCGGTTAGCTCTGATACCATCTAAGTTATCAAGGCGCGCGCCTAGGCGCGCCTGAGGCGCCGGGCGCACCGGGCGCACGGAGTAGCGCCCCATCAAGGGCGAGGCAGGCGAATTGGCCTAGGCGCGCGCCTTGCGAGCCTTTCAGGCGCTGGTTAGGCGCACCTGGCCTTGATCCGGTCCAGGCTCGGTTTATTTTAATTCCCTGTCGCGTCTTTATAACGATGCTTGCCCTCATTTTCCGGATTCACGCCAGGTTAGGGTTGAAATCGCCTCTCGCTGCTCCGCGCCTGTCGCCGCTCGGCTTCCGTTCGCCGCTCCTCTTCCGTTCGCGATTTGGTCGCCCAATTCCTGCGATTTGGTCGCCCAATTCGCTCAATTGCAGCGATTTGGTCGCCCAATTCTCTCAATTGCAGCGATTTGGTCACCCAATTAGCTTAATTCCAGCGAATTGGTCGCCCAATTCGCTCAATTCCAGCGAATTGGGCGCCCAATTCGCTCAATTTCCTTTTTCCTCAATTTTTGCGCCTCACGTGCCTCAGGCGCGCGCCTTGCGCCTAGGCTCCAGGGGCCCTTTGCGCCTTGGTGCGCCTTGCGCCTTTGATAACTTAGGATACCATGTAAAAAGAGCTAAATAAATGCAAATTTTATTGCTCCAAAAAGATAATTATTACATAGGTATGCCCCCTTATTTATAGAAATGAGAGAGATGAGAGAATACAACAAGCGATGTGAGACTAAATACAAGCCGCGCGGGCTGGGCGGTTTGTCCTTATCAAACCGCCAGACTATACAACTAATACAATCTCCTAGGAAGCCTCTGAACACTTGCTGCGGCTAATCGTCAGACCGCTGCAACGGCTATCCACCGAATCGCTGCTTCTATCTACCAGACCGTTGCAACGGCTAACGACTAGACCGCTGCTGCGCCTAACCTCCAGACCGCTGCTGCGGCTAACCTGCAGACCGCTGCTGCGGCTAACCTCCAGACCGCTGTTGCGGCTAACCTCCAGATTGCTGCTGCGGCTAACGACCAGACCGCTACTGCGACTAACCTCCAGATCGCTGCTGCGGCTAACCTCCAGACCGCTGTTGCGGCTAACCTCCAGACTGTGTTGCGGCTAACCTCCAGACTGTGTTGCGGCTAACCTTCAAACCGCAGCTGCGGCTAACCACCAGACCGCAGCTGCGGCTAACCTCCAGGCCGCTACTGCGGATAACCATCAGGCCGCTACTGTGAGCTCTTACCTAGCCGCTGGGAAGGTTACACAACAGGCCGCTGGTCTAAACCGCCAGACCGTTGACCAGACAGGCCGCTGCGACTAGAAAGGCTAACCGCCCGGTTTCAGGTTCCAACACTGGTCGAGGCAATACTACTCAGATCTACCAACTTCGTCGCCAGTTGTTCCTCCTGCGATAGGGTGATCGACCCCCCTCGGCCTACTACTTGGAGTTCACCCAAGTCTATCAGGAGTACGATCATTTTGATTCCCTGATCCTAGCGTCTCCTGAAGATGAGGTGCTTGTCTGAGCAAGAGAAGAACGTAATCACATCTTTGAGTTCCTCCACGGCTTACATCAGGACTTTGATTCGATCAGCATTCAGATTCTTGACCGCTCTCCTCTACCTTCTCTGCTCGTGGTGTAAAACCTTGTCCAACAGGAATTCGATCGCCGCTTGACTCTGCTTCCAGACTCTGCCCCCGAGGGATCTGCCCTTGTCTCTTTTTCTCAGCCTGGGGCTCGTCCTACTCGTGACACTAGATTGAGGACTGCGAAGAAAGATCACCTAGTTTGTGATTATTGCGGGAAGATCAACTGCTTCAAGCTTCATGATTTTCCTCCTCGAGGCGGCCCTGCCTCTCGTGGTGGCAGGGGAGGTGGTCGCTCTCAACAGGCCTCCTCTGTCCAGATTAGCCCACTTGTCGGACACTGGGAGGACTCTACTCAGTGTTATCAAGGCGTCTCCTAGGCGACGCCTAGGTGCCCGGGCGCCCACAAGAGAGCTATGCGGTGCACGCCTAACAACACTTGTGTTAGGCGCCCGCCTAGAGGCGCCCAGGGCGACGCCTGGACGCCTAGGCGCAAAAATCTTATTTCTCGCTCCGGTTCCCGCTTCGCTTCGCGTTTGGTTTATTTGGCGTATGGTTTATTTCTTCGCGTAAACTTTATTTCTCCCGCTAGGGCTTCCCGTCTGCTCCCGTTCGCTAGTCTGCTCCCGTTCGCTAGGGCTTCCCGTCTCCCCTCCCGCAGGTTCTTCTTCGCTAACTGAATGTCTCAGGTTCGCTAACTGAATGTCTTTACTTCTAATATTCCTCCCGCAGGTTCGCTAGGGCTTCCGCTTCCCGTCTTCCTCCCGCAGGTTCGCTAGGGCTTCCGCTTCCCGTCTTCCTCCCGCAGGTTCGCTAGTGCTACAAATTAATGAGTTTTTTTAATCTTTGATATTTTTACTTGAATCAATTATTTTCCTTTACATTGTTTAAGTATAATTTTGTAATGTCATAGTTGACTTATTTTTGTGACCACTAACATTGTAGTGGTTGTGGATGCTTTGTATGAAATTTAGAAATTTATTTAGGGTGTTCAATATTTACTGTCAAATGCTTATATTTTGTTGATAATGTAGATAAATATTGACTATTTGAAGAGTGATTTTAGCTCAGTTACCCCATATGAGTGAGAGTGACCAATTATTTTGCATGTTGTGGTTTAAAAGGGAGTTGCACTTTACTGAGCATGTTAAATGCTTTGGTCGCCTAGGCGACGCCTTGACGACCCCTAGGCGTCGCCTCGCCTTGGTACACCCTTTAACGCCTTGGTCGCCTTGTCGCCTTGACAAGCTTGATTCTACTGCTTCTCACTCACTGAATTCCAATACGGCCCCCTTGCCTCTTTCAGCTGAAGAAATTCCGACGCTCCGTCGGATGATGCTTGGACCTCCAGCGAAGCCGTCTGATTCTGCCTCCTCTTCCTATGCTCATCAGGGACCTGCAGGTACTCACTCAGCTTCCTCCCACCTCTCCTCTCAGTGGATCATTGATTCCGGGGCTACAGACCACATGACCGGATCAGCCACAGGTTTTGTATCACACACAACTCTGTCGGGCAGAGACAAAGTGAGCATTGCTGATGGATCGCTATCTCCCATCGCTGGGAAAGGATCCATTCCATGCTCTTCTCTTGCCCTCTCCTATGTTCTTCATGTTTCTGCTTTCACCCACAATCTCCTATTTATTAGTTATCTGACAAACTCTATGAATTGCTCAGTGACTTTTTTTCCCATCTCTTGTGTTTTTCAGGACCTGAATACGGGGACGGTGATTGACTCTGGTAGACTGTGCAACGGGCTCTACATGTTCGACCCCTCTGCTTCCAGTTCATCCAACATCACTCGGCCTCCCAAAGCTCTTCTTGCTGCTCGTCCCTCTGAGTGGATTCCTGACATTGTCGGCTAGGACATCCTCCTGTTGCTATTATGAAGCTGTTGCTTCCTACTATGTCTTCTACTTTGTTTAATGTTTTTCATTGTGATGTGCGTGAAATGACTAAACATCATCGTAGTACTCTTCCTCTTATGTCACCCTGTAACTCAGTTGCGTTTGCAGTTATTCATACTGATGTTTGAGGTCCTAGCCCTACTGCCTCTATTTCTGGTTGCTCGTGGTTTGTTTCTTTCATTGATTGTTACTCTCGTTGTACCCGAGTTTACTTAATGAAACATAAAAGTGAGGTGTTCTCTATTTTCCAGCGTTTTCACAAAATGGTTACAACTCAATATGGTGTTATCATTAAAATCGTACGTAGTGGCAATGGTCGTGAATATATGGACGCTCGTCTTGACAAATACCTAAGTGACCTAGGTATTATTCATCAAACCTCCTTCGTATGCATCTCCCGAAGTATTACTGGGGTGATGTTCTCACCGCGGCCTACCTCATTAATCGTCTTCCTACGCGGGTCCTTAGGTTTCAGACCCCTCTCACCACTCTAGGGGTCCGTCCTACCTCTCTCTTTCCCTGTGTCTTTGTATGTGTATGCTTTGTCCACACCCAGCCTAAGACCAAACTTGATCCACGCGCCCTGAAATGTGTGTTTATTGACTACTCTCCCACCCAGAAAGGCTATAGGTCCTTCCACCCAGTTACCAAGCGAGTACTTGTTACCATGGATGCCACCTTTCGGGAATCTGAAGCTTGTTATGGGAACTCTTTTCAGGGGGAGGGTTCAGCTACAGAAGTGAGTTCCCCTCCCTATGTTCCTCTGCCTATTCCTCCGTCTATGGTGCTACCTCCCGTTCCGGTCACCCCACCGTCACCTCATGTCCTACTACTCCCGTTCCTCCGGTGCATCCTATTTTGCAGGTCTACACCCGACGTAGAAGGGGCACAAACACTCAGGCTCTTACTATTCAACCCTTGTCATGATCCGATCCATCGTCAGGTATTAACAAAGGTTGTTCTGCTTCTACTCTACATCCTCTTTCTCACTTTGTGACTTATGACTCCTTGTCTCCTGCACATAGAGCATTTGTCACCTCCTTGGCCTCCATTTCTATTCCTTAGTCTTGGCACGAAGCACTTGATCATAGTGAGCGGAAGGCAGCCATGCTAGAAGAAATGGGAGCCCTTGACAAGAACAATACTTGGGAGCTGGTCCAATTCCCTAAGAGGAAAACTGTTGTGAGATGCAAGTGGGTTTTCTCTGTAAAACAAAACTCCCAAGGCCTTGTGGAACGATACAAAGCCAGGTTGGTTGCGAGAGGATATACGCAGACAGCGGACATTGACTGTCAAGAGACATTTGCTCCAGTGACAAAAATGAACTTCATCAGGATTTTGCTTTCGGGTGTTGTGTGTAAAGGGTGAAGTTCCTTCAGTTGGATGTGAAAAACGCATTTCTCCACGGTGACCTTGATGAGAAAGTGTACATGTCCTTACCTCCTGGTGTTAGCCAAGAAGGATCGGCAGAGAAAGTTTGCAGGTTGAAGAAAGCTCTGTATGGCTTGAAGCAATCTCCATGTGCGTGGTTCAAAAGATTTCACCGGGCTATGATCCCATTCGGGTACAAACAGAGCAATGCTGATCACTCGTTTGTGAGAAATAGTGAGGGTAAGGTGGTTGCTCTCATTGTCTATGTGGATGATATAATAATAACCGGCGATGATACCGAAGCGGTTGAACTTCTAAAATCTAGACTGTCTCAGAAATTTGAAGTGAAGGATCTTGGCCCCCTCAAGTATTTTCTGGGCATCGAGGTGGCTGGATCCACGCATGGGATCTTTATATCTCAAAGGAAATATGTTCTAGACTTGCTTGAGATGACTGAAATGCTCGGGTGCAGGCCATCAGGAAGTTGTTGATGATGTACCTGGCTTCCAACGATTGGTAGGAAAGCTTATCTATCTCTCTCACACTCGACCAGACATATCCTATGATATGAGGGTCCTTAGTCAGTACATGCATTCACCTAGATCATCACATCATCTGGATGCTGCACACAGGGTTCTGAGGTACCTCAAATCCACTCATGGCAAGAGAATTTTGTTCTCACCAATGAGGCATTGACCGTAGAAGTTTATAAGGATGCGGACTGGGCGTGATCAGTTGATGACTGAAGGTCAACATCAGGGTACTGTTCCCTTGTTGGGGGTAATTTGACAACCTGTAGAAGCAAGAAACATGCTGTTGACAGATCCAACACAGAGACAGAATTTCGTGCTATGACACAAGGGCTTTGTGAATGGTTGTGGATCCAAACGATCATGAAGGATCTTGGCATGAAGTGTGACAGTTCAATCGGGATCTATTGCGATAACAAAGCTGCGATCAGCATTGCCAACAATACGGTGTAACACGATCGCACCAAGCACGTGGAGATCGACAGACACTTCATCAAACAAAATATTGTTAGGGGGATTGTGAGTACCCGCCGGCAGTGCAGGAACTGAGAAGAGGGGTTGCAGTAGGGGAAATTTAGGGTGGGTGGCGGTGCAGGAACTGAGAAGAGGGCTTGCGGTAGAGGAGGGGGAAACAAGAGCAGCTGTGGGTTTTGAGGGCTGGAGGGAGGGAGATAGCAGATCCTGCGGCTGTAGCAGGAGGTTAGAGGTGGATTGCTTAAAGGTAGTGGCCAGAGAAACAAAAAACAGGGGAGAGGAAGGCACGAGGCTTGCGGCTGTTGGGCTGGGCGGCTGAAGTTTTGGAGATGGAGGAGTCAGCTAGGGCTGTGGAGAGGGGAAACGAAGGGTTTAGATAGTGGATACCTGTGTGATGTGAAAATACACCTAGGAGTCGTCACCTAGGGTCTCCCGGAGTCGTCACCGTGGGGAGATCGCCGAATGCCGGGAATATTCTTCTTTAAAATCTGCAATGCCCGCTAGCAGCTCTCATACTCTCTATTTATAATAAAACAATATTATGACACACTGACATCGACGGGTGACAAGTGACACCTATGATTGGCCGGGGATGCGGCAGACCTGATTTATGTGAAATAAAATGAAATCTAGCAATACAATATATGAAAATGTAAGTAAACGACGAGCCGAACGCAGTCACTGAGTCGGATCATCGATCCGGAAACGCTAAATATGGCAAGTAGTCACTTGGCCCCGAACGGGCCTAAAACTCGTGCTCCACGGCGGGCCGTCGCCAATCCCCATCAACTTGGTTATTTCATTTTACATAGTTCTCGATACCCTTCAACTTCTTTGCGGTTGTATAACCCACTATCACATTAGTTAACTTTGATGTCACCCCCACTTGAATCAGCCAGAGACATCTCAAGTAAATAGTAGACGTCGTAGAGAAGGAAATTACCAATCAAATGAGTCTAAACTAGACGAAAGATTCACCATCCACTGTCGTAAGATAGTCCGTCCATAACACGGATATTCTACTTTTCACCCGAACAAGTTGCCGAGAAAATCGAAGGACAACGCCTGAACTGAAAATGTTGATGCAAACAATTTTATTACTTGAGTGGCATGTTTTTTTTTTAAACTTTTGTTGGTGATATTTTTGGCTTGATTTATAACTTACGTTTTCAAGGCGCTTGCTTAGCTATTTTTTTTATTAACCACGAGCAGGTTTTCCTGGTGCATCCTCCTCTTAGAGTTGATGAACGCGACAAACTGATGGTCGCTTTATCAATGAGTCGATCCAAGGAGAATCATCGGTTGATGGATGTGAACCTAACATATGAATTGCAGCTGTCGTCGGGAAAATGCCTCAAACCCGTCGCTACAAAGTATTATATAGAATGATTATGTAGACGAGACGTGCGACATACTGGTACGCCTGCCTTCCGATATATTTTTTTCCAATCATTTTGCATGGGAAAAAATCATTGCATTTTGAGTAGTTTGAGGAGCATTAGAAGCTCAGTGCTCACCCCCAAATTTTATAAATTTTGAATCATTTATTCCATCTACAAGCAGCCAAGTGAATCGTAATATAATTGCTGAGATTATACTCATCATTTTTGAGGAAGTTTAGAGGATGTTTGCCCCAGTTTATATTCAATGCTAGTTTCCAACTACATCTTACTCCTACCTAGTGGAATTAATAAATTTCACAATTTTATAAAATATATTTTCAATTGTGTACATGAGCAAAAAATGGGAGCACCAATTGCATGTGTGGAGATGAGAATGCTTAGGTGGACGTGTGGACACACGAGACCGGATAAAATTAGGAATGAATGTATCACGGATAAGACAAGAGTAGCACCAATTGCAGAGTAGATGCGAGAAGCTCGACTAAGATGGTTTGGACACGTACAAAGGTGACCATTAGAGACACCTGTTAGGCGTCGTGAGAGTCTAATCATTAGGCATGTTAAATGAGGGATGGGTAGACCAATAGACTTGGAATGAAACTATAAGGAAAGACATGATATACTTATACATTAGTGAGATTATGCCAAAAGATAGGGCACAATGGCGACAAAGGATCAATATAGCCGACCCCACTAATCCACTATAGTGGGATAAAAGCTTGAGTGTTGTATATTTTCTAATTTCAAGCGATCAATTCATTATCATAAGAATGAAGGGTGGTGGCATGCATCAGTAACTTTCCTATAAATGCATCACATTATTGGCAAGGCCATTCCTTCATGCTTTACATAGTGCATATAAGCCTATAATACTGGTCTGTTTCTCATGGATCTTACAGCTGTTGAAACTGAAAAAAGAAAAGCAGCCTTCAGTAAAAAATATTGATAAAAAACATTTTAGGCTTGAAAGTTGTCATTTGTTTTTCATCTTTTTAACCAAATGTTAAAAGTTCTCTCTCTAGTTTATTAATGAGATCCGCCGCATTCGCTAACACGCGTATAGCCGACGATCTCCTGCTTTTTAGGAGTCATGCGCGGAGTCAGAAACCGGGATTATGCATCAATTGCTGAGAAGCTTCTGAGAAATGGGAAGTTTGATCAATGTGTACTCTACTGTTGTCCCCTCAATTGGGATTATTTATCTGGCAATTTCGAGAAGAATTTTGGTTGTTGTAACTTAGTTTGACTATTATGTTTATTGGCTTTCTTTGAATTTGTTGAAATTGCCAACTTTCTGATATTATATGCGGTATGATGAATAATTCTTGTGTTGCATTTCGAGTAATCGTTTACAAAAATATTTTTTGAATAATTTATGTGCATAGATATTGTATATGTATACTATAAGGGGAATATTCATAATGCCAATATTATTATTTTTTTAATCTAATGTCATCAATTTATTTATTTATTTTTTATTTATTTTTTTTATAATTTTAAATAATTTAAATTATAATGCTCATCTATGTAATTTTGCATTCAAAAAAAAGAAAAAAATCCTTGAAATCAATTTTTTAAGTTGTCGTAATTATTATATTATTTAATTATGACTGTGAACCGGACCTTAATTAATATCCAGTTCATGCGGTTGTAACCGCTAGACTAGTGAAAATAAGCCCCCTCAAACGGAGCCTAAATAAATAAACATGAGAGAGTGTTATGCATGGGGCTGTTTGTTGCGGGAGTGTCATTTTGTTAATAAATCTTAATTGATAAAATAATTATTCAGTTATTTTTGTCTATCCCAGGGACTGTTTGATTTATAATCTTTCTAGAAATAGGATATGCTTTATTATTTTACAATACATTATTGATAATAGAGTCTTAAGATTTGAGGTAAATTATTGATAATATGCTTTATTATTAACAATACATTGTTGATATTTAATTTGTCTATCCTATTGATTTATATTCTTATGCATTTAGTATAGGTCTTTTGGAGTATTTGATCTATAATCAATTTATTTTGAGTTGGATATTTAGATTTTAAAGTACTATCAAAGCGAATTAGACCTGATGACATAAATATGAGCAGAAGTAATGAGAACATTAGTCAGTTAATATAGATTATTACTCTTCACTTAGACTAATTGATTTTATGTGTGATGTTTAAGCCTAATCACATCATTAAAACACTAACCACTAATACTAGCGGCAAGACATGGCGTCCTATTATGTGATTCAAAAACACGTTAACTCACCGTCTGTCTCGATAATTGAGGTAACAAAATGTGTGTGCTTTTCATTTAAGAGTGTTTTTTTAGACTCTGTTTGGCACAACTGTGATAGTCGTGAAGAATTGTGAGCACGATAGTTATGAGCTAGTTGTTAATCAATTGTGATTCTATAAATAGTAGATACAGATTAATATCTAAACCCAGGATTTTCTAATAGCAGTTCCATTCAGGATGTGTAATAAGTACCGAAGTTTCCAACAGTCTTTTTTTTTTGTAGCAAAAGAAAAAAATGTCTTTTTTTAATTTTTTTTTTTGAAATGCGTGGAAATGTGGGCGATTTTTTTATGGCTCACAGACATGAGGATCCTCTTCATTTGAAGTGAAATGATAGTATTCAATTCCATTCTTTTATATTTTACTTTTAATTAAAAAATTCTTCACCATTAGATGGATAGGGAGATAGTCCCGACCTGTGATATGGATTGGTTCACCGGCAAGAAGGAAGCTCTGGCAATGGGATCATTCTCGTCCTCGTCTTCTTCCGCGTCTTCGTCCTCTGGTATTTATCCTGATAGTCTTCCGCTTCTCACCTATTTTTTGGGGGGTGCAAAAGAGGATGTTTTTTTCCCCTCGTATTTTTGGCAAAATAGCTGTCCTGCTGCTGTCTTCTTCCTGAATTGTTAATTTCTATCTTTTTTATACGTAATTTGTTGTTATTTTCCTTTCAATTATTCTTCGTCGAATGCTGGGCTGCCCGTTCTCAATGCGTCGCTGCGGGCTTCGCCCGCAATCAAGCGGGCTGCCTTGACCCCCCGGCGTGCTTCGCCTGCCACCCGGCAGGCATTGCCCGCCGCCCGGCGGGCCTCTGGCAAAATTTAAATAATTAAATAAATAATTATTATTTTGTCTTCTCGCCGGTCTGCCCTCCTTGCCGGCGGCCTGCCCGGCGCACCGGCGGGTTCGCCGGCCTTCTTCTATTGAGGATGGGCAACGATTTGCTGGCAAAGAAAAAGTCGAATTCTTTTCTTCATTGAGTCCTCAAACATTTCCTTTTACTTCTTTCTTAAGAGAATCTGATCACCACCAGAAGCTCTTTGCGAAAGAAGTTCATTTTCAGTCTTCTATCTTATACCCCTCGTGATTCCATTTCTAGTCCGACAACCGCAGCAAAATAGAAGACCAAGAGCATTGTCAAGCAAGAGGAAAGGGAGGACGGGCCTATGCTATGAGATTCTTTCTGATACCACCTGCGTCAACTCCAACTGTAGCAGCGGTTCATAATGAAAGAGCAAAAACGGATAGAACACCCTGCAGATGAAAGAGCATCTGTCAGAGTAAGACCGACAACATCTATGGCAACAGTAAGAAAGGGAACACTAAGACAATTAATGAAGTACAAGCAAGGTCATGAAAGAATTTGTTCCTCTCTTATTCAATTGATCTTCTGCTTAATTCTGCACCTCCCTCAAGTTTCCATGATTCCACTTATTTATTTTTAAGCCCCACGGATTTAGGCAACTTTCTTTAGAAAGTTTAGTTGCTTTACTTCCTCCAGGAGTTCTGTTCAAAACCTTGGTCTTGTTCACGCTTTCTAATCTACTTGGGCTCCAGGAGTTGCCCGCTACAGGACCGCCATTTTTGATATGCTTTTTGGGACTCCTAAAGTAGGCTGCTGCTTTGGAGGACTATTTCACCAGCGAGTGGTAGTTTGCTAAATCCATAGGTAGTTCTCTTCCAGCCCCTGGGGGGTGCCCTTACTTCTAGTTTT
Organism: Platanthera guangdongensis; assembly: GCA_039583875.1. Classification (NCBI taxonomy): domain Eukaryota; kingdom Viridiplantae; phylum Streptophyta; class Magnoliopsida; order Asparagales; family Orchidaceae; genus Platanthera; species Platanthera guangdongensis. Next base: position 150,131,060 of record CM077154.1, read on the forward strand.
TTTTTGTTCCAGGGCTCCTTTACATATAGTTTCTTTTCTCTTTTCTTGGGTCGCTAGCAACAACTATTGAGTTGCAGTTCAATCAGTTGAACACTTTCTTTCGATGTGGGTAGGATAATGAATCTTCGTTCCTCTCGATTCCAGCCCGTGGGGCAGTCTCTTTTTTGCCCTTCCAATCCATCTAGTGGTAGTTCCCTACGCCATCGCGTTCTAGTGCTTCTTCTGTCCTAGTAACCGTTACAGGAAGTGGATTTACTAAATGGTTTATGCATGAGTTTCCTTCTTTACATAAGGCATAGGTTGTATATACGGAGGACTACTATAGGATGGATTCCCAACGGAATCCATCACCAGCCTCCGGCGAACCCACCGGGGGTTGTCCGGGGGCAGTGGCGGAACTGAGATTTTGAATCTGCACGGGCACAATCTAAGTACTGTCAATTCAGGGAATTTGGGGTGCAGCGCCCCCTGAGCGGGGATTCGGGGGCAGCGCCCCCGATTTTTTTTTTTGCAAAGATATTTATATAAGAAGAAACAGTCCAGATTTCAGTTGTGAAATCTGGACTGAAACAGTCCAGATTTCAATTGTGAAATCCTGAAACAGTACAGATTTCATTGTTCTGGACTGTTTCAGTCCAGATTTCAGTAGATATGAAGGTTCTGTTAATGCAAAAAAGGTAGGATATGAAGGTATCAGGAGGAAGAAGAATTATGAGAAAAAATAAGAAATAAAAATAAAAGAAGGGCAGTCTGGTTTTTGGCAGGAAGAAGAAAGAAGAAGAAGAAGAAGACGAAGAAGAAGAAGAAGAAGAGTACCGCCCGGGCACAGCAGGGATCGGCGACGCCGGGATCGGGCACAGCAGGGATCGGCGACGCCGGCAGCAGGGATCGGCGACGCCGGGCGCACCAGGGACGGCGGCGGACACAGCATGGATCGGGCACAGGGAGCGCCGATCGCACTGGATCAGATGGAACTGACCTAATTTCGCGATAAAAACCGCTCGGGCCGTCTAGCGTGCCTACACTTGGTTCCGCCCGTGTCCGGCGGCTCCGCCGCCGGCAGGGGGGGTGAGCCAGTTTTGGAACGGGAGGCGGATTCCACGATCGGGTTTTTTCGCTAGATGAACAGTACCAAATCCAGAGGAAAAGCTATAGGCAGACGTCCTGTTTTGAATCCAACGACCCGTGCTTGATGGAGTTTGATCGGACGGTTCAGATGCGTTTCATGGTGTGATCCAAATATGCATATTGTATTATATAATAAAGATATATATATAAATATACCTATCTTGGAGCACACCAACAATTCAATCACAACCGTCCATCTAAATCAAAGTTTTTTATAATACCCTCCACCGAAGCCCTAGCTCACTCACGCAGACCTCGACTCTTTCGAACCCGCATCCTCCCGCAGCCCGCTCGCATCCTCCCGCAGCCCGCTCCCATCCGCCCGCAATCTCACCACAAACTCCCAGCAGTCTCCGCCCGCCGGACCTCCTCCTATCTGGGCTCGCCGCCTTTCCGAAATCCACTGCACCGCCCGCATTGCAAGGTTCGCGCTGGATCTTCCGCGCTCCAACTTCCTCGCCGCCCTCTAGCCGGCTCCTCTGCAGTCATAACATTGATAGTCCTTGCGCTCGGTACTGTATCCAAGAAAGACACACGATACAAATTTAGCAAAGAGCTTAGTACACTCGCGTGAAGGAAGAAGAACATAGCGCTGACAGCCAAAAACCCATAGATGAGTACAAACACTCACTCGGACACCGACCTTGAAGAAAAGTGCAGGGCTGCAGGTTAATGAGATAGACAACAGTTGAGACAGCCTCAACCCAAAAATGAGGAGGAACGTGTGAGAAGATGAGAAGAGTACGAACTGTCTCAATGACGTGGTGATGCTTCCTTTCAGTAGTGTCATTCCGAGCATGGGCACCGGGACAGACAAGTTGAGGGAGAGTATCGTGGGTAGCTAGTAAGTCCGAAAAAACATGAGAGAGATACTCCCGCCAGAACCATAACGAAAAATGCGTATAGAATTAGAGAACTGAGTGTCCATCATAATGGAAAAAACAACATAAGTCTGGAAGAACTCAGAACGAGAGTGAATAAAGTAAATCTAACAATAACGAGAGTATATAACACCGGTCTTTGATACAAAGGTATACATCAGTTAAATACGGTGAGACCTGCCCTAAGCTTGCCATGTTGAGATGACAGATTAGTACTGGTGCAAGACTCGCATATGCCTACCAGCGCCGGCCTAGCCGAAACGTGAACAGGAGGCGTCACGGCTCCGCTGTTTTGAATCCAACGGCCCGTGCTTAGAGCTTGATCGACGGTTACCATGGGTGATCCTGCAGATATATATATATATATATATATATATATATACCCAAGCAACCCCAACCCCTCTCCCTCCACAGGCGGGTTGTTGGCTCGGCAGCACGGAATCGGGGCTCGCCTTTGATGCAAGGTAAACTCGATAGTCATAGCCTCGTACTGCGGGGACTTCACAGGAGGTCACTCAGTCCCTTAGATACTACTCCAGAGCTATACGCTTAACTATGGAGTTCTTTCAACTCTCATCACCATGAGTGCAGCTCAATTGGTGATGAGAGTTGCGACCAGAACTTCATAGTTAAGTGCTCGCCAGAGTTACTGGGATGGGTACTCCTGGGAGTTGTAGTCGGCTTGACCTCGAGTTTCTCATCAAAGGGAGGCCACCAAAACTGATCCGCGGTGGAGGGAGCAGGCTGGTTGGGGGCTTGGGCTGCAGACCGGTAGCAGTCGCCAGCAAGAGCGGAGCCAGTTTTCACGTTGATCAGCTCAATTGGTGATGAGAAGTGAAGGAACTCCATAGTTAAGCGTGCTTGGCGAGAGTAGTACTGGGATGAGTGATCTCCTGGGAAGATTTATCAAGCTTAACTGTCGACATCACTCGCGTGAAGGAAGAAGAACATAGCGCTGACAGCCAAAAACCCATAGATGAGTACAAACACTCACTCGGACACCAACCTTGAAGAAAAGTGCAGGGCTGCAGGTTAATGAGATAGACAACAGTTGAGACAGCCTCAACCCAAAAATGAGGAGGAACGTGTGAGAAGATGAGAAGAGTATGAACTGTCTCAATGACGTGGGGATGCTTCCTTTCAGTAGTGCTGCACCGGGACAGACAAGTTGAGGGAGAGTATCGTGGGTAGCTAGTAAGTAACATGAGAGATACTCCCGCCAGAACCATAACGAAAAATACGTATAGAATTAGAGAACTGAGTGTCCATCATAATGGAAAAAACAACATAAGTCTGGAAGAACTCAGAACGAGAGTGAATAAAGTAAATCTAACAATAACGAGAGTAATCATCAACAAATATAACATAGTACCGGTGCCCACCCTTTGATACAAAAGGTGCAAGACCACATACATCTGAATGAATTAAATCAAAAGGACGGCGAGACCTGAACTCATTAGACTGATAAAGGAGTTGTAGTTGTTTACCAAGCTTGCAACATGTACACGAGTGAGACCTATCAACAAAAATATGACTAAGGAGATTAGTACTGATAAGGAATGAAAGACGCGAAGCATTGAGATGACCAAGTCGGTGATGCCACTGAGAGAAGCCCACTGAAGGAAGACATAAAGAGGAGGCCGCTGGTGACGATGGAGTGGAGAGATAAAGGCGATCAAGGACGTATACCCCGCTACAACGACGACCAACTCTAAGGAGTTTCCCTGTCAGATGATTCTGCACACGACGAGCAAACTCATCAAAAATAACAAGACAATTGTGAGACGTAAGTTGACTGACAGATATCAGGTTCATGAATAACTTGGGTATGTATGCCACATCAGGAATAAAAAAATGATTGGTATGAAGAAGGTCATGGCTGGTGCAAGGGAGAATAGTGTCATTTGCAACCATGACACTAAGGGCAGACGAGAGGGGCTGACAGGACAAAATGTGAGTGGCATCACGGGTCATGTGAAAAGAGACTCCAGAGTTAAACAATCAGTCGGAGGAGGAAATACCTGTAGGGGCAAAGGCAGCCGACTGAAAGGCAGACACACCAGAAGCATCCGATGAGAGTAAGGAGGTAGAGGAGCGATGCAGTGAACCGTGAGATAGCTGTTGGGCAAGCTCAGAAACAGAGAGTGACTGTGCCATAACAGAGAAATGAGTTGGAGCACCAAGAGCACGCTGCTGACCGGACTGCTGAGCCCTCTGAAGCTTGCAGCACTTAGATTTGGCATGGTCAAGACACTGACAGTAGTGACAACAGACAATCTGGCGGCGAGGAGCACTAGACAGCAGTAGATGACACCGGAGGATGAGGAACATGCCGCACTAGCACTATAACCCGGTGAAGGTAGCAGAGGAGCACTCATAAGACACTGTGCTGGAAATTCGGGACCAGCAATGACAGCAGAAGGCAACACACTAAAATACAAGCAGTGCCAAAGAGTGGAGACGAGTCTCTTCAGTAGTGACCAAAGCCAACGTATCACTGAGAGAAGGTGGAGGATCCCATAAGCTGGGCGACGAAGGCAGCAGTATACATGTTGTCGCCTTATGACAGTGTCTGTGGGTTGCGTCACTTTCACACTGTTCATCCGAGAGCTTCTGAGAGAATTGTTGATTCCAATTTAGTCTGGTTACTGCCCACGAGTGGATACCTTCGGGTTCCGGAAATTATTACGTTGGAGCGTCGATCCTTTCATGATTCAAGAATTTTGGATTTAATACAATTTTTTTGGATTTTTACAGCAAGTGTTTCGCCGTGTTTCAATTTTTCGGATTTAATTTTGCATATTTGCTTTCCACCTGAGTGGTTTTCTCCGACGTTTCTCTCTTCCACTTCAGATTCTCTTGGGTTGAGAGGTGAATTCTTTTCGTGTCGCTCTTTCATTTGGGTTTCCTGTTTCTCGCATTGGATGGTACTAGATCTGCACTGCTTTTCTTTATGCTGACACATCTACGAGGTTTCCTGCTGTTCTTGCACATGACAGGTTATGTCTATTGCGGATGCCTGCATTGCTTGTCCTGCCCCGTGGATGTCCTCTCTTGCTATGCTACCTGTGGATGCTGCTGTCCCCTGCTATTCTCTCCCTGGCCACTCTCGGGGATGAGTGATTTTGAGCGGGGGAGGATTGATGGCGAGGATGCCCCGCCATTTGCTCGTGCCGACATGGATCCCTCTTTTGATCGTCGCCGCTACATGTTCGTGGACATTGATGACCGTTGTCGCAACTGTCGCCACTGCCGCCGCCATAGCTGCCGCTATATGTTCGTGGACATTGATGGCCGTTGCCGCAACTGTCGCCGCCGCCGCCGCTGACGTCATTACTTCACATCATTAAGGCTATAATGTTATTCCAATTTTGAAATAATACTATAATCATAATTTTGCACATGAACAAGCTTGAACTCGGGGTGTAAGCGCATAAGAAACTCATACATGCACTGAAAGTCGCGATCCCGAGATGTAGCAACACACTGAGGGCCAGTAATGCAGGGGGAAGGGTCCATCTCATCGCACTGATTCCCGGGGTCTAGAAGCTCAGCAAAGAAGGCCTGGACAGGCCGATCACGCTGGTAGCAGACGCCAAGGGTCTGGAATAGAGAGTAACGTTGAGCCTGACTAGAAGGTAGGTACAGACGACGTAGGTGATCCCACATCGTCTTGGCCGTAGGTAGCTGGTATACAGTCATGCGAATTGGGAGCTCGCAGGACTGACAGATGACGGTTATCACACGAGAATCGTCTGAGCGCCACTTTTTTATGTTAGAGGGCTGGACTGAAGCGACAATGCTAATAGTGGAAGAATCATCTACAAAAGAGGTTGTTGGAGGAGGCGGAGTAGGGTCACAGTCGTTAATGTGACCCCATAGATCTAGACCACAGAGGATCACGCCGACAGTGACAGACTATGCCTTGTAGTTTTAGCCATCGAGAATGACATCCGCCTTCTGGAGAAAGGCATAGGAGTAAGACGAGGCCATCGGGTCTGCAGAAACAGCTGGAAGAGGAGTTCTGTCGGCTATAGAGGGCAGCGGAGGAGACCGACAGGATTGGGCAGCAGGAGCAGCGACTGCAACACAGAAGAATGCAGCAGGAAGCAGTGACCGAAAGCAAGATTGTGCGGGAGAACAGTAAGCGACGACCGTGGAAGAGGAGGAAGCAGGTCTGGACCGGGGTACAACCCGTCGGGATCGTTCGGAGCACAGCGAGGCCGAAGGGGAACAGAGAGGGGTTGGGGTGGCACGGACTGCAGTCCATGATGGGGGCCCGGTACGAAAGCAGTGCTGGCGAGCCAGGCTGTTCAGGGTCCTCACACGGGTGATCCACGTGCCAGCCATGGGGCGACATTAAGGGCCTGATCCCGCGTCCCCTCCCTCACGACCTCCAGGCGCTCGCATTTCTTCAGACGCAGGCATCGTTCAACTACTGATCGCAGAGAAGGATAGGGAAAGGAGATGAGACTTTTCTCGTAGGCTTGATGACATATTTATAGCATACTGGTGGGACCCACTAAAAGATTCTCTCTAGCTCAGCAAAACACTCACCTAACACGTGAGGTTGGATGATTCTTTCCGAGCTTTGTCAAGCTCAAAAAGAGCGGGGATTGTGTACAACCTCGTGTTCGCCGAGTGGGTCCACCAGGCTCAGACGGGTGAGCAGGGGTGACCGACCCGCATTAGTACCCTGGGTGGGCGAGTCCAGATGGCCGACTCGCCCTCGCCAAGGGCAGGCGGGCGAGATGTGCGAGCCCGCCGATCCAGCCCGCTCCCGCCTAGGCGACCTTGTCGCCATCCCGCCTTCGAGTAGGGTAGGCGAGCCATGGCGGCCCGACTCGCGCTCCCCTAAGGATGGAAGGTGAGCTGCGGGAGCCAGGCCGTGTCCGCCCAGCAGGGTGGCGTGTTGAGGCGATTTGACCCTGTGTCTATGAAACACGCCCCGTGGAGGTCTAGAGGCAGAATTACCTGGATGCCCTTGCTGGGGGTGCAAATAACTTTCCAGAATAACGAAGTTACGCTGTTGGCAGACCACTTTTGGCTGCATATAGCTGTTTAGAACAACGAAGGTTAGTTGTTGGCAGACCGTTTTCAGAAATCTATAAATAGACCCAAGGGGGTACCTCAGAAGTATGCTTACTTGTGCCCCGGTCTTCTTGCGCTTTCTGAGGTATCCTTAGCTCGACATTTGGCCAAAGAGAGGAAGCGCTCTAAGATCTTCCGGGTGTGTGGTGAGACCTCCACGCCGAGCCTTTGGGTCTATCCCCTGTTCTTTTTCCTTGGTTGTTCAGCTCGCGAGAGAGAAGTGTGCGATCACCCCTTCCCCGAGGGTGAACTCCACAGAGACCGAGTTTTCAGTTTCAACACGCCGACCGCCCCTCCCCTCTCGGGAGAGGTGGTTACTTTTTAGATGAGCCCATAATCGACAGGGGGGCGGTCTCGTCATTTTCCAATATTGGTGATTCGCGTGCTCTAAACGAAGCGTTTCTATTCGCCCGTCTGGTAGTTCCCCGATAAATTTACAGGTTCGTCCTTCCTAAAATCTATAAATAGATCTCTTCTGATGCAGGACGGCGCGTAGGGTTTACGCGTCTATCGGCTTTTTTCTAGGAACCCTAAACGTATGCAATGATTATATTAATTTTGCTAAAATTTAGAGCGGAATTTTGCACCGACTTTAAGAAATGAGGCAACTATTTTTTATAAAGCATAAAAGGGCTATTTTGTTTTAAAAATATTTTTCTTAAATAAAATGGTTCAATTTAAATCCGGGAAGGAAGTTCGCAACTTTTGTTCCGTTCCCTTTGTCGTAGCACAACGGAAATCGGGAACTCCAAATACGTTTTCATTTGGAGTTTTCAACGTAGCGTTTGCTGACAAAATTCGGGCGAAAAACCCATCAATGAGTCTAAAAAATCATAAGAGAAAATGTAGACACACAAAAAGGAGATAGAAGCAAATTACCCACGGAAAAAGCTGTCTTTCTGTATCCGAAGTCGATGGCGATCACGCGAGGAGTTCTTCGTCACCTTCGAACTCCGCTCCGAGGTCGGCCGCTATCGCATACGGGCACCAAGGAATTAAGTCACTTCCTCACACGAGGTGGTTTCACGGAATCACTCAACAAAGTAAGGAAGCCACAAATCTAACAAACCTAAAATTCACTCGCTCTCACTAAGGTGGTTCCACGAAATTAATTTTCACTCTCCTCACAGGAGTAGTACCACGAAATTATCTATACTCCACTAATTTGGACAACCAAACGCAAACAACCAATTCCTACTGTTCACGGAAACGGTCCAAAATGAAATTAACATTCACTGCTATCAAACATATGGGAAATCAAAGAACTGCAAACCAGTTCCTAACAACTGTTCATTTACAGGAGCAATACCTACAGCATTCTCTAACTCACAGTCCTTTTAAATTCTCAAACAGGAAATCTACAGCAGCAAGCCTAAATCACACGTGCAGGAGGCAAATACAAATTCACCGCAATCTTCTTCTTCACCAAATTTCATCACTCCTAACACCTACAATTGCTCCCACAGAGCTTACACGCGCCTGAGATCTAACACTAGCAGGAATGAGGCACTGTTCATCGTCCCCCACCAAGCTCACACAGGTAACGCATATACCAAACTCACGGCATCAAGCAATACATCTCAATATTCCTCATCAAATTTTCATCACCATCTGGAACGGAATACATCATCCCTTTATATAGGGTTACAACGAAAGCAAATCGGAAAAAAAACTGAAATCCTGCACACGGAAGATGCGGCTATGGCGGTAGAGGCATGGAGCTGAACTCGCGTCGTGGAGGCGTGGACATGGCAGCGGTTTGGAGGAGTTGTGGCCCACAATCTGTGACGCGGAGGGATCGTGGCCGGGAGACGCGATCTTGTGTGCGGGAACCGACGCGACGAAGCCCTAGCCGAAGAATCCGGGAAGATGAACAGTGCTCCGATCGGGACTTGACTCTAGAGACAGGACTTGGACCGGCTGGAGAAGTGTTGAACCAGCTGCTCTTCCCTTTAACTTAACGGCTGAACTCATATATATATATATATATATATATATATATATATATATATATATATATATATATATATATTATATATATATATATATATATATATATTATATATTATATATATATATATACCTTTACTACTCTAAAGGAAGTATAAATGGATGAGTTCGAAATTACAATAGCCATCCGATTATGGTATGATAAATTTCTGCCGTCCGATCAAACTCAATCATGCTGCATCATCTCTCCACATTTCTATAGATCTCCTAAACCTACTAACTAGGTTATATAAATTACATTTTTGCCCCTATAAAATTCGAAAAATAAGGAAAAAACCGACGCGACGAGCCCTAGCCGAAGAATCCGGGAAGATGAACAGTGCTCCGATCGGGACTTGACTCTAGAGACAGGACTTGGACCGGCTGGAGAAGTGTTGAACCGGCTGCTCTTCCCTTTAACTTAACGGCTGAACTCATATATATATATATATATATATATATATATATATATATATATATATATATATATATATATATATATATATATATATATATATATATATGTATGTATATCTTTACTACTATAAAGGAAGTATAAACGGATGAGTTCGAAATTACAATAGCCCATCCGATTATGGTATGATAATATTTCTGCCGTCCGATCAAACTCAATCATGCTGCATCATCTCTCCACATTTCTATAGATCTCCTAAACCTACTAACTAGGTTATATAAAATTACATTTTTGCCCCTATAAAATTCGAAAAATAAGGAAAAATCCGACGCGACGAAGCCCTAGCCGAAGAATCCGGGAAGATGAACAGTGCTCCGATCGGGACTTGACTCTAGAGACAGGACTTGGACCGGCTGGAGAAGTGTTGACCGGCTGCTCTTCCCTTTAACTTAACGACTGAACTCATATATATAATATATATATATATATATATTATATATATATATATATATATATATATATATATATATATTATATATATATATATATATATATATGTATATCTTTACTACTATAAAGGAAGTATAAACGGATGAGTTCGAAATTACAATAGCCATCCGATTATGGTATGATAATATTTTTGCCGTCCGATCAAACTCAATCATGCTGCATCATCTCTCCACATTTCTATAGATCTCCTAAACCTACTAACTAGGTTATATAAAATTACATTTTTGCCCCTATAAAATTCGAAAAATAAGGAAAAATCCGACCAACGCATCGAACCGGCAGCCCGCAAGCCCGCGGGCTCGCTGATCCGCTGCCCGCTAGCCCGGCAACCCGCGACATGCTGACAGGCCAGCCCGCAAGCCCGCGGACCCGCCAGCCCGCCAAGCCTGTGATTTCAGGCTTCAATCCGGTGAACCTATATTTAAACCCCATAATGCATCTTATATAAGCAGTGTGGGACTAAAGGCGGGTGCGGGTCCTGCGGGATATATATTATTATATTATAATTATTATAATTAATAATATTAATAATTCTTATATAATATTATTATAACATAAAGCAGGCGGGTGAACAGTGCTCCCGCAACTGTTCACCCGCCTGCTCTTTACTATTTTTTTAATTAATTCTTTAATTTTTTAAATATTAAATCTATTTATTATTTTATTTTTATTAATTGTTTTTTTATTCATTATAAAAAAAGATGTTCGATACTTTTGTGAAGCCCGCCGGGAGGCGGGCGAACCCCCGACTCAAATTTACTTTCGTGAAGCCCGCCGGGGGCGGGCGAACGGCGGGCGAACCCCGGCTCAAATTTATTTATTTTTATTAATTGTTTAAAAATATCAAATTTACTTTTGCGAAGCCCGCCGGGGGGCGGGCGAAGCCCGCCGTCACCGGCCGGGTACTGTGGCGCGTAGCCATCGGGCCGGAGGCCCGTGCCTGTCACTCGTATATATATATGTATATATATATATGTATGTATATATATATATGTATATATATAATGTATGTATGTATATATATATTATATGTATCAATATATATAAGTATGTATATATATATAGATTTTCAAACAAAGGAAATTACAACATTTAAATATGAATTGTAAAACAACAAAACGCATAAAGGACACAAATAAAATATATCAATTTCAGGGCCGATAGTGATCCAGTCGGATGCGTCGTCGGGTATTTTTGCATCAACCCGACCTAGGTTGGTCTCCACCATCTTCCATCCTTCATTTGGATCTGCGCTCGACCGGAAAATCCTCCTATGGATTTTCTCTCTCTTCCTACGACTGTCTCTCTCTTCTTTTCTCCTCCGTCTGCACTCGTGCTCACGCCTCTTCCTTGTGCGCTCGTGCAAGCGCCTCTTCCGTGTGTGCTCCTGCACACGCCTCTTCCTTGTGTGCTCGTGCGAGCGCCTCTTCCTTGTGCGTTCTTGCCCGCGCCTCTTCCTCGTGATTGAGTTTGATCGGACGGCAGAAATATTATCATACCATAATCGGATGACTATTGTAATTTCGAACTCATTCATTTATACTTCCTTTAGAGTAGTAAAGATATACATACATATATATATACATATATATATATATATATGTATATATATATATATGTATGTATATCTTTACTACTCTAAAGGAAGTATAAATGGATGAGTTCGAAATTACAATAGCCATCCGTATATATATATATATATATATATATATATTATGTATATATATATATATGTATGTATATCTTTACTACTCTAAAGGAAGTATAAATGGATGAGTTCGAAATTACAATAGCCATCCGATTATGGTATGATAATATTTCTGCCGTCCGATCAAACTCAATCATGCTGCATCATCTCTCCACATTTCTATAGATCTCCTAAACCTACTAACTAGGTTATATAAAATTACATTTTTGCCCCTATAAAATTCGAAAAATAAGGAAAAATCCGACCAACGCATCAAACCGGCAGCCCGCAAGCCGCGGGCTCGCTGATCCGCTGCCCGCTAGCCCGGCAACCCGCGACATGCTGACAGGCCAGCCCGCAAGCCCGCGGACCCGCCAGCCCGCCAAGCCTGTGATTTCAGGCTTCAATCCGGTGAACCTATATTTAAACCCCTAATGCATCTTAATATAAGCAGTGTGGGACTAAAGGCGGGTGCGGTCCTGCGGGATATATATTATTATATTATAATTATTATAATTAATAATATTAATAATATTAATAATTCTTATATAATATTATTATAACATAAAGCAGGCGGGTGAACAGTGCTCCCGCAACTGTTCACCCGCCTGCTCTTTACTATTTTTTTTAAATTAATTCTTTAATTTTTAAATATTAAATCTATTTATTATTTATTTTTATTAATTGTTTTTTTTATTAATTATAAAAAAAGATGTTCGATACTTTTGCGAAGCCCGCCGGGAGGCGGGCGAACCCCCGACTCAAATTTACTTTCGTGAAGCCCGCCGGGGGGCGGGCGAAGCCCGCCGGGGGGCGGGCGAAGCCCGCCGGGGGGCGGGCGAACGGCGGGCGAACCCCCGGCTCAAATTTATTTATTTTTATTAATTGTTTAAAAATATCAAATTTACTTTTGCGAAGCCCGCCGGGGGGCGGGCGAAGCCCGCCGGGGGCGGGCGAAGCCCGCCGGGGGGCGGGCGAAGCCCGCGTCACCGGCCGGGTACTGTGGCGCGTAGCCATCGGCGGAGGCCCGTGCCTGTCACTCGTATATATATATGTATATATATATGTATGTATATATATATTATATGTATAAATATATATAAGTATGTATATATATATAGATTTCCAAACAAAGGAAATTACAACATTTAAATATGAATTGTAAAACAACAAAACGCATAAAGGACACAAATAAAATATATCAATTTCAGGGCTGATAGCGATCCAGTCGGGTGCGTCCTCGGGTATTTTTGCATCAACCCGACCTAGGTTGGTCTCCACCATCTTCCATCCTTCATTTGGATCTGCGCTCGACCGGAAAATCCTCCTATGGATTTTCTCTCTCTTCCTACGACTGTCTCTCTCTTCTTTTCTCCTCCGTCTGCACTCGTGCTCACGCCTCTTCCTTGTGCGCTCGTGCAAGCGCCTCTTCCGTGTGTGCTCCTGCACACGCCTCTTCCTTGTGTGCTCGTGCGAGCGCCTCTTCCTTGTGCGTTCTTGCCCGCGCCTCTTCCTTGTGTGTGCCTCTGCCTTGCACGCTCGTGTGCACACATCCTCCATGTACTCTCGTACGCATGCCTCCTTGCTCGTTCGTAAGCGCGCCTCCTACTTGCGCACTCGTACGCGCTCCTCCTCCTTGCGCGCTTGTGTGCGCGCCTTTTCCTTGCGCACTCCGCGCGTGTCTCTTCCTTACGCGCTCTCGTCAAGCAAGCACACCACACGCTCTCCGCCAGCAAGCGCCCCGCGCGCTCTCGTCTAGCAAGCGCCCCGCGCGCTCTCCGCCAGCAAGCGCCCCGCGCGCTCTCCGCCAGCAAGCGCCCCGCGCGCTCTCCTCCAGCAAGCGCCCCGCGGGCTCTCCTCCAGAGGGGCGCTCTGCTCGCATGGGGTGCGACTAGCCCTTCTAAAGGGACCCATCAAGTCTAAATCGATCCACCTTAGCTCATGAGCGGTTGAGCACATAAACATTCAGAGGAGAATGAGAATACGAGATGGATCAGAAGGAGATTTTTTTTAACGTGAAAAACTCCGAAAAAGGGTAAAATCCACTTGGTAAGGACTGTGCCGACTAAACTTTCACTATATTCTTGGTGTTGTTACAAGACTTTATAGAGAATGTAAGGGCGACAGAACACTTCTCGTTATATTTGTCGAGAGAGGAGAAAAGGATCTGTGGGTGACAAACCACCACTCGTGGAACTAAATATTTTTTTAAGTTGTAGTGGGTAGCACTGCACTCTAGAGCCTTCAGTTTTTGCTCAGAGGCAGGAGTGCATTCAGCACGATCTGGTATCCGCAGCTTGTCTCTGATTGTGAGCGGAGCAATCTGGAGCGATGGACTTATTGCTGTGAGCGGGGTGCAATGTGCACATCTTGTGATGTGCACGTGGTGAGATGTGTGTAGTGAAACCCTTAAGGGGTGTTTCAAGATGCTCGAAGGTCTTCAAAAGCGTTTGAAAATTTTCAAAGGAGCAAGGAGATCTTTGAAGGATTCTTTGAGGAGCTCTCTCGTGCATAGGAACTCAGCTTGGATGAAAGGAGGGCATGAGATCCCTTTTATAATTTTGAAGGTGACATTTCTGTAAATAAGTGGTGGTTATGATAGTTTTCGGTTATCTGCAGACCATAACAAATTTATGTGCTTTGAGCACACCTGTTATCTTATGTTTTATAACGCGTATATTTAGGAAATTTGTTATGCGCACACTAATAATGAGATTCGATTATGCGCACTCCTATAATGGGTGGTTACGCGGCGACCGAGGGACTGGTCGGAGGAGATCAGTCAGTGTCGGTTGGCGTCGGGACTTGGCCGATCAGTGGAGGGGACGGTCGGGTGGCCGACTGTGTGCCCTAAGGGGGCCGCAGTCTTACTGGTCCGGAGGGGACGACCAAGCGCGGTTATGCGGCCGCGCGACGTTGGGTCGTGCGGCTTGCCGCGCGGATGCTGCTGGTCTGGCGGCGACCAGCCGTTGGGTCTTGCGGTCGAGCGGCGCAGCCGACCATCCGTTGGCCTGGCGCCCGCGCGCGCGAGGTCGTGTGCCTGCACCGCCATTGGGTCGCGCGGTGGCGGCCGACCGGTTGGCCTTGCGGGCATGCACAAGACGTGCGACGATATGGCCAAGGGGCCGCCTGGCGGCGACCGACAGTGTAGCGGCGGGGGGCCGCTCGTGCAGCGGCGGGTGGCCGGTCGACTAGTGGTGCGGTAGGCGGGCGACTGATAATGCGATGATTTGGTTGCGTGCGGTGTTTTTTGAGATTTAGTCATGTGGCTAGTGGGGTTGACTTTGGCCAACCCCTGTTGGCTACCATGTTCCTCGCTTAAGCTTCATTTGTTTAAGCGTTTAGGGGATGCGTTTGAAGCAAACGTTGCCGCACGACGGTAAATCAAATGAACCTCCATCTATATTTGCCGCGTTTGGACCCGCACCAAGGATGATAAGCGGTGGTGTTGCTCCGTTTCGATCCCCGCCTCCGTGCCTCCGGTTCGACCACTCCGTTTGGATCCACCGTCTGCTCCTGCCGCCCCGCACCAAATTAAGGCTCTGTTTGTTTTGGCGTTTTGCTGCTCCGTTTGGGCAAACGCCGCCGGAATGAGGGTAAACAAATGAACCTCTGGCGGCGTTTGCTCCGTTTTCACCCGCCGGCCTGAGAAACGCCCCCAAAAGCTCCTTTTGGAGCAGCCACCTCCCCCCTCCGTTTCGAATACTCCGTTTCCACCTGCCAGATCGACCCGCCACCGCCGAAACAAATGAAGCCTAAGCCTAAGTTTAGTGGGGATAGGGAAATTGCGGGTATCCCTAACCCCTAAGTCTTATAAATTGTGGGTGGCCAGATGTATCTTTATAAAAAGATTAATGTGCATGAATTAATATAGTTTGATATGGTAAAAAATTTATATCAATTGAATAATATAATTAATATCGTTAAAAAATTTATTTTTAAATAGTAAATACTATAACAAATATGCATTATACATTTATACCAATTACCAAATAGATAATAAAATCTTTTGTAATATCACACACACACACAAAAAATATATTTGGTTAAAGTAAGAGTATAAAAATTAAGGGAAAACAAAACAAATATAAAAATTATGGGTAAAATCATATTAATTTTTGAGATTTAGGCTCGGTTTGGGGGACTTGTTTTCTAGTCAAACGGTCACGACCGCATGAACGTTCGTAATCGTTTTATCGGTGAAAATAAGTCATCCCAAACGGAGTCTTAAAGTCAATGTCTTGTTAGTCCTTAAAATTTTAGCTTTGTGAAAATAGTTTTTAAACTTTTCATCTAGAATTTTTTTAGCCCTTAAATTGCACACAAAATGAAATTATTTATTAGCCAAAAAAAATGAAAAAAATGACACAACTTTGAAATTTAGTGATCAATTTGACATTATCTTGTAATCTAAGAGTTTAAAATGATTTATACCCTAAATATCTTACTACATATTGAATGAAATGAAGATGGTATGATCCATATATTTATGATATTTAATTTTAATAACTAGATTTTCAGGTCGGTTCTAGCCACCCGATATAAGAATTGAGAACGGAATATAGCGGTCGATTCTTAAAATTTTGGATCCAGAATTGAACCGAGAGAACGGTTTCAAATCGCTCAATTAGATTCAATTCCGATCAAATTCTTCAATTATTTATGCACACCCTTAGGTTTGAGCAAATAGGTATGCAATGCTATTGGTTCTCGGACTCAATAATCCCCCCCAAATATTTGAAGTATAATAAAGATAAACAATAGCGATTTGTTAAGAAGAAACAGAAGTTTAATCGGGGCTGTTGTTCAAGATAAGCAAGGTGCTTTTTGCAAAGGACACCTGGTAGCCTGCTTTCTACTTCGACATCATCTTAACCGTCGGATTATCCTTTAGGACAATACGATCCGTTGGATCATGCAAACGTGCCTGCCCCACGACCCAAGGTCCCAAATCGAGTTGTACGAAATCCCCGAGATAGGAAGCCGGATTCCAAATCCCAAAAAACCAGCATTTAATAAATATTTTCGGTTCCATATTCCAGCTTCTTTTTCCCCCAAATAAAATTATTTTGTATCAGGCTATCGGCGGTACTGATTTGGACCGGGGAATACCAGGCGGAGGAGAACGATGGGGAAGCCGTGATCAATTGAAGAGATAGAGAGAGAGAGAGAGAGACAGAGAGGATTTTCAGAAGAGAGAGAAGGGAGGAATATACTTGTCTTCTTAATTCTTCCGTGAGTAGTTAATTTTTAACAGCATTTCGATTTAAAAACCTTAATAATTAGTTTGAGTGTGTCCGCTGTTTAACTTGAAGCATGTGTTTCCATTTCGTTTATGTTCTTATTTATTTTATGTTGTTAGCAATTTAGAGTGCTGCAATAGAGAAGATATGATTCTTTTGGAAATTAATTTTGCCAAAATGGAAGATGCAGTTCTTTCTATTTGAGGGAATGCGTTAGATTTTTAACAAATCATAGTTAGCTTGTGCGCGGCTTGATCGGTGATTCCCGCTTCCTTTGGAGCACGTCAAAGTTGTGATCATCGCATAAAATTGATCCTTTGCCTGATGGTTTTAGTTAATAATTCCTCAGGCTGATCTTTAATGAATTGTTTTGGGAATTTGATCGGCGCTTAGTATTGTTATTACTTTGATTGTTTTAGGAATTTGATCGCCTGCTTATGCTTTTGGATTTTTATGATTCTTGATTGACAACCTTAGTACTATTATCATCGCATTGCTTTCATGTGATTTCTCTGTCTTATTGTCTTTTTCTCTCCTGTAATAGGGCTGTAGATTGATATCATTGGAGTTATGAGGTTCAAGAAAGGGGATAAAGTTGAAGTTTTAAACAAGAGGGAAGATCATGCAGAATCATGGTGGCGTGCAGAAATCATTTCTGGTTATGGAAGTAAATATTATGTTAGATATGACCGAGATCTGCATGGTGTTGTTTCTTCTGCTGTTGAGAGAGCACCAAGGAGAGCCATTAGGCCTCGTCCTCCATCAGCGATGGGCCGTTTGGATTGGGTGCCTGGTGACATTGTTGAAGTCCTCAATAACTTTTCATGGAAGCTTGCCAAAATTGTTATGTTTTCTGGTCAGGAGTCCTTCTTCGTTAGAATCCTTGGTTCTCCCATGGAGCTCGTTGTCCATTCATCTTGCATTAGACTAAGACAATGTTGGCAGGATAGCAAATGGGTTGCTTTACAGAAGGTAATTTCCTGGGATGTTTCTCATATTTTAATCTTTTGTTTTTTTTGATGGTTTGAAGGTTGTATTGTTGCAGTCATTGAATATTCTATTGAACATCATGATTCCTCCTGAAATTGATCTCCTTCAATGTACAGATACTTGTAGGAACTATTCTTCTCCTTTATTGTATCTAAGTATTTCTCCATTTCTTTCCAGGAATCTGCGAAATGCAGTGATAGACCAACAAATGGGCTCTCAAAAGAAATGTTTGCGTCTCGAGCAGCGCAGCTTGTTGGCGATCAGTTTCAAGCCGGAAAAGCTATATCTTTCGGGAACACTTCTCAAACTTTTAGAATGGGCGCAAAGAAAAGGCCGAGGATTTACCTAGGTACAAGAGAAAAATTTCCGGGAGCTTTCAGAAAGACGAGGACTGCTGAAAAAAGATATCTTCAAGGCGCCTCTGCATTGAGGTCAACCAGATGGAATAAGGTAGATGCTGTTGCTTCACCACAAACAATGTTTGGTGAAAAGTACATGCATTCTTCCTTAATCAACAGAGAAACAAGAACTTTTGATACAAGTCAACGGGTTGGAATATCTATTGATCATAACAAAGATTGTTCTAGGATAGTGCTAGAACGTAGTGATGCTGGGAGTGTTTCATCCTCCGTTGGTAGCTGCAGTATTATCAAAAGTCCATATAGGTCAATCTCCGGTCCTCTTTATGACATGTATCAAGATATGGAATCTAACCATGATCTTTTGGAAGCCTCTGAAACATCTGTCCGAGCGAATGAGGCAGTGGACGAAGATATCCATAGCCTTGAGATACATGCCTATCGATGTACAATGGCAGCATTATATGCTTCTGGCCCCATTAGTTGGGAACAAGAAGCATTGCTGACAAATCTTCGCCTTATGCTTCATATTTCGAATGATGAACATTCAATGGAGCTAAAAAATCTAGCATCTGCCCAAACAAATGTTCTTGTTAGATAATTGAAAGACATCCTTATTTCAATGGAGATTTTTTTTCTTCTTCCTGTTAAGGCTATTTTGTTCCTTTTCCCCCTCTATTATGTCCGGATCTGGGATACAATGCGTATATGCATCATGGGTGTTCAAACTTTGTGTTTAAGAAAAGAAATTCTGTAGCCAAAATCTTGTATCATGAACTTCATTGTAATGAAAAAATGTGGCCATTAACTAATCGATACTACTTGTCTTGAATTATTACTGTATAGTATGTAAATATCCCATCTAAAATCTATTATTTCTATGCAAATAATGTGAATTTGGTTTCTTCAGTATGCCATCTGAGTCCAACCCATTAAGATTATGACCTTGTAATGGATATGGTAAACATCAATCTTGCTTCTGTAATTTGGATTCCAAACAATTGACTCCATTTTGTAAAATGTTTATCATTCTAAAAAGTTGATTTGGCGTTGTTGTCTAAGCTCTTATGCTTTCCCATTATCATATTTGTAATGTGATCTCTAAAACAAAATTGTATTTGTCTTACTAGTGTCTGTTCATGAAGCTTAATGAGCTCTCAGCAAATGTGCATACTTTAGATTTCGTTTTTTAAACAGATGGTCAGGATTTAAAATTTAAAATGACATTACAAATATAGTTTAAATGCATTTTTTCTTTTGCTGAAGTGGGCAATGATTTAATGCTTAAGATTATCTGAGATTCCTCTTTGGTTTAGCATTTTCCTTGGTCTCGAGCATTTCTATGATTATGTGGATCAACTTCATTAAAGTTCCATTGAATCCATAAATTTGGCTCTGTTAAGGCATCCATCTGTGAACAATCTTGACATTTCCCATGCATTTTCCAGGGCCAAAGTTGGAGGCTTGTAAATCTTGCTTCCACGGGTCTGAGATGATGGTGGGACTTGTTGTTCATTCTGCAAAGTCAACATTGTAGCAACATGTCCACTGATTCTCAGAAATGAGTCAGTATATTGATCATATTTGCCCCTTTTATTCCTATATTTTCTTTTGTTTCAGAAAAGCTTTTTACCAGCAATACATGCAGTTTGGAAGAATTGTTTAAGAACTAAAAAGTGTCTGGCAATTATTTCATTTAAAGTTGGAAATTTTCATTTTCAGCAATTCATCTCTCTTCTTTGTTTGCTTGTATCTTGTTTGTTGATGATGCTTGGACCACACAATTAAAATTTACCTTGAATTTGAATTTCAGTTTGTTTTGTTTTCAAACGTTAAAAGTACTTTCCCTTATGCTCCTTATTGTCTTTTGAGTGATGATGCAGCTTACTGTCTTTTGAGTGAGATGCAGCTTACTGTCTTTTGAGTGATGATGTAGCTTATTGTCTTTCGAGTGATGATGCAGCTTATTGTCTTTCGAGTGATGATGCAGCTCATAATACTACATGGTTTTATGGAATTAAAGTTTACCTAGTTTCATAGGCTTGCGAGTTATTTAAATTTAGATTGGCTTGCCTTTTACCTAGACATGAGTGAAGAGAGATCCATGCTGTGTCAAAACTTGGATTCCTTGTCAATTAGATCCAGTACAATTATGGTGCAGGACGTTTATACTTATAGAATTTCTGATGGGGATCGCGGCACACATAAGACTACACTGCAATCGGAACCGTCCATTTTACGTGGATCGATGATGTGAGATTTTTAGTTATTTTCTGTATTTTTAAATTTTATTTCATGTATTTTGAGGCCCGTCATGATTGGAGAATCATGACCGTCAATAACTACCCCGTAGTCCATAAATAGGTGTAGAGAGTTCAATTCGAAGGCACCGCAAGTTGGAGTAAGAAAGAAATTATTCCTTTCGATGACCAGGTGCCAAAGTTGGAAATCCAGATGGCGAAGCTTGAAATTTATCCTATCCGTCCCCTCCCCTCTCCTCATGGCCGACAACCCCCTCCTCTTATAACCACCAGCCAGCTCCCCAACATCATCCCAGCAGCCACCATCCGGCCACCAAAATTCACCCTAAAAACGTCCAGTCGGCCTCCCCATTCAGCCCCCACCTCGAACAGCCTGCAACCACCTTTTCCCCCTCCCATCTCCATCAGCCAGCAGCCCCAATTATCCCCACAAACCACTAGCCACCCCTCACAAATCCCTCACATACTCCTCCAAAAAACAAGCCACAGAATGCTTTCCCTATTCCTACCATTTTCAGTTTCTCACGATCACTTGAAATCACCTCCAGTCAATCTCCACCATCATCCCTCAAAATCCTTTCGTTTAAAGTTTTCCTGTGATCGCTGGGAATCACCACCGACCACTATTACCACCTCCGGCGACCACCTCCATCCAGCCACCCCCCACAACTCCATAACCACCTTAACTACCTCCTCCACTAATTCTCCCCTAAAATTTTGGCCACTAACCTCCTAAATTCCTTCCTCTCCTCCCACTTCCCACTTCCCCATTCGTGGAGCCACACTTCAGCCCTCAATCGAGCACTACCATCCTCACAACCTCACATGGAACCACTTCCAATTCAAACCCTCAGTCTCAGCAGCTGCCCCTTCCCTAGTGCCAACAGCCTCCCAGCATCCCTCCCTGCCGCCCATAACATCATCTGGGAGTGGACGAGTGCAGTTAATTCTTTGGAGAGACCTTATAGCTGCCCAGTCCCACTTCTCTTCAATTTTAGCAACTGGATATTCTCCTCATACTCACCTCAGATCATTTCCCAGCACCCTAAAAACACTCAGACAGCATCTTGAAAAACCATTCCTGCAACTTTAAACCCTCCAGAACTCCACATTATCCCTACATTTCCTTAGCTGGAGTCCTTCCCGTCCACCTCCCGACAAACAACTTGAGTTCCAGCCACTGGAATTTATTTCCAGCAACCTAAAATTATTGTCCCCATGCTTCCAGCTGTCCAAATCTCTCATCCAGCTGCTAAAAATTCATTTCGATCTTGAAGCAGTCCAGTTCCAGCACACTAAGCTTTCTCGTGGGGCCCACATTCAGGCCTTTGCCCTTTTTTATCCATCCCTCCACGATTGCCGGAAAACCAAACACCCCTCTACTACCAAGTTGTGTAAGTCTTAAAGTGGTTATCATTTATTTTGTGTTGAGTTGTGTGTTTATTCTTTACTTAAGGTGTGTCTATTAGTAATGGTTGTTGCCAAGTTTTATTGAAATATTGTAGGTTCTTATTTACTTGAGATTATTTGATTATGAGCACTATTTCATTTATACAAACTTCACACGTCTCTCCTTGTTTGCTAAGCTTTAATTACTGTGGTTATCTTATATTTTGATTTATAAAAAAGTTGTTATTACAAGTTTAAATCCGTCTGATTCACATTATTGAATGTAGAATTCACCCATAATCCCCATCATAGGACTGTCCTGCATCAAATTTTTGTATAATAGCCTAGGTTTGTGCTTAGCATAAAATACACGGGACTAAAACCTATATGTTTCATGTACGTCATATCATAGTATCAATTGCTACTCTAATCCTCTATTTGAGCAAGCTAAGTTCATTTATGCTCAAGCCCATAGAGTTCCCCATGATTATCTTCATTCCCGACCCGCCACTCATAGTGGTCATGTTGACCCTTCAACACGACCCGACTGTCGTAGGAGTTATTACGATGAACATCGTTTTATGAAGAGTCATGAGTATAGGTTCTGTAGAGTCACTCCACCGTTTGATGGTTTGTCAAGTCCCGAGGGCTTTGGATATTGACTCGTGGACATGTGATTTTATCTAGATCACTTTCAGTTATTCAGCGAGCGTCGTATCAGGTTTGCAAAGCTTAGATTGTCAGGTCAGGCGAGACATTATGTGGATATCATTGAGCGGATCCTTAAGCGTGATCATCTTTGCCCCATCACTAGATGAAGCAGAGATTTTGTCACAGGTATTTACTGACATCATATAAGAGTCGTCTTCTTGAGCAAGTATTCAACCTCATACAAGGATCCATGTCTATTGCTGAGTATAAGAATTATAGATCTTACTTTGACAAGCTGACAATGAGCGACATTTATGATGAGGCAGTCACGGTCACTGTAGATTCCATTCCGGTCTTTGGTCTGCTATCTACATATCACTGATTCATCATCGGTTAGTTTCTGTCAAGCAAACATTTCAGCTCGCTCTCTACTATGAGCAGATCTTAAGATCCGCTAAAGTTAGTCGAGTATACTCACATCCCGGCTGGCCCATCTTGTGGAGTCCTCCCCAGTCTAAAGCCACACCTATGCCCACCTGCGCCCTTATGGATAATAAAGACGGAACACCTGATATTGAATTCTCGAGTGAGGTTCAGTGTCTGTTGAGTTGTCCGCGACTTTAGTTTGACCCAGTCTATGTGAACCAGACTGAGAGTAAGTACGAGCGAACTGGTTATCCTATAGTTACACGTCTTTCCCCTACCACTGACAATGTGTTGAATTAGATACTGTTCTAACCATCGACTCACCCTTGATAACTTGTTTATCAGAGCTTCACGATGAAGCAGTGATGAGTCATATCAGTAGTAAAAATCAAGAGTCTAACATTGACTTTGTAGTGGCCGTCTCACCTGCTTTTGATGACACTCCCACTATATGGGGAACCCATTTCAGTACTCATGATGAATTATATTATATCCCTCCCAGTGACCCACCCGATGAGTTTTTGCATTATGGAGACATTCTACGCATCATAAAGTGACATCTTAGTGCCAATGTTTTGCGCTATCTTATGTATGTTTATCACACACTCGACGAGTATTACCACACACTTCCGAATGAACCTTAATATAAGCCACCACTAATTAGAGACGTGTCCACTATCCACGAGTCAGTTGAGAGTGAGAGTGCTCTATATGGCCAGGGGATCAATCTCATCATCATTAGTGATTATTTAGACGATCATCGCACATACGATGAATTTTTAACACTCCACCCGCTGAACGAGGGTTGTTGAGCCTCTGCATAAGAGATCCGTCGAGTCCGGCGACCGCCATTCATTGTCATTGCGTAACATGCATGAGTTTGTCCAACATGGGATTACTTGCAATAATAATATTTATAAATCTTATGCCAATAGCCACAAGAGATAACAAAACTTCAAAGAAGGAGAATATGTGATGGTCGGTATATGTGCTGAGAGGCTCTCCAAGGGAATTGCCCGAAAATTAAATCTCAAGCAAATGAGTTCTTACACGGTTATCAAAAGAATTGGAATTTCACCCGTATTCAACATAGAAGATTTGACTTCATGCTTCAAGCCACACTACTACATGTATCCTTCGCCTCCCGTCACTTCATCTCCTCAGCCACAACTTTCGCCTTCTACTTCACCACGACCCCAGCCATTGCCTACTACCTAATTACAACCCTAACTTTCACCCGCTACCTCAACACATCTCCAGTCTTCACCTACTACACTACATCTCCAGTCTTTGACACCGATTGATCATCCGGCTTCTTCCACAACATTAACATGTTCTTTGACACAAACATCATCATCCACAGACACCGGTACCATTGTCAACTTCATCTTCAGTAGTGTGATTTCCAGCATCAACACCATCACCATTCTCGCCGTCGTCGACAACATCACCATTTCCTTCAGCAACAACACCATCTACGACACCATCACCAACTTCAGCAGTACCATCCTCAATTCCATCATCAACATCGACTTCAGTGACACCGTCTCCATGCTCTGCAGTAGTTGTACCCTCGAGCCCGACCCACGAGTTCAAGACACCATCAGAGCTAAAGGGACTCATCTCGCCTTCAAACAAGAGCAAGCTCATCTTCATTCACGAAGTTGAATGCTTTTAGGGTGGGTCAAATTGATGGAGATTGCAACATATCGGCCTATACGACTATCAAAGTCGTCCATTTTTTGCTGATCGACGATTTGAAATTTTTTGTTATTTTTTTATTTTTTAAATCCTATTTCTTGTATTTTGAGGGCTGTCATGATCGTCCACAATGGCTCCGCAGTCTATAAAGAAGGATAGAAGGTTCAATTTGAAGCCATTGAGAGTTGGTGTAAAGAAGAAGTTACTCCTTTCAATCACTCGGTGCCGAGTGCTGAAGCTTGGAATTTATCCCTCTCCTCTCCCCATAGCTGGCCACTCCCTCCTCACAACCACCATCCCGATCCCCATATCATCCCCAGCAACCACCATCCGGCCACCCAAATTCCCCTCAAAAACCTCCAGTCGGCTTCCCCATTCCAGCCCCCACCCCCAACAGCCGACAACCACCTTTTTTCCACTCCCATCTCCATCAACCAGCAACCCTCAATTATCCCCACAAACCACTTGCCGCCCTCATCACAAATTCTCCACGTACTCCAAAAAATCGGCCACAAAATCCTCTCCCAATCACTACCATTTTTTTTTCTGACAATTACTGGAAATCATCTCCTGTCAATCTCCACCACTATCCCTCTAAATCCCTTCATTTTTATTTTTTCGGCGATTGTCGGAAACCACCTCCCCCCCCATGTTAGGCCATTAACCTCCTAAATTCCCTCTTCTCCTCCCACTCCCCGCTTCCTCATTAAGCCTCACATGGAGCCACACTTCAGTCCTCAACAGAGCTCCACTATCCCCACTGCCTCACGTGGAACCACTTCCAATTCAAGCCCTCAGTCTCAGCAGTCGGCCCCCTCCCTTCCCCTACACCCAACATCTCTCCCTGCCATCCAGAAAATCATAAGGGAGTGGACAAATGTAGTTAATTTCCTGGAGAGACCTTCCAGCCGCCCAGTTCCACTTCTCTTCAACTTTAGCAGCAGGATATTTCTCCCCCTCAGCCCTCCCTGCCTCCTGAATCCTCAAATCGACCTCAGGGAAAGCTTTCCCAGCCCGTCCTTTCACAGGACCCTAACAACACTCAGGCAGCTTACTGAAAAATCATTCTTGCAGCCTTAAACCCTTCAGAACCACGCATTACCCCTCTGCATTTTCTTAGCTGGAGTCCTTCCCGTCCACTGCCCGGCAAACAACTTTAATTCCAGCCACTGGAATCAATTTCCAGCAACCTGAAATCACTGTCCCCATATTTCCAGCCCTCTAACTCTCATCCAGCTGCTGGAAATTATTCCAGTTTTGAAGCAGTCCAACTCCAGCACTCTAAGCTTCCTTGGGGCCCCACATTCAGGTCTTTGCCCTATATCCAACCCTTGATGAATGCCTGAAAACCAACAAGCCCTCTACTATCTAGTTGTGTAAGTCTTAAAGTGGTTATCATTTAATTTATGTTGAGTCGTGTGGTCATTCTCTACTTGAGGTGTGTCTATTAGTAATCATTGTTGCCAAGTTTTATTGAAACATTGTATGTTCCTATTTATTTGAGATTGTTTGATTACTAGCACTCTTTCATTTATACAAACTTCACCCGTCTCGTTGTTTTCTATGCTTTAACTACCGTGATTATCTTATATTTTGATTTATAAAAGAAATTATTATTACAACTTTAAATCCGCTGGATTCATATTGTTGCATGTAGAGTTCACCCATTATCCCCATCATACGACCATCCTGCGTCAATTTCTAATGCCAATCTAATATGCAGGATAACAATGCAATAAACATGCAAATATTGATTGACATGAGTTATTAGTTTAATCAATGGTTTATTAATTTTTTGGAAATCATTAGAAAATTACCTGATAATGATAAAAAAAAAGTTCTGGCCTTATACTCTACATTACTAACCGCAAAATTAAGAATCCTAGAAGTCCACACTTTCTTACCCAATAGAATATAGACGGATCATAAAAAAATGTTAATACTCTGTCACCTTCAACCAAACAAAAAATTTGAGTTTAGAAAAGAAGAAAAGTGAAAGTACCATGAAAGTGTCCATCTTTGTTTATGGAGACAACATAAGTCCTTTATATTAGTTCTTGGACAATCTGTCGCCAGTCACTCCCTCCTTCCTCAAAAAGTTCATCTCCAAGTGGCTGCATACATTCACTTTTTGAGGTCACACACAGACAAGATTTCAAAGCAAACTCAATATTATTTCATTCATTCAAGAAGTGAGTACACTATGAAATTTTCTTACATATTTATAGGTATTTTGAGCTAATAAGGGGGACGGATGAGTTTAATGATGCATGGAAGTCACTGGGCTTAATGTAGACGCCAAAGAAGCAATGGAGAAATTAAGGAGGCAATACATGCATATTGAACAAAGGAACAATGAATGTGGTGGTTAGCTTTACAAGATAGAATATAAAATTTTAATAGGAGCGGAGGAATTTCTACCTTATTATGAAAAGAGAATGAGAGGTGGGTCGACCATCTAATGGTGACAAAGAGAGGGAGTGGGCACATGTTTTGGGCCAAGTGGTTTGAGTTAGTGGCTTTGGATTTGGTTCGATCAAAATCTCTAAATAAGAGATACAAGTTACGACCTAGGTTAAAGCAGGTGAACTATGACCCAAAACACATATTGCTCATAAAAAATACAAAGGAAATTATAACATGCTTGACACAGAACAATACATAAAAGGAATGCCTAAATATAAAATATAGACAACGGCTGTAAGTGATGATGTTGCTTCTGTCTCAGCTCATGATGTCCGACATCAACTCTCTCGAGCTTCAAAGAATTGTACTTCGACGAATAAGATTTGTGGTAGTCAATGAAGATGTGTCTAGATGTTGCCAAATCCAATAGTCTTCAACCCATGTCATTTTTCCAGTGAATGAGAGACCTGATGACTAAATATTCAGGAGGTTGTCTGATAGTGATGCTGTCAAAATTTTCCATTGTTATCCTGCATGTTTGTTCCAGACCACTTCTATTATTTTTCCATAATATAAAGCAAGTTAGCAGAAATATGTAATTCAGAAGCTATTTTATCATACTTCCAAATAAATTTGAAAGTTTTAGATCTTTTGTTAGTTGATGTTTTTAGGATTCTTGTAGGCAATCTATCTATCTGGTCTCACTTTCACACTCACAATCTTAAATTCTACGTGGTGCATGTACATGTGTATTGATTGGTAGCATTTTTATAAATTTTATATTTCATTTTAGGTTTCTGTCAAGTTTTTTAAGTAATTCATGCATTTGTTCGACAAATTATAATACAATTGTTATAAAGATGAGTTCACAAATTCATCCGTAGGAGGTGCAATATGTAACACTCTACCTAGTTCAATAACATTTCAAAAATCCGGTGACACTCGTGATATGATGCAAACTAAGCAACATTGCAACAATAATAAAATTGTTACCATAATAGAAGTAACTAAAGCACAAAGTGGAAACAAAAGATTACAACTAAGGTTGATGAAATACATCAAAAGCTGATTCACAGAGCCAACTAGAATTTGTAAAGTGCAAGAAGTCTGAATTACAGACATGCCCTGCAATGTCCGAAGACAAGGTCAACCCACCTGGTGAGTAAGAAAAACCTTCGCTCTTAGTGACACTAAAATGATATAAGGAAAACATGTATGAGCTTCTATAAGAATACAACAATTGAATCTAGGGTTCATGATTTTTAAAGGATAATTATACATGCTGTTGAATAAAATAAATTGAAATAACATAAAATTTCATTTCTGTAATTGTGGTGTTATGAGTCTTATTCATTGTTTCAAATTCTTAAGATAAAGAAATTTCCAGGTTCTGAGTTCTTTCCTGATTTGAGATAACTTAATTTCGTATTCTTATTAAATTTATGTTGCATGACTTACTAAACACATTCTGGTTCTGGATTATTTTCTTAAGCTAAGATACTTCAATTTTATTTATCTCTTTTTAAATTTATGTTTCATGATTTACTGTGCGCATTTTGATTATCGAGTCTCCGATGGCAACCGGTGGTATCCTTATCTAATGTGTCCCTTTAGCGGAACACAAACTCACATCTGACTATTTTCAAATGTGGAAGTGTGGGTTGTCAACCCCATGTTTGTGGCTCAGATGGCCTGCCGGGCCTTATGAGTACGATGGTGTGCGTCCATCAATCACGAGGGAAGCACCTCATGTCCCATGAAACGATCACCTAGTGGTTGGTACAATCATTATATTATGTCGTCCACCTGACGTCACTAGTTGGAGGCTTATTACATGTTTTAATCATTGTGTTCTTGCTATATGATGCGAGTATTTATGCATAGATATTTGTGTCACATCATAAATAATTCACTTGACAGTTCAGTGCAATATAAGTTTGTGTTATTCAATTTCTTATGCATCCTGGAATAATTTATTTAGGATGTTAACATGCAATTAAAATCTACGAGTAATTCAATTTTACTTGCATTTTTTCGCTACCTAGGCAATGCATCTATATTAGGTGATATGTCTAGGTAAGAGGAATTAAATTTCTTACATTTATGATGTTCATAAACACAAAACAGAGGTGTGACTCTTCTATTTTACTCTAAAAGTCAAGCAACGACACTTTCGATCTACCACTTAAGAATCCGCTTCTTCCTAAGGTTTATCCATACCATAAAAATAATATCCTAAGTGAAGGGAAAAGGAAAATAATTAACCTTAAAGTAAAAGGGGAAGATTGACACTTACTATATCAACCCCATTTAACCTAGATTGGGTGACTAAGAGTACTGTAGAAATGAATGTTGTACAAGCGAACAAGCGAAAATTGATTTCAGCTATCCAAACTTAAATTACAATCATAAATTTAAATTGACTATCATAGGCATGATTCTCTAAGTTCTTTACATCATAGAAAACACAAACTTAAATTGACAATCATAAATTTATCGAATTTCTTACTCCAATGATGAAATGACCAGACACGATGCGTAGACATGATTCTCCAAGTTCTTCAACGATTATAAAAAATTCTTCTTCGACTAACATTAGAATTCTTCTTCTCCCATTCCCGCCAAAACCTAAGATGATTAATATGTGGAAGGAACAAATCTAGGATCGCCCTCTACATCTTATGGTTTGGTAGGAAACCAATTAATACTCATTACAAATGCCAAAAGAAAATGGAGTGAAAAGATGAAATAAAGAACAAACATGGGCTTTTACCTCTTCCCCAACAGTTCAAGAGTCGATTATCCTCTGATCGGAGGAGTCGGGATTCCAAATTCCTGAAATTAAACTCACCATTTGAGAAAGACAGAGCGGTCAGCTTCTGAAAGGAAGAAGGGAGGCGAGGAATTGAAAAAGGAGAACTAAAAAAAAATCATGTCGTTCTGTGTTGCACCCTTCGGCTAGGGTTGAAGAAACGACACCATTGCGACCACTTGGAGGCAAGAGGAGTTGGCGAGGCTATTGTTGTCGAAGGGAGGCTTCGTTGATCTGTAGAAATGAAGGGAGAATTTCCGCTAGAAGCATCTGGGAGAGGGGCGATGGTTTCATGCTAACAGTAGGGGATCAAATGCTTGGTTTCCTATGCCGCCGGTCGTCATGGTGTGGTGCCGTGAGCCCTAGGTGTGACTCCCTAGTCTATTCTCTTTCCCTCTTCCTTCTTTCAAGATTCACGTTGCTGCTTATCCATCTCTCGCAAAGCCCCTCTCCGTCTTTATATCCACCAAAGCCCATATCCATGCAATTACCGCCTCGTCAGCCAACTCCGCATCCCCCAGCCTCGCCGCCTACCATTCTCGATCCCGATCCACAACCCGATACCTTCCCCTTTCCGCATTCCACAGTCGACTTCTCTTTCCACGTCGACATGCACGACCATGACAGTCCGCACCGCCGTCGTACTTAGCTCCGCATCCACATTCTCCCCGCCGCCCACTCCCATATTAACTTTTCCTTATCTTACCCTCTCCCGAGCCTTGCCACAACTAGGATCACTGACACCTAGAGATATTCCAGCCAGCAGAGCCAGCCTTGTTCCATGGTACCAGAACCTCTACCTCTGCATACGCACGCATAAGTCATTATTTTAGCGTTATCGTTCTTTTTTCATTGTATATTAGGACTATTCTGTGTATATGACTATATGTGTGTGTTTCTTGATTCTATGTGTTTTGTAGGGTTTATTCACCGCACGCTTAAAGTAATTATGCTCACTCATATGTGCACCTAAGCTTAATCTTCCAAATCTAAGTTTTGTTCTTATCTTATGTCTGTTGCATAACTTTATAATCTTGCCGTTACTTATTAACAATATAAAATCGGGCTCATCTTTATTACATGCTTCATTTAGGGCATAATATTGAGTCATTCTCTTCTGATGCAGTAGTAAGGGACACTCGGGGTGGACCCTATAAGTGCAATCCTAAATATGATGAGAATGATGAACATGCAAGAGTAGGTCCGTTTTAATAATTGCAGCTGTAGTTTATTAATATGAAAATTAGCAGGAGCACAAGCAATACCAAAACTTTGATTAAAGAGAACAAGTGATGCTCACAAACGAGCGAGGCGCAATTACTATCAAGCATGCACAGAATAAATCCCGCAAGTAGTACTACAGATGAACTAATAGCAATATGTAACAAAAATCCACCACAAGACTGGTGCCAAGATAAACAACAACAGAAGATAAAACTGCATACCACAATTTACGCGTGCATGCGACATCAATAACGGTGGTGGGAGGGCATTCGAGGTTGCTGCAATGTCGGGGTTTGGAAGAGGAGATCTGGATTAAATGTTGAGTTGAACGGGGTTGAAGATGGGGTCTTGGTATTGACACTTGCTGAAGGGATGTGGAGTGGAAGTGGTCAGCCGACTACAGGGAGGAGGTGGGGTTAATTAAAAGTTATAAAGTTGGGAAATAGTGGAGACTGGAGTAGACGGGAGAGGAAGTTGCAGGCGGTGGGAAGTTTAGGCAGCGTGATTAGGATGGAGAAACGGCTGGTTCAGGAGGAAGCTTCGAAAGTGACGGAGTTGAGAATGTCAGACCGACAGGACAAGGGAGAAGGTCGGGGAAGATAACGGGTTTGGGTATATTGGAAGTCGACGGGAGAAATGTGGCTGTTGGCGTCAGGCTGTAGGTGTTTTGGCAGTGTCGGGCTTGACTGGGGGAGAACGAAGGGAGGGAATGCAGGAGGGAAACAAGAAATTGCGGCTTAGGGTGAGGCGGGCTGGACTGGGAAGGAGGTGGAGGTACCTTGCCTGGAGTCGCACCAAGTGAGTTCCACCTGCGTTGCACCAGCGGGAGGGAGAATACCAAGCAGTTGTTGACTTTGCGCCAACCTTCGATGCCCCCATGGAACCGCATGCACGTAAATATAAAGCCCTAAAATCGAAACTGCCGTATACCCGCTTGGCAACATAACTCCCAAATCAGATGACGTATACTGTTCTAGCCGATCGGGCATCAAATTCAACACAAAAAATAAAAAGTAAAATATGAAGTTGGCTCTGATCGACCATCCGAACGCAAATACGGACTCTGATCGTCTGCCTGAGCAGCGGATCACCGCCTCCTGCGGGAATACACACGTGTCGGGCGTGGTGCGCCATCAGCTCCATAGTTAAGCGTGCTCGGGCTGGAGTAGTACAATGATGGGTGACCTCCTGGGAAGTCCCCGTAGTTCACCCTTAACTATCGAGTTTGCCTCATCAAAGAGAAACTGTGACCATCAACAACCCGCCAGTGGATAGAGAGGGGTTGGGGTGCTTGAGCTGCAGCTCGGTAACGTAGTCCTGGCCAGGCTCGTCGAGTAGGTGGAAAGGGGCGTTACAATCAAATGTGCATTTTTATGATGCAGGACAGACGTCACCTTTCTGCCACCCTGGTGTTCACCAGAGAGCCCACCTTGGTGTCGCACCAAAGCGACTTTATTAGGGCTGCCACCCGTACACACTAAACCATCCCCGGTCTCACAACAGGGCCTATAGGTTGTTGAGGCCAGGGCTCGATCCCCCGACCTCCTTGATAAAGAGCTCTCATGCGAGCTCCCATCACCAATTGATCCGCAACTGCTTTTATTCCTGAGAACTATCAAGTCCTAACAATGACCTAATGATAGGAACAAAAGTTAGAAGAAACTTTAATTCTTTGATCATAGCTTCAATCACGCTCAGGGGTCCAGATAAACATTATAAGTATTTTTTAATGCATACAAGTCCATAGCTGCTTTTATCTTATATGTGTACATAACTAATCTGTTACCATTAAAATAAGCCCCATAAAAAGCGACTTCATATAACCGGGTTCAGATCAGGGGTCCATAAACATTAGAAGTATTTTTAATGCGTAAAACCACTAGCTGCTTGTATCTTATATGTATATACAACTAATATACAACTAATCCGTTATCACGAAAGTATGCCCCAGAAAAAGTGACTTCAAATAACCAAAATTTGTATTTATAGAACTCAATATACAGTTTTTGATCCCTCAGCATATGAAGGTCTGTTTCCAAATGAATTGTGCGTTCTGCTATGGTCTTAGAACAAACTAAAATGCCATTGATAATATGATGGTAAAGTTGTCAAGATATTAATTAAACACCTTGTTCATCAAGTTTGTGAGTGCAAACATCCCATTTGTAAATCCGTAAAGGCTCGTAAGTCAATCCATGAAGATAACGCCATGTACTGCAGGCGATCTTAACTGTTTCTCTATTCTCGTGCTAATAATAACCAAATTTTGAGTCTCATTTGAGAGTACAGAGACCTCTTTTATCTGATTGAAATGGATGTTTGATCTTCATAATTGGACGGTGTGACTTATAATCTATATGCATAATTGGAGTGGTCCTTCCTACCATCAAACAAAACCGTGTTTCTCTATGGACAAGCTCAGACAAATGAACCTCATATCTTGTAGCTATTTTAACTAGATTGTGTTTTGCTAATTCCTTCGGTGCCATTTAATAGGAAGATGTAGCTGTAGCAACCGAATGAGCTTCATTAGTCAGCTCACTAGAAATTTTCGTATCTCAATTAAGAGGATCAGAATTTTTTTACTAGGAATACACATCTCGATAAACATGGACTACTGAAACTTCACCAACAAATGATTCTTTTCTGTACTGGGCAGCAGAAGCGTAAAAGTATCAAGTTCCTTCATAACCATCTTATCTTTTAAGAGAAGTAGAAAAGCAATCATTCATATATGTTGAGAGAGCCCAAAGCTTGTATGTATTATTTCCGTATGTAAATACAAGGAGAGAATACAAATATATAGGAGAGAAGAGAGAAGAATAAATCCTATACATGATGTGGGACTAAAGAAGGAGGAAGAAAAAATAGGCCATTAAATGGGCCTTTTACATGGGCTTTTCTAATACTCCCCCGCAAGCTGGAGCGTACAAGTCGTATGCGCCAAGCTTGGATAGGCACTGATAGAAGAGGGTACTAGGAAGAGCTTTGGTGAAGATGTCGGCAACCTGTTCAGTACCCGGAACGTGCTTGAGCTCGATCTTCTTCATGTGGACTTTCTCTCGGATGAAATGACAATCTACCTCGATATGCTTCGTTCTTTCATGGAAGACCGGGTTTTTGGCAATATGTATGACAACTTGACTGTCACAAAGGAGGAGAGCAGGAGAAGGTAGTTTAACTCCAAGGTCGGTAAGGAGACTCTCAATCCATGTGAGTTCAGAGACCACAGCAGCCATTGCCCGATATTCTGCTTCGGCTGAGGATCGAGCAACCACTGCTTGTTTCTTGCTTCGCCAAGTAATCAGATGTCCTCCAAAATATGTACAAAACCCGCTAGTAGATCGTCGATCGTCGAGGGAGCCAGCGTAGTCGGCATCAGAGTATGCCACTAGTGTAGGAATGGAGGATGAGGTTTTGTATACAAGTCCTTGGCCAGGAGCTGTCTTAAGATATCTGAGAATGCGTTCCACAGCCTGGAGATGAGAGCTTCGAGGAGAGTGCATATAGCGACTCACAAGTCCCACAGCAAAAGATATATCAGGTCTTGTAACTGTTAGGTAGATAAGCTTCCCAACTAAACGACGGTAATATTCGGGATTTGGTAGAAGCGAATCAGAATCTGAGCCCTGAGCACATATTTTGTGATTTGCATCCATGGGAGTGTTAATAGGTTTGCAACCAGAGTAGCCTGCATCATGAAGGAGATCCAGACAATATTTGCGCTGAGAGAGAACCAATCCATCTGACCGTCTGGCCACTTTCAGACCGAGGAAGTACCGAAGAGGACCCAGATCTTTAGTTTGGAAGACGGAGCTCAGATGTAGCTTAACGACCTGTATGCCGTCCAAGTCACTGCCAGTAATAATGATGTCGTCGACATATACCAACAGGAGAACCGTACCAGTGGCCTGGTGACGAGTAAATAATGAGAAGTCAGCCGAGCTGCGAGTGAAGCCAACGTCCCAGAGCGCTTTGCTGAACTTGTCGAACCATGCCCGAGGGGATTGTTTGAGACCATATAGAGATTTGAGAAGATGACAAACCCGTGACTCCCCCGTGGTCTCAAACCCGGGAGGTTGTTGCATGTAAACCGTTTCCTGAAGGTCGCCGTTCAGGAAAGCGTTCTTGACGTCGAGTTGAAACAAGGGCCACTGGTGATGGACAGCCACAGAGAGGAGAATGCGGACCGTGTTGAGCTTAGCGACCGGAGAGAAGGTCTCGTCATAGTCCAGCCCCGGTTGCTGGGTGAAACCACGAGCAACCAACCGAGCTTTGAGGCGATCAATGGTCCCATCAGGAGCATGTTTAATGACGAAAACCCATTTGCACCCAACGGGTTTCTGGCCGGGAGGAAGGGGCACCAGGGTCCAAGTCTGGTTGGCCCAAAGAGCAGCCATCTCCTCTTCCATAGCCGCACGCCACCCAGGATGTTGAAGAGCGTCCTGGACAGAAGTAGGAATAGAGACCGAGGAGAGCGAAGTAGCCAAGGCCTGTAGAGGTGGAGAGAGGCGATGGAGAGAAACATAGTCCGCCAGTGGATGAGCGGTAGAGGCCGACACCGGAGCAGCAGAACACGGAGAAGCCGAGGTCGAAGCCGACTGCAGAGGAGCAACGGGAGGAAGAGGGCGACGAACATAGACCCGAATAACTGGGGGTCGAGGAGGGTCAATGGTGGGAGGAGGCGGAGGGAGGGTGGTCGGTGAGTGGACGTGGATCACCGGCCGGGGAAGGGAGGGTGTGGTAGTAGGTGGTGGGAGAAGCGGTGGCAACGGAGGAGGGAAGAAGGGTTGATCCTCCCGGAAAGTAACATCAGCCGAAACAGAGACCTTCCGGGTGAGCGGAGAGTAGCAAACATAGCCCTTTTGGGTACGTGAGTAGCCGACAAAAATGTGTTTGGCCGCACGGGGATCCAGTTTGTCAAGAGGGGGGCCCAGTTTATGGACAAAGCAGGTACAGCCAAAAACCCGGGGGGTGAGGGGGAAGGCGGGTGTGGAGGGAAAAAGAAGGCTGAAGGGTGTAGCGTTGTGGAGAACGGGAGAGGGGAGACGGTTGATAAGAAAACATGCTGTGGAGACCGCAAAGTTCCAGAAGACTTTGGGAACGTGCATGTGAAGCATGAGAGAGCGAGCCACATCGAGCAAGTGGCGGTTCTTGCGTTCAGCGACCCCGTTTTGTTGAGGGGTGTAGGGACAAGAGGTCTGGTGAACAATACCGAAGTTTGCGCAGAGAGTGACAAACTCGTGGCTAGTGTATTCCCGAGCATTATCAGAGCGGAAAGTTTTAATGGTGGTAGAGAATTGCGTGCGAGTCTCTAACACAAACGCCTGAAAGACACGCGGAAGCTCAGAGCGATCATGCAGGAGATACAACCAAGTAGTACGAGAGTAATCATCAATAAATGTTATAAAATAACGATAACCAGAAATGCTAGGGACTTTATAGGGGCCCCAAATATCCGAATGTATTAAATCAAAGGGAGCTGAGCTCCTAGTACAATGAGCTGGAAAAGAAGAGCGAGGCTGTTTGCCAATAATACAAGAATCACATTGAAAAGCAGGAAGAGAAATGTCTGGAAGCGCCTTCTGGAGGATAGATAGAGGGGCATGCCCAAGCCGACAATGCCAATCAGACGAGGAAACGGAGGAAAGGGATGTGGGAGAGACATCGAGGAGGTAAAGCCCGTTCTGCAGCCGACCCCTACCAATGGTAATCCGCGTCTGCCGATCCTGTATCAAAAAACCAGAAGAGGTGAAGGTGATAAAGCAATTCATATCAGTAGTAAGACGACCAACATAGAGTAAATTAAAAGGCGAGGCCGGCACATAAAGAACGGAGCGAAGAGAGAGAGAGGGAGGAAGGAGGAGGTCCGCGCAGCCGGAGACCGGGACAAGCGCACCATTGGCCACAGTAATAGACGGGGGGTGAGCAGCAGTAGAGAACTGGGGCGGCCACATGAAAGTGATGTGGTGGGTGGCTCCCGAATCCAGGATCCAGCGAGAGCTGGAAGAGAGACAGGCAGTACCTGCAGCGGAGGTGGAGACAATACCTGCATGGGAGGTGGAGGCATGGGAAGCAGAAGGGGGGTTGAGGAGCCCCTAGAGTTGTTGCAGCTGTAGGCGAAGAGCCTCAAGATCCGTACCAGTCGGAGGAGAGCTATCGGTAACAGCAGCAGTAGGCGGGCGAGGGGGGTAGCCATGTTTCTTGTGACAAACGGCTTCAGTATGGCCATCCCGGCCGCAGTAGGTGCACTTGGGCCGTCCGCGGACACCACGGCCCCGCCCACGGGAGCCCGTACGGCCACCCCGAGGAAAGGAGGGTTGTGGGAGTAAAGGAGGAAGGGCCTGCTGAAGAAGGGCCGGCGAGGGTGGTGCAGGAGCCTCCGGAGGAGGTGGTACGCGAAGTAACATCGAGCAGACATCAGAGAAAGAAGGGGTATTGGGGAAGCCAGAACCTGGGCCCGAATACTATGTAGGTGTGGCGGGACGCGAGCCATAATCATAGCAATACAAACAGCCTTCTTCTGGGCGCGTTGGGCAGCGAGATCAGTAGTCGCGGGCTGGTGCTGAATCCAGGCTTCCGTGAGAGTTTTAGCACGGGCCACGAAGGAGGTCATGTCCAGAGCTTTGCCAACATCCAAGGCCTGAAGA
Source organism: Platanthera guangdongensis (assembly GCA_039583875.1). NCBI lineage: Eukaryota > Viridiplantae > Streptophyta > Magnoliopsida > Asparagales > Orchidaceae > Platanthera > Platanthera guangdongensis. The sequence continues at coordinate 150,168,873 of CM077154.1, forward strand.
TCAGTGAGGATGTCGAAAGGTGTTGAAGGCTGTCCTTTCCGAGTACAGCGAATGAAGTTCATCCCACATGGCTTTAGCAGTCTCATGATACATGATCATCTGGTACGGCTCACCCTCGACTGAGTTCAGGATCCAGGTCTGGACACGGCCGTCATTGCGGAGCCAATCATCAGTAGACGGAGTTGGTGGGCCCTGGGTAAGGTGACGGGCAAGGCCCTTGGCCTGTAAGACCCGGCGGACAGAGTGGACCCAGGGAATGAAATTAGCCTTGCCAGAGAGAGAAATAGTAGTGATCCGAAGCTCATCCCGGAGTTCGAGAGGAGCCACGTGGTCGGCAGGGGGTTGAGCGGTAGTGGAGTCGCTGGAGGACATGACGACTGAAAAGCAGCAGGGCGCGGCCGGAGAGAACAACCCGCAGCGGTCTGGAGGTCGCGGCGGTCTGGAGGTCGCGGCGGGTTGGAGGCCGCGGCGAACAGGAGCAGTCCGCGACAGAGACCGCGGCGAACTGGGGCAGGTCGCAGCAGCGGACAGGAGCAGTCCGCAAGAGGTCGCGGCGAACCGTGGGCAGGTCGCTGGAAGAGGAGCACAGCGGATACAAGCAGAGCTCGCAGCGGACAGGAGCAGTCCGCAGGGGAAGGCGGAGAGAGAGAGTCCGCGAGCAGAGGCTCGAGCGGACAAAAAAGGAGCGAGCTAGAGGGGGGGCAGTCGCGAGCAAGGAGGCTCGAGCGGATACAAGCAGAGCCCGCAGCGAGCGAGAGAGAAGCTAAAGGGAGCAGTCCGCGAGCAAAGAGGCTCGAGCGGATACAAGCGGAGCCCGCAGCGGACAAGAAGGAGCAGTCCGCGAGCAGGGAGGCTCGAGCGGATACAAGCAGAGCCCGCAGCGAGAGAGGGAAGCTAGAGGTAGCAGTCCGCGAGCAGAGAGACTCGAGCGGATACAAGCAGAGCCCGCAGCGGACAGGAAAGATTGTCCGGAGCGGATGGAGAGAGGTGGGCCCCACGTGTCAGAGCAGAAGATGGCTATAAGAAGCCTGGGGAGGGTGGAACCACGGAGGGAGAGAAGAGGAGCGGAATCAGAAGGGCAGTCCGCACGAGACCGGAGCGGATGCAGAAGGCAGTCCGCACGAGACCGGGCGGGCAGAAGCAGAAGGGCAGTCCGCAGGAGACCGGGCGGACAGAGAAGGGTCAGTCCGCAGGAGGTCGGGCGGACAGAGAAGGGGCAGTCCGCAGGAGACCGGGCGGACAGAGAAGGGGCAGTCCGCGGCTAGACGCAACCTGGCTCTGATACCATGTTGAGAGAGCCCAAAGCTTGTATGTATTATTTCCGTATGTAAATACAAGGAGAGAATACAAATATATAGGAGAGAAGAGAGAAGAATAAATCCTATACATGATGTGGGACTAAAGAAGGAGGAAGAAAAAATAGGCCATTAAATGGGCCTTTTACATGGGCTTTTCTAATAATATACAATTTGGACCAAAAAATTTACCAAGTTTCACAAAGGCCTTCTACGTGAATTTCCTTGGTCAAAATAATTTCCTTAATTTACGAACTGTCATGAATAAGATGACTATAATCATGGTATCATTATCAAAACTGCTACACTTTCAACCTGCTCATGGCGGAAACAATGACAAATTTATAAAATACTCCATCATAGCTCTCTGCCCGCGGCAGAAAGAGCAAAGCCAATTATGGAGACCTTAGGGTAGTCCCTTTTCTCGTGCCCCGACCAACAACATAATAAGTAGGATACCCCAAAGAATTCCTGTAACTATAAGTCAACATTGCACAATGGTTGATGATCAAGAGATCATTTTTGTCTTCACTACATCATTTTCTAAAATCAACTCGGGTGGATGAAATTTCAAAAAGTTATTTACCAAATTATCTATAACCTCCACCACGAAAGGATCATGGTAAGCTGCAATTACCAAACAGGTTTAGGGCATGGGAGGAACACTGAACCATTCACTTCCTCCTATGTCATTCCAATAATAACATAGTCAAAGATGAATACAAGACTTGAACACCTTCTTTATATAATAGGAGGGCATACCACTGATATGCAAAAAATAAACCGCGACATAGAAAATACGATCTAATAACATCTTTCAATCTGGCACTATGGCGAGCTCGTGCACGACATGAGTAAACCCGTGCATAGCACTTACTGGTGTGGAATTGCACATGCTCATATCAACATTTAGAGGATCCACAATGACCTTGTCCTCAAAGTCGAAGTCTGAGAATTAGTCCTTGACCTCTTCCATCATGATCTATGTGGCTTCCTCTGTGGGTAGTTCCCTCCGTTGAATGAGAACCTGTTGCACCGACTGAACCTGAATATCCTCCGCGTGTTCCCCAACACTATAACAAGTTTTCAACGAGGGATAGAGTCGACCATTAGTCCCTCTCGCAGGGTGGCTTGGAGGGGACGATTTACTAATGCCCTTGTAAGTTGGAAGACATGAAAGACAGGGTATATGCGAATGGAGAGGGACGGTTATAGCCGGTGGGCCACCTTTCCTATCTTCTCCAAGACTAGGAAATAGCCGAAATAATGGGCGGATATATTGGGTGCAATCGATCGATGAACGAACTCTGACAATGGGGCCTCAACTTGATAAACACTGTCTTGCCAAGCGAGAGGACCATGTCTCGTCAACATTGATTGTCCTGCTGAACCATGCTCTTCTTAGCCCAAAGGTGACGTTGCTTCAGTTGGCGGAGGGCCTCATTGTGGTCGTGAAGATCCGCAACTCACATCGACCTACTTGACGATCGGAGCCGTCTATTTTATGCGGATTGACAATTTGAGATTTTTAGTTATTCTTCTATATTTTTTGAATTTTATTTCATGTATTAGTGAGGGAGGTCATGATCGGAGAATCATGACCGCCCATGATGACCCCGTAGTCCATAAACAAGAATAGAGGGTTCAATTGGAAGATATTGAAAGTTGGAGTAATAAGAAATTACCCCTTTAGATCACTCGGCGCTGAAGCCAAAAATCCGAGTGCCGAAGCTTGGAAGTTATCTCCTTCCTAGCCGCCCACCCCTCCTGCACCATTGGCCGGCCATCGCCATTCTACTTTGAAGGCTGAATTCCACCAGAGCAGTTACTGACCCCAAACCCCCTACAACAGTCATCGGCGCATTGCTCTCACCAATACCTGAAGAAGCTCCACCGATCTCCGTTGCTATTGTCGCTCCACCATCACCTCTCGTTATTCCCACTCCGCAGTTCTCAAAGACGACATCGTTGCATCCAAGCCCAGCGGTGGTGCCACCACAATTTGTGTCATCGCCATTTGTCCCCGCGATCTCCATCTCGCAACCGCCTCTCCGACCACCTGCTCCGCCGGCTGCTCTGGAGGCACTACTTCCGACAACCGCCACCCTGCTGCCGCTGCCACTTATGTAACCATGAGTTCTACACATAATGGTGATTATGTAACCACAAGACCTCTTGTTTGTAATTTAGATAAATTTGCACTATGAAAATCTAGAATAAAATCATATATGAAGTCAATTGATGAGGTCATTTTGATTCTATTCTTGCAGGTCCTATCAGTCTTACAAGGATTGATAAAGATGACAAAATTGTTCAACTCACAAAAGCTGGTCTATCAGAAATAGAAAAGAAAGCAAGGACATGTGATGCCAAGCAATAAACATTCTAGTATCTACAATGCAGATGACATATTTCAAAAAAGTTGTTGATTGTGAATCAGCCAGGAAATTTGGGATTCATAAACCAGGATAGTTGAGGGATCATCATATGAAAGGAAAGATATGAAATCTTCACTGATCTCTCAATACGGGAACTTTCAAAAAGAGTCATGAAGATTTAGTGGCTGGCATATATTCTGGATTTAGCCTTATTGTCAATGAGCTAAACGGGCTTGAGAAGGAAATGTGTGTGATAGATATAAATAATAAACTTTTGATATGCTTCCCAAGCTCACTCCTTGTACAGCTCGTCGATCCATCGCAAGCAACGCTCGCTTATTTAGCTCGTCGAGATCGCCGTCTCAATACCTCCCTGCCAAACCTGCAACGATTGAGCCTTCTGCGAGCTCTTCCATCACATGCAGCAATCGAGCCTTCTGCAAGCTCTTACAACGACCTCCCTACTAGACCTGTGAATGCCTTGGCGAGTGCCTCCAACGACTGCCTCCACCCTTCAGGAGAGTCCCTACCTCGTGCACCTACTTGCAATTCCGCGACGTTCTGCTCTCTGAGACCGCAAGTCTTTCTTATGCGCAATCGACTACAAGCATGATTATAAATATCCAATGTCGGCGACATATCATATTGAGTTTTTATATGTCGGATGTTAGAAGTTGGAGGCATGTCAGAGATATTTTAAAATATCGAATTTTCATATCTCATAAATAATTTTTTAATTTTGATATATACTAATTATAATTGTATGTTATAAACTAAAAAAATATGTAACAAATAGATAAAAAATGAATCATCCATATTACAAAATAAATTCGAATATTATCTATGTTAAAGTATTGTTAACAAATGCAAAATAATACATTATAAAATATATTTAATATTACACAATAATTATACAAAATTGGTTGTAAAAATAAAACGTTAAAAAAATCAAAATAATAAGTTTATTCGATTTAAACACACATAATATAATATATATATAAGTGATTTAAACATATGTTGCTAATCTGCTAATATAACAAAAAATAACATAACAAACGATTTATTTTAAAATTGTGTCAGCCGATATATCAAAAAAATAGGATATGTCGGCATATATATATTTTTACAAAAGGACGATCTAATTTTTTTTAAAAAATATATTTTTTGCCTACAAAAATAACATGCCGGTAGACATGTCGGAGGTCATTTAAAACAATGACCGCGAGCCCTTGCTCCAGTCACAAACTCATCTCATATTTGCGAGGCCTCCTTTTACGAGTCCTCACTCCAGTCACGTGCTCATTCAATGACTGAACTTCTGCGATCGCGAGCGACCTCCGACTACACGCCACTTCCTATGCGTGACTTCTTGAATACTACAATCATTTGCACTTCATGTGAGCTCTTGGATCTCGACCTCTGCGAGTTCATATCATCTCCTCAGCTGTTCTACTTTCGCTAAGTTTTGGCGACACCACCGTTGCTCCCCCCTCTACTTCATCACCCGAGTACGGCTGGTGCCTGGTGGTTCTCTTTAGCAAATATTGAGGTCCTGTTCAGTGCTTCCAAACACCATGTTCTATTGCCACCTCCACAGGTAGCCTGCATATTGCTATGCAGGCTAAGTGACTCATCGCCTCCGTTGTCACCATTCATATGATTAAGTACTCTTCTGTCTTCTCGCATCTCGAGGAGCATAATGGATTGCCACTGATATTTGTGGTTGATGACTCTTCTGCTCTTGCTTGTGGATCTGTGCTGTTACTATCACCTCCCTTCTCCATTTATATGTTCCAAATTTCCCTTGCAATATGTTATCTTCCAGTGCCCTTTAAAAACAATTATGTTGATCTATCTTACATTTCTCTACTAGTTATTTTTAGGACCTTCAATCAAAGAGGATGATTGCTACTGTAATTGAACGTGATAGTCTCTACTACCAGGACGATCTTCCCACTCTCTCTGCCTCTAGCGTCTCAACTTCTCTATTTCAGTGGCATCATTTTCTTGACATGCATTATCATACTACTTTCCCTACAAGATTTTGCAAAAGTTATGTTCGTCTTTTTGACATTATTCATTTAGATATCTGGGTCCTAGTCCCACCAAATTTGTTACCAGTAAAGTCTATACTTCGATACATTTATTGATGACTTATCTCGATTTACTTGGGAGTATTTTTTTAAAAGAGCAATCTAAACTCTTCCCAGTTTTCTATACATTTTATAATGAAGTTCGCACTCAGTTTGGTTTACCCATTGACATTATACGAACCAATATTGTGAGAATACATGAGCTAGTATTTGTACTCTTTCTGTACCTTCAATGATATCATTCATCAGATCAGTTGTGTTCATACATATCAATAAAATGGAGTGGCCGAAAGGAAAATTCGTCATCTCCTTGATGTTGCTCGAACACTCCTATGACAGTTGAATGTTCCGTGCTCTTATTGTGTTTATTCGATTCTCATTTCTTTCTTTCTCATTAATTGTATACCTTATTCTACTCTTCAGGGAAAGACACATTTTTATATTCTTTATCCCGACGGTATTCATTTTCCCTTCACTCATATGTTTGGTTGTACTACCTTCGTCAACACTCCAACATCTGGTCAGGACAAACTCTCGTCCTTCACACCAAATGTGTCTTTGTGGGATAATATCTTATTCATAAGGGATGCCACTATCTTGACCATATCTACAAACGTCAATGTCTCTGCTGATGTCACCTTCTTTTAGTCTACGCATTATTTCTCTAAAAAGATGTGTATTTTTTCTCTCAAGATCCTTCCTACCCTATCCACAACCTCTCCTCCCACCTCTGTTTCGTCCGTCTCTATCATTTATGTTCCTCCACCAGTTATCCCACGACCAATACCAACTCCTAACCATATACCTCCTCATTCAACTTTTACTTATCATTATCGTTGACGTCCTGTCTCACTCCATCTACTTGCTCCTTCTACTCTAGAGTCCCCGATGTCAGCTTCCGGGCCAGCTCTGTCCTCTTTGGAAGGTTCCTTCACCTCAACAGACTCAAACGTAGACACGCCCATTGCTCAGCGAAAAGGGGTAAGGGGGACTGGGGAGTACAAAACATCATATTACTAATGGCGTGTCTTATGCAAATCTCAGTCCTAATTGCAGCAAGTGTTCCTTGGCACTCTCTACCAATACTGTCCTTACTACCTATCATGAAGCTCTTAACATACCCTGTTGAAATGTGGCTATGGATGAGGAAATCTCTGCTTTGGCATCACATGGTACTTGGACTCTAGTTCATATTGCCTCTGGAGGAAATGTTGTTGGTTGGCAAGGGGTTTACCCAAACATATGGTATTGATTTCCTTTACACATCTCTAGTTGCCCATATCATTACTATTCAAGTACTCTTCTTTGTTGTTAATTAAAATTGGCAAATGACACAACTTAATATCAAAATTGCTTTCCTATATAGTGACTTGCATGTAGAAGTCTATATGGAGCAATCTTTTGGTTATGTTGCTCAGGGGGAGTCTCAGGCGTGCAAGCTCCAGAAGGTCATTTATGATCTTTAACAAAGCTCGCGGGTATGGTTTGACAAGTTCAGTTAGGTCGTCTCTACCATTAATTTCTCCAGAAGCAGTGTTGATCACTCTCTCTTTATATGTAAGACTGACAAAGGACCGAATGTTCTTGTTGTCTACATAAATAACATTCTTCTTACCAGATGACTTCTCTGGAATTGAGATAACAAAGAAACATATTCGAGACCATTTTTGTTACAAAGGATACGAGTCTTCCCATTGGGAATTGAAATTGCGAGATGCAATAACATCATAGTTTTTTCCTAAAGGAAATATGCTCTAGATTTACCCAAAGAAACATGTCTTCTTGGAACAAGGTCTGCTCGTAATCCTATGTTTATGGGAATTGAAATCCTATGTTTATGGAACAAGGTCTGACAAACTCTAGGATGAGACATCTCTTCAACAAGACATCACTAACTACAAGAGTTTAGTTGGAAAATTTATTTATCTTATCGTAACCAGATCTGACATCTCCTTTGATGTTGAAAATGTTAGTCAGTTTATGCAAGCTCCCAGAGAGTGTCATCTGAAAACTGCGTTGAAAATATTAGAATATATCAAAAGATCTATGGGCAAATGATTGTTGTTTAAAAGAATAACCACTTACAATATTGAAGCATATTGAAATGCAAGTTATGCAGATGATAAGAGAAATCAAAATTTCCCTTATGGATACTGTACGTATGTCGGAGGAAATCTTGTCACTCGAAGAAGTAAGAAACAAGCAACAATGCACATGTTCAGTACAAAAGCAAGATATAAAAGTATGACTCAAAATGTTTACGAGTGAAAATAGTTAAAAACACTTCTAAAAGAGTTTCGTGAAATTTATAATTCTCCTATATCGATATTACATGATAATAATACTATCATCTACATATTTAAAAATGATATGTTCTCTTACAACACTCAAGCCTTTATCCCACTATAGTGGGGTCGGCTATATGGATCTTTTGTCGCCATTGTGTCCTATCTTTTGTCATAATCTCACTAATGCGTAAGTATATCATGTCTTTCTTATAGTTTCATTCCAAGTCTTTATCTACCCCTCCCTCGTTTAACATGCCTAGTGACTAGACTCTCACAACGCCTAACAGGTGCCTCTAACGGTCTCCTTTGTACGTGTCCAAACCATCTTAGTCGAGCTTCTCGCATCTTCTCTGCAATTGGTGCTACTCAAGTCTTATCCCTGATACATTCATTCGCAATTTTATCCGGTCTCGTGTGTCTATACATCAACCTAAGCATTCTCATCTCCGCAATTCCCATTTTTTGCTCATGTACACAATTCACTGCCCTAAAAATGTTGTGTTCTATTGAAAGAACAAAACATATTAAAGTTGATTGTTACTTCATCAGAGAGAAAATTATCAATAGATGAATATGCACTATGTTACTTTACATATGATAAAGTTATGTTATTCAAATATGGTTACACTATTAAGAATGCATTATTAAATTCTAAATATTCATTACTTTGTCTGCTGGATTGTGACAATTTTATGGAGCTTCAACTCCAAATGTAAAAAGATTTGTTATAAAGTTGCTCAGCTTGACTTGCAATACATCTGATTGTGAGAGCCTTTGGAGGTTTTTGAATATGTAAGTACTTTAATACAATAATTTAAATTGCAAAAAAGTCTATTTGGATAATACTATACTGAAATTGTGCTGATTGTTTTATGTGGTAATGTTGTAGTTTTATAGCAAAAGAAAAAGATAGCTCAACAATGCATACATGATTTAGTATTTGTGAAGTGAAATCAAACACTGCAACATCTATATGATACACATGATCGTTTATCGATCCGATTTTGTTGACGGATATTGACTAGAATTAGTTGATGATTAATATAGAGGAAGAAAATGTGGCTGAGCAGGATGAGGATTGATTTTCAATGGCAATTATGACTTAGGTTATGTTGGCACTGTGATGTAGGGTAGGCTGTGTAGTGTTGTCCTAAGACGCCCGCTAGTGCCGTGAGGGGTTGGACTCATAAGCAATGCTATATGCCGACACAAGATGATCAAGCGAGCTAATCAAGATAAGCACAAAACATTAAACTAAACATGCATTTATTCATTAGTTAGGCAAAGTGCACTTTTATGATGGGACAGGGTCCACCTCCCGCCACCTTGACATCACCACCAGGGGCCCACCTGGATTCAGCACCAGGCGGCTTTATATCAGGCCGCGCCGTACACCCCAACCAGCTCTCCGCCATGGAATCACCACCATGCGACAGGTTGTTGAGGCCGGGTTCGATCCCAGACCTCCTAGATAAGAGACCTTCAGCAGCACTCTCATCACCAACTGATCCGCGGCTCAGTTGGTGATGAGAGTGCTGCTGAAGGCCTCTTATCTAGGAGGTCTGGGGATCGAAGCCCCGGCCTCAACAACCTGTCGCATTGGTGATTCCATGGCGGAGAGCTGGTTGGGTGTACGGCCCGCGGGCCTGATAAAGCCGCCTGGTGCTGACTCCAGGTGGCCCCTTGGTGGTGATGCCAAGGTGGCGGGCAGGTGGACTCCTGCCCGCATCACACTGCCAGTGGAGTTGAAGAGGATATCTATCAGGATGATGATAAAATGGATGAAGAAATTGAATACAATGAAGAAGATTATAATGACAGTGGAGATTGTTGTTGAAGACAGTTTTTTGTGATGATGATTAGTTGATATTGAATTGATGAGTAATAAAATATTTATATTTTTATATTGTGTTTGTTACTAATGCTTTTTATTCTTTGTTTGTATCACTTGGTTATCATTGGCATTAGTGTTAGTATACTACTATGGTGGTAGTTTTACGTTATTTGTTTGTTTGCATTTAATACTAAACATTGTCTTTTTTTTGTTTTTTTTGCGCCGTACATTTAGCCGCGTGCTTGCTCCTAGGCTCCAAGATCATTTTACATCTCGGTGTGTCTTGCATCTTTAATAACATAACTGGAAGTGCACCAAGACCCAAGTCCCATTAGCCCATAGAGCCTTCATTTTATAGTCCATTGATGCCCACTAAACTAGATACTAGAGAGCCTCAAGAGATAGAAAACAAGGAGCATTTAAGCCTGTGAAGTTCGGGAGATAACCAATGAAAGGGTACATAATGAGAGTGAGCAGTAGATGAGCGTTTGTCCTCTTAGATGGATGCAGACGGATAGGTGGACCAGAGGAGTCATTAGTAGGGATGACTGGTGTGGGACAAATTGCAAGAAGGACAACACAAACGTTTATTGGTGGTAGAGGAGGACGAGGATGCATATGGTGTTTCACCATGAGTATAATAAAAAGGTTGATTCCCAAGGAAAATAACAACGACAAATATTACAATTTTCCAATTGGTGGGAGAATAACATATGTATCCCTTCTGAGTTCGATAGTATCCAACAAAGATAAATTTAGTGTCCCGTGGTGCTAGCTTATCTAAAGGAGGACCAAGATGATGAGCAAATCATACCTACCCCAAAACTTGGGGGGTTAAGGAAAAGGGAGGTGTCGACGTTGTTAGATGTGCACTGCCTATATAAACTAGCAGAAGGAGTCGGTTTGCCCTCAACACGACTGAACCGATCAGCCTCTCAAGGTAACTTGGTATCAAAGGGATAGGTTCCTGTCGATTCCGCCAATCCTGCAGACTGCGCAGACTGCCGATCCATCTGGTCGTTCATTGTTGATCGAAGTCGACTACGCCAGAGGAAAGTTTTTGTCGTCGATCAATCTCGTCCGTGTTGTCGAGGAAAGTTTCGTCGATCGATCCCGTCCGTGGACCAGTGGAAGGTTTCTTCAATCAATCTCGTCCGTGTCGCCATTGTTGTTGTTGCTCCCTTTTCCTTGCTGCCTCATTTTGTCTGGCGCCCGAGTTGCTGTTTCTCCCTGTCCGACGCCCTAGTTGTTGTTGTTTCTCCAGTACCCTTCTCTTCCCGTGAGGCCCTTTCTCTTGCTGCCTCAGTTTCTCTTGCTTTTTTGTGGATTTTATCTTTGGGATCATCTTGAACTACTCCGGCGCAACCACCCATCCCCGTTGACAATGCTTCCTCTCTTCCTGCCAGTAGTGGGACAGACGCATCCTCTCCTGCTGGCACTAGTGGGACAAATTGGAAGAAATGACATGATGATGACGTCCGGATCATTGTCATTCTTTGCCGATCTTTTGAGATATCTATTCATATGGCTGCATGTGATTTTCCTACTGTCAGGGAGTTTTTAGATCATCTATGTCAGCTCTATCCGCCTTTCAGTCAGACGTAAAAGTACTCCTTGGTGCAGACACTTGCTTTTGATCATCAACACGATTGCTCCGTTCAGACCTTCTTCGCGGAGCTCAGTGATTTGTGACGTCAGTTGGATTAGATGTCTACCTATGGTTGCCCCACTTGTGCTCGTTGCACCACTATTGCTGAGGAGAGAGATCACCTGCGCATGTATGAGTTCCTCATGCGCTTTCGACCCAAGTTTCGAGTCTGTACGTGCTCAGTTGATGCACCGGGTTGCTCCACTATCCCTGCGTGATTGTCTTATGTTGTTGTCGCTGAGGAACCCGTCTTCACACTTTGGAGGGCATGCGCCCTGCCTCCTCGCCACACTCAGTTCTCGCTGCTCCTCATTACGCCTTCTCGGTACCTGATCTGCCAGTCTTACCTCCTGGTTTTGGTGCACCTGCTCCATCCGTCTTCAGTTGCTTCATCCAATATCTTGCCAGGTGCACCACCGGGCTCCGGCCATCCACACCGTGTTCCCTGTTGTCAGTACTGTCACAACTTGGGACACATCTGTTCGAAGTGTCACAAGTTACAACGTGTCCTAAGCCAGTAGGACGCACCGCGTCGAGCTTCTTTTATCCCGCCACTTGTTCCTGACAGCCCTACCTCTACTAATGATCAGATCATATATCTCGTTCAGCAACTCTCTTTGAGTTGTGCCCCCTCGTCCTCGACGTCTGTTGTCATCCATGCCTCTGTTTCACAGACCGACTCAACGACTGCATCTACCTCTGCATGTATCACTAAGGCTTCCTGTTACTTGATTCTGGTGCATCTTTTCATATGACCTTTGATGCAGCTCCCTTACTTTTCTGCTGGTCTGTTTCTTTTGACCTACGAGTCATCAGTGCTGATGGCACCACCTTGCCCGTTGCTTGCTGTGGCACCCTGCATACCACCCACTTTCATATTCCCAATATTGTATATATATCCCTAAGCTTTCCATGAACCTCATATCTGTTAGTCAGCTTGCTTCCCCAAGTCGTCTTATTATTTTTGATGCGTTTTTGTGTCATGTGCAGGATCGTCATAAGGGGACACTCATTGGAACTGGCTGTCGTCGTAGCGGGGGTTATGTGTTCGACCATCTCTGGCTTCCTTCACCCACTTCGCTACTAGCTTTTCCTGTTGTATCTCCCATCCGTCTTTCATCTCCCATCTATCTTTCATCGGTCAGCTTTTCGCAGAGACATCTCCATCTCGGCCATCCCTGTGGAGCTAATCCTATATTGTTCGTCAGGGTATCTTAGATCGTGTTTGTTGATCGCTCGCACTCATGCACCGGTTGTAAGCTTGACAAATAGCTATAACTCCCATATCGATCCAGTGAGTCTCGATCATACATTCCTTTTACTTTAGTTCATTCTGATTATGGGGTCCCGCCCCTTTATTTTAAAAAGGAGGTCATCGTTATTATGTTATTTTTGTTAATGATTTCTCTCGTTATGCATGAGTTTATATGATGCGTTCTCATACTTATTTCTTTCGCATTTACGTTGAGTTTGTCTCCATTGTGCAGACTCAGTTATTCATGTCTATCCGCACGTTTTTCTACGATTTGGGGAGGGGATACCTGTCTCATGCCTTTCATGATCTTTTGGCCTCTCATGGTACTCTGCCTTAACTCTTCTGTCTTGTTACTCATCCTCAAAATTGTAACACCCATTCCCAGTTTTACAATAATCAGTCATCCGATCGAGTCAGCGATATAAAGAGAACTAGGAAACAATATTAAAACTAGTATGCAGCAGATATAAAGTAAAAGCTACTAAAAATTTTAAAACTTACAGCGGAAGCTAAGAAAGTAAACTAAGGGTAACCACATACCTGAAATCTGGATTCACAGAGCCACTAAATTTGAAAAGAATTGAAATGACTGAAATTCTGAAATAATATCATAAGTCTGATACATGACATAAAAAAAACATTAACAAGTTACAGTGTCCACATCTATTAGTATATGCTGAAAGTAAAAGAAAAACTGAATGGAAAAAAACACTACAAACTGACGCCACCAACGCTCATCCTAGGCGTAGTTTTCCACCTGGGTCACCTGTAAAAACGTTGCCCACGAGGGGTCAGAGTAAAGAAAAATAACTCCTCCTAGTGACACTAAAAGCTTTTTCTTGAATGATGAATGCATGCCTTTTGAAAATAGTTTTGTGCATTAAAACATTTATGCTATATGTTATGCATGCCTTCAGAACACTACCTGGTCAAAACATCTACCTGTTCTATGTTTGCGACTTTCAGTTCACTAACCCAAGTCTTGACGTTCACTAACTGGTGTACTGTCTCACAACGGGTCTATAGTTGAGATCTAGGTGATTTCTAACTTACACCTCTACTAGGAAGGCTCTAGGCAGAGTAGCTCCTAACGCACATCTGAAACTGACGATCCGAGACCATCTGACGAACTCAATTGTTCTAGTGTCCCGCGGACACGGTCTCGAATATACTAACTGTCTCAAGGGGAGTCAACTCCCAAGACTCTGCTACTCATAAGGATACCATATGCCCTATGAGGAAGGTAATGCGCCTCTACCTAGCATGAAAAGACTTAAGTGTGTTCACTGACCTTTTTGGTCAAATGTACTCTGCTTGAGACATCTCTTTTGGTGTACTACTGAGCGACCCTTGACTATTTCATGGTCGACTAGAATGGCCATTCACGCCCTTGGTTGGACAAATTCCAAGCTTACGTACACAGGTATAGGTTTCGTATCTAACATTACTATTAATGATCTGACTACTTTGGTATTGAAGAAGGGTGTCATCTTACACATTTTCCGCGACCATTTTCCTATCACCACACCCTTCTATGCATGGTTATGATATTTGTACGAAGCCTATACATGCGTATACAAAATATATTTCTTGCTATGTCTAACTAACAGAATTACGTTTCTTTACAGTGGTGCTGCGACGTTCGTACATGCGGCGCGACGACATTTCTCTTCCGAAGGCAATCCTACTGCTGGGGATCTTCAGAATGCTGCCCCGAGCCCACCAAAGTCCTGCAATTTAGGGCAGTCCTAATTTCATATTTTTTCCCTTTATGATTTTCTCGTGGAAAATTTTTGTACAACTAGGGTTACAAAAATCCAAGCACTAAACTTCAGATATTACCTTTACGTGGAGTGATTGAGGCTCTCAAAGCGCCCAACCCAAATTCCGCGGAGGATCACGAACTCCAAAACCTATTTAGGGCATTAGGAATAAAAATTAGTTTAGTCTAATCTCCAAATCGTAGGATCTCCATGAGGAAAAGAGATAAGTGAGGAATCGACTCACCAGAACCAAAAACGTTTCCACTACCACCGACTAGGCTTGAACCCGCTCTTCCACGACAAAGAAGGAAAATGAATGTCCACCGGCGCTCGTAGAGGAAGGAGGAGAAATCAGAGAGGGATTCTGGAGGAGGATCGGCCGCCGGCTAGGGCTGCGGTTTGCGGCTTTCTCCCGTGGAATGAAGTTCACGGGAAATAAAACATGGCTTGCTGGATTTTACTTTATGAGCTATGCGGTTTTGATAACCGTATGAGGAGGGGGGAAATTGCTAATAACACCCCAATGCTATTAACTTTTGCAATACGCAACTCACTCCACACAAAATTAACGCCCGTGCACCAAGCGATTTCTTGTCGCGCTTCGTTACTAAAATTAAAATGCGTTTCACTAAATTATGACTTACATAAATCACCTATTAATGAACGCGACCTTTAGGAATAGTAACATTGTACCTTGACGTCGCGCTGCCTCGATCAAAATCCGTCGCGACTCGACCCTACAATTTAAATAAACTTCTGCGTCAGAAAAAAACGGATGTTACAAATCTCCCCTCCTAACAAAATTTTCGTCCTCGAAAATTGTAATCATACCTGAATCGAAGAGAAAAGAATAGTCTGCATTGCTCTTAAGCTCATCCTCTCGCTCCCAAGTATACTCTGGACGGCCACAGTTCATCCAAAGGACTTTGACCATGCGAATCTCTCTATTTCTGAGCTTCTGTATCCTTGAATCCATTATTCTGACTGGTCTAACCCCAATACTAAGATCTGTCTCGATTGGTGCTTCCTCGGTACTGATGATCTGACTGGAATCTCTAACTGCTCTCCTCAAATAGGAGACATGAAATACATCATGTACACCACTCATTTCCTCAGGTAAGGCCAACCTGTAAGCAACCTCACCAACTCTTTTCAGCACCTCAAAAGGACCAACGAATCTGGGACTCAGTTTCTTCATCCGCTTTAATCTAGAGACTTCTCTGACTGGTCTGACCTTCAGATAAACATAGTCTCCAACACTGAACTCTACTGACCTGTGCTTCTGATCATGATACTTGGCCTGACGATCCTGAGCTGTCTTCATACGCTCCTGGATGAGATTGACTCTGTCAGTGGTCTTATCAATTCATGACTCCCTGATAGTAGACCTTTCTTCACTTTCAGCCCAACATAACGGTGTCCGACAACGTCTACCATAGAGGGCATCAAACGGTACCATTCCAATGCTCGCCTGAAAACTGTTATTGTAGGAGAATTCCACAAGAGTACCATATTTCTCCCACTTTCCTCCAAAGTTCAAAATGCACATCCGTAGCAGATCCTCCAAAGTCCTATTTGTGCGCTCAGTCTGTCCATCGGTCTGGGGATGGAAAGCGGTGCTGAAGTGTAACCTGGTATCCAACCGCTCCTGTACGTATCTCCACTCCCTGGAGGTGAATCTGCCATCTTGGTCTGAAACTATAGTCTTGGGAACACCGTGCAGTCGAACTATCTGCTCTAAATATAACTGTGCTAATCTGGGAGCCTGATCTGTCTTCTTAAGAGGAATGAAATGGGCAACCTTAGAAAGACGATCTACTATAACCCATAAGGAATCATTTCCACTCTGCGATCTCGGCAGACCATGGATGAAGTTCATGGATATATCCTCGAATGTCCACTCAGGAATGGGAAGTGACTGCAACTTGCCTTCAGGTCTTTGACACTCGGCCTTAACCAACTTGCACGTCTCACACTTCCCTACGTAATCTGCAACATCACTTTTCAAGCCTGGCCAGCAGACTACCTTCTTGAGATCAACATACATCTTTGTGCTACCCGGATGTATATAATATCTAGAATTGTGTGCCTCAAATAGAATGTCCTCGCGAAGGTGACTAACATCGGAGATACACACCCTGCCATCAAACAATAATAAATCATCCTGAATAGTGAATCTCTCCTTCTGACCTGTCTGCACTGAGCTCCAAATCTCTGTCATCTTTGGATCCAACGGTAGAGCTGTCCTGATTCTATCCTTAATGTCGCAAGTGATCTCCATCCACTTCAACCTTGCAGAACCAAAACTACAGCGTGGCTCAACGGTGACGTCCAGTCTCTCCAATTCCCGCACTAACTCCTGCTGAGTGA
Source organism: Platanthera guangdongensis (assembly GCA_039583875.1). NCBI lineage: Eukaryota > Viridiplantae > Streptophyta > Magnoliopsida > Asparagales > Orchidaceae > Platanthera > Platanthera guangdongensis. Next base: position 150,185,797 of record CM077154.1, read on the forward strand.
GAAGGAAGAAACACGAACCTCTACGGCTAAGGGCATCAGCTACTACGTTCGCCTTTCTTGGATGGTATTGAATGTCTACGTCGTAGTCTGATAGAAACTCTAACCATCGACGCTGCCTCAAATTGAGCTCTCGCTGATCAAAGATATACTTGAGGCTCTTATGATCAGTGAAAATTTCGCAACAAACACCGTAGAGATAGTGCCTCCAAATCTTCAGAGCATGTATGACTGCTGCAAGCTCCAAGTCATGCACGGGATAGTTCTTCTCATGAACCTTTAACTGTCTTGAGACATAAGCTACGACCTTTCCATGCTGCATGAGAACACATCCCAAACCCTGACCTGATGCGTCGCTATAAATCTGAAACCCATCAGGCCCTGAAGGTAAACTCAAGATCGGTGCGGTCATCAATCTGCCCTTCAAGTGCTCAAACGCCAACTCACACTCAACTATCCAATCCAAGCCCTTACCCTTCCTAGTGAGGGAAGTCATGGTAAAGCTACTACTTTGAGAAATCCTAATGATCTCCCTGTAGTATCCAGTAAACCCAAAAAGCTGCGAACCTCTGAAACTGTTGTCGGTCTTGGCCAATTCTTAATGACTTTATCTTCTTCGGATCAACACTCACCCCTTCTGACTGATGACGTGGTCTAAGAATACAATCTCTGAAAGCCAGAACTCACACTTTGAGAACTTGACATACAACTAGTTCTTCCTGAGGGTGCTCAATACAATCCTGAGGTGTGCGACATGATCTTCTCTGCGCTCCTTGAGAACACCAAGTGTCATCGATAAAAACGATAACAAAACGATCCAAGTACTCCCGAAATACCCTGTTCATCAGGTCCATAAATACTGAAGGAGCATTGGTCAGCCCAAACGACAAGACCACGAACTCGAAGTGCCATACTTGGTACTGAAAGCCGTCTTCTGGACATCCGCGTCCCGAATCTTTTAACTGATGATAGCCAGACCTCAAATCTAACTTGGAAAAGGTGCACGGCCCACCAACTGGTCGAACAAATCATCAATCCTGGGAATCAGTATTTGTTCTTTACTGTCAGCTTGTTCAACTCACGGTAGTCGATGCACAGTCCCAGACTACCATCCTTCTTCACGAATAGTACTGGAGCACTCCAAGGTGAAGTACTGAGACGTATAAAGCCCAAATCACCACAACTCTTGCAACTGGCTCTTCAACTCCGCTAGTTCCCTAGGAGCCATCCGATAGGGGATTTGGCTACCGGTGTAGCCCCAGGTTGCAAGTCTATCGGGAACTCAATCTCTCTATCTGGAGGGGCACCGGGGAGTTCTTCTGGGAAAACATCGGGAACTCCTGAACTACTGGTACCTCTGTCAAGTCAGCCTTAGCCTCCGCATTCATCAGTAATACAAAGGTTTCACAACCCTTACTGATGCACCTTCTAGCTTGGACTGCGAAGATATCATCTTCACAACTCCTTTCAAGCCCTGAAAAGAAAATGCAGTCTGATTAAGACCCTCAAACTGTATCTGCTTTCGCCAAAAAGCAGTCCATTACAAAGATCAGATCGAATCCTGCAATAGGTAGCTGCAACGCTTCCACGATAATCTCGGTATCACCAAACTGCACCGTTACCCTGCACTTATCTCTGGTCTGCAGAAGGGATCCATTCGACATCATAACATCCAGCGCTACAGTTTCTGGGAAGACTTCTAAATTCAGTTTACGCACTAGAGATTCTGCGATAAACGAGTGCGAGACGCCCGTATCAAACAGAATCTTGGAGGGTAAATCACGAATCATAAGGATGCCTAAATGAATGGTTTTTAAAATGAAAAAAGTGTCACTACGGAGGATTAAATAAACTTGTTAAGCAAATAAAAGCACTTACCAGTCACTACATCCTCCTGATCATTTACCTCCTGTTGACCAAGCCCATAAACTCTGGGCTGCACCAAATCTCGACCCTGCTGTGGTCTTCCATCAGTAATCATCAAAGCTTTGCCCTTGTCTACTCTGCTAGGGCCACCAATCTCATACTTCGGCTTCAGGAACCAATTACATTTGTCATCTACAGTAATTTCATAAATGTACAAAAATATAAATAGGTTTTGATTACCTGATTCGAACCAACTTCTTGACAGAAACGAGCTATGTGTCCAGGTTGACGACACTTGTAACACACGCCCGCGCTGGCCAAACACTCTCCTGGATGGCGACGCTGACACTTGGGACAAAGGGGGTAGTCCTTGCTCCTGTCACCAGATTGACCATTCTTCCTCGCATCAGGCTTCTGCTTCTTGTTCCAGTTTTTCCCTTGGTCATTCCTGCTCTGATGTGACTGATGCGAATCCTGAGATCGCTTCGCACGTAAATTACTTCGCTTCTGAACCTTCTGCTGATCAACCTCCAGCCTGCGAGCCGTATCCACTAAGCTCCTGTAATCAGCGTTGACCATAGTCATTAGCGGCTGGCTCAACGTGTCACGCAAACCATGCACAAAATGGCTGCACTTCTCAGCCTGGTCTCCCTGCATCACGCCCGCATATCGAGCCAGATGGGTAAGCTCTCGCTCGTATTCAACAGTCTGTCCCCCTGGAAAAGCCTAAGGTACTTCTCCGAGAGACCTCGTCGTGCGGAAGGAGGCACAAACCAACTTGCAAGGGCTCTAGAAAATTCGCCCCACGTAAACATGTGTGACGTACGACCTGGCCAAAAGTATGGTCATATTATTTAAAAAGAACGTATCACTTCCTAAAAGTAAAAAGAAATTTCATAACCATATACCTGCGGGGTCATCTGCCCGGTACTTGTCCCACCAGACCGTTGCCTCACCTCGGAGGAGGAAAACTGCGAGAGGAACTTTCTTGTTTTCTGGGCACTCCAAAACATCCAGCAAGTCTCTGGTGTTTGCTATCCAATCATATATGTCCATCGGAGTCTCATCCCCACTGTAATTCGATGGTTGAAGCTCTCTAAAGTTCCTCAAATAACGCTCCAGGGTCATCTCCACGGGTGCTGGAGCAGGAGCTGGTGCAGGGGCTGGTACTTGTACTGGAACTGAAAACCCTGCAGACAGTCCTCTCTGAAACTCCATCAAGGCAACAGTAACCGCCTTAGCAATCTGAGACGCTATGTCAGTGCCCTCTGGAGATGCTGGAACTGGTGGTACCTGTGGCTCGACAACATCTCCCATAATCGCGTTAGGAACATGGTCCTGACGTGAAAATTCACCCGTTCACTGACTCGAGGTGCCTGATAGAACATACAAAAAAATCTGGTTATTTAACAAGCATCTGCGAAATCTGGCTTAACAATTTTATTTCGTACTCTTTCAAAAACTAGGGCTTAAATGCAACTTAAGTACTCTACTAACAAGAGTTTACTCTTACACAATCCCATGGCTCTGTGAAAACCTTCTAGGGTCCAGAGATTGTAAACCTCGCTCTGATACCAATTTGTAACACCCATTTCCAGTTTTACAATAATCAGTCATCCGGCCGGGTCAGCGATATAAAGAGAACTAGGAAACAATATTAAAACTAGTATGCAGCAGGTATAAAGTAAAAACTACTAAAAATTTTAAAACTTACAACAGAAGCTAAGTAAACTAAGGGTAACCACATACCTGAAATCTGGATTCACAGAGCCACTAAATTTGAAAAGAATTGAAATGACTGAAATTCTGAAATAATATCATAAGTCTGATACATGACATAAAAAAAAACATTAACAAGGTACACTGTCCACAACTACCAGTATATGTTGAAAGTAAAGGAAAAACTGAATGGAAAAAAAACACTACAAACTGACGCCACCAACGCTCATCCTAGGCGTAGTTTCCCACCCGGGTCACCTGTAAAAACGTTGTCCACGAGGGGTCAGAGTAAAGAAAAATAACTCCTCCTAGTGACACTAAAAGCTTTTTCTTGAATGATGAATGCATGCTTTTTGAAAATAGTTTTGTGCATTAAAACATTTATGCTATATGTTATGCATGCCTTCAGAACACTACCTGGTCAAAACATATACCTGTTCTATGTTTGCGACTTTCAGATCACTAACCCAAGTCTTGGCGTTCACTAACTGACGTACTGTCTGACGTCGGGTCTATACTTGAGTTTTAGGTGACTTCTAACTTACACCTCTACTAGGAAGACTCTAGGCAGAGTAGCTTCTAACGCGCATCTGAAACTGACGACCCGAGACCATCTGACGAACTCAATTGTTCTAGTGTCGCGCGGACACGATCTCAAATCTACTAACTGTCTCAAGGGGAGTCAACTCCCAAGACTCTGCTACTCATAGGATACCATATGCCCTATGAGGAAGGTAGTGCGCCTCTACCTAGCACGAAAAGACTTAAGTGTGCTCACTGACCTTTTTGGTCAAATGCTACTCTGCTTGTGACATCTCTTTTGGTGTACTACTGAGCGACCCTTGACTATTTCATGGTCGACTAGAAGGGTCATTCACGCCCTTGGTTGGACAAATTCCAAGCTTACGTACACGGGTATAGGTTTCGTACCTAGCATTACTATTCATGATCGGTCTACTTTGGTCTTGAAGAAGGGTGTCATCCTACACATTTTCCGCGATCATTTTCCTATCACCACACCCTTCAATGCATGGTCATGATATTTGTACAAAGCCTACACATGAGTATACAAAATATATTTTTTGCTATATCTAACTAACAAAAATTAGGTTCCTTTACAGTGGTGCTGCGACGTTCGTACACGCGGCGCGACGACATTTTCTCTTCCGAAGGCAATCCTACTGCTGGGGATTTTTAGAATGCTTCCCCGACCCCACCAAAGTCCTGCAATTTAGGGCAGTCCTAATTTCATATTTTTTCCCTTTATGATTTTCCTGTGGAAAATTTCGGTACAACTAGGGTTACAAAAATTCAAGTGCTAAACTTCAGATATTACCTTTATATGGAGTGATTGAGGCTCTCAAAGCGCCCAACCCAAATTCCGCGGAGGATCACAAACTCCAAAACCTATTTCGGGCATTAGTAACAAAAATTAGTTTAGTCTAATCTCCAAATCGTAGGATCTCCATGAGGGAAAAGGGATAAGGGAGGAATCGACTCACCGGAACCAAAATCGTTTCCACTACCACCGGCTAGGGTTGAACCCGGCTCTTCCACGACCAAGGAAGGAAAAGGAATGTCCATCGACGCTCGTAGAGGAAGGAGGAGAAATCGGAGAGGGATTCTGGAGGAGGATCGGCCGCCGGCTAGGGCTGTTGTTTGCGGCTTTCTCCCGTGGAATGAAGTTCACGGGAAATAAAACGTGGCTTGCGGGATTTTACTTCATGGGCTATGCGGTTTTGATAACCGTATGAAGAGAGGGGGGAAATTGCTATTAGCACCCCAATGCTATTAACTTTTGCTATACACAACTCACTCCCCACCAAACTAACGCCCTTGCACTAAGTGATTTCTTGCCGCGCTTCGTTACTAAAATTAAAATATGTCTCACTAAATTATGACTAACATAAATCACCTATTAATGAACGCGACCTTTCGGAATAGTAGCATTGTACCTTGACGTCGCGCTGCCTCGATCAAAATCCGTCGCGACTCGACTCTACAATTTAAATAAACTTCTGCGTCAAAAAAAAAACGGATGTTACAAGAATGACACCGTAGAAAGGAAACATCGTAATATAATTGAGACTTGTTGTGCTCTCCTCATTGCCTCTTATGTGCCTACATATTTCTAGGTTGAGGTCATATCCACTGTTGTCTATCTTATCAACCTCCAGCCGTCTACTTTCCTACATAGTTGCAGTCCTGGGGAGCATCTGTTTGGTTGTACTCCTCGTTTATGACCATATACGTGTGTTTGGTTGTTTATGATATGTTTTTCTTCGTCATGAGTGCACCAAACTATCTGCTCAGTCTAGCGCTTTTGTTTTCCTTGGTTGTGATCCTGAGCGCAAGAGTTATAGCCTACTGGTGCTCTGCACGACACTCACACTGCTGCTACTCCCATGATACGTACGGATGAGGGCTCTCCCCTTTTCGATCCGACATGGTACCGCCATCTGGTTGGGAATCTGATTTACCTCACCATTACTAGACCTGACATTGTTTTTTCTATTCACGTGTTGAGTCAATTTGTGAGTGCTCCCACAACAGTCACTATGCTCACATGTTGCGTGTTCTCTGATATCTTCATGCTACTGTGACTCGTGGTCTATTTTACCCCCGCAGTAGCTCTCTCCAGTTACTGAAATATTTTGATGCTACATGGACCAGTGATCCTGTTGATCGTCATTCTGTCACTGATTGTTGTCTCTTCTTGGGCTCTTCACTCATTGCCTGGAAATCCAAGAAGCAGACCACCGTTTCTCATTCTAGCACAGGGGCAGAGCTCTGTGCCATGGCCAATACAGATGAGGATATTGTCTGACTTCATTGGTTGCTTGTTGATCTTGGTGTTGCCCTTTCGGTCCTACCACTCTCTATTGTGACTACACCGTGGCTATCCAGATTACCCTGAATCCAACCAAGCATTCGCTCTCCAAGCACATTGGTGTTGATGCCTTCTTCCTTCATGACCAACAAATTCATGGTACTCTTGTTTCTCGTTATATTCCCACTGAGTGCCAACTTACCGATTTTCTCACCAAGCGTCAAACTCGCACTCAACAAGAGTTTCTTCTCTCCAAACTGTCGGTGTATGATCCCCTGTGAATATGAGGGGGGTGTTAGATGTGCCCTGCCTATATAAACAAGCTAAAGGAACGGGTTTGCCCTCAATACGACTGAACTGATCAGCCTCTCAAGGTAACAAAGGTGTGGATGAATACATGATAGAGAAAGTGGACTGAAAGTTCAGGATGGTTAATGAAATGCATGTAATTAGGATAACTGCAATAGAAATCGTGAAGTTCCAATAGCTTTTTGGAACTTGCATTTGAAATAGGAAAGTTTTGACTACCTTCAATAGGTGTCAGTTCATTCGCTCTTTCCTATCATTTTTTGTGATGTATAGCCGCAAAGCATTTGATGAATAATATCCAATTTAATGCAAATATCTTGAAATTCATTACTAATGTGCTCACGAGCATTATCTATCAAAATAATTTTGATACTAATGGAAAATTGATTATAATTTTCTCCAATAAATGTGAACACATAAATTATCTCGGATCGATCACAAAGTAAATACGCTCTTGTCATGTGTGAATGTTTATTTGTAAAGATAGCAAAATAACGATATCCATGTACACCAATAATTTTATATAGATCCCAAATATTTGAATGAACTAAAAAGAATAGAGCATTACTCTTAGTACAATGAGGGGGAAAAGAAGAACAATGTTGTTTTTCGTAGACACATGATTCACAAGTAAAATCAGATGAAGGAAAATTCATAACCACCTTTTGTAAGATTGGGAGAGGTGCATGACCATGATGCTAATGTCAGCCTATGAAAATGATGGAAGAGAGAGCTGAAGAGGATAGATCCATAATGAAGAGCTTGTTCAATAATCATCCCCTACTAATAATACTCCATGTTCGTCAATTTTAAACAACAAAGGAGGATGATGAAGTTAAGGAGCAACCATGATCGTGTGTGAGACCATTAATAAAGAGAAGATTAAATTGTGAACTAAGGACATCAAGTACTGATCTCCAGATTCGTTAACAGTCGTGGTTTCCCCATTTGTAACAGTGATAAACTTCGGACAAGCAATGGTCGTGTAACGCAAAGGCTTCTGCAGAGTAATGTATTTGTGGCCTCAAAGTATACTATGCAAGTAGGGTCATGAGAAAGACATAAAATACCTTCATTTGACGCAGAGACAATGAACCCAAATGCTCGAGTAACTAATCCCCAAAGATTCAAGAGTTCCACCCACAAGGTGTCAAATTCAAATCGGGACATACTGGGAGCGTCGAGCAAAAGAAGCTTGGTGAGGAGTGTTCTGCTATTGCTGTAGGAATTCATGTTTCCCATTGCAAGGTGCCTCCGTGTTATTGGTTTGACCATAGTAGGTACACATGCAACTGCTCTGTTCCCTAGGATGATTTCGGCCATCTCGCTCACCATTGCCCGAAGCCAATGTAACCTCTCCGATGTCTAGTGTTGGTTGGACGTGAGTCAACAGAATGTTGGAGAAGGGTGAGAGATGAAGTCGTGGAGACATCCATGGGTGGGGTAAATTTCAAAATCATTGAACAAACATCAAATATGGATGAGATTGTTGACGACGATGAAACATTTGCATGGACACTGTAAAGATGTGGTGGTATTCTATTTATCATCATAGCTATGCATATTGCCTTCTATTTACCAGATTGAGAGTAAGAGATTGGTGTTGAATACAATCATCGATGAGACTCTTTTATTGTACCACAAATGACATTAGATCACCATTCAGACCAGGTCCATTTGTCTGGAGGTCTTGTAATCAGTGTTCTAGATGTTGTCCGACATAAAAGTTTTGAACCTAAAACGCCACGTTTCCATATTGAAATTGAGGCATGACGTTTTGAAAAAAACGGGTCGATATATCGCCCGTTACTGATGTCGCCCAAAAAATGGGCGATATACCGACACATTTTTAAAAATAATTTTAATTTTTAATTTTCTATATTACGTTATTACTTATTATGCTTATTAGGGTTCTTAGTCTCTCGCTTGTCCCGTGCTGATAAAGTTACGAGTTCTCTCCCCTTTCTCATTCTCCCGCCCTAGATCTCCTTCAACCTTCTCACGTTCTTCATTGGTTCTCTCTCTCAATTCTCTCGCCCTCTCAATTGTTCTCTGGCAGTTACGTCCTCGCTGGTTGTTCTCTCTGGATCTCTCGACTCTCTCGTCGGTGTTCTCACTCTCTCAACTGGCTCTGTTTTCTGGTAGATGCACCCTCACTGGTTCTTCTTTTTAGTGCTCTCGACTCTCGTTGGTGCTCTCACTCTCTCGGTTGGTTCTTTTCTCTGGTAGCTGCATCTTCGCCAGGTCTCTCTCGGGCTCTCGAATCTCTCGCTGGTGCTCTTACTCTCTTGGTTGGTGCATTATTCTCTGTGTCTCTCCTTCTCAATCTCTTGCTCTGCATTCTTCTATTTTCCTTGCTTGTTTCCTTACTGGTGACTGTTGCTTGGTGGCCGTGGTTTGCTAGTTACCTTACTGCCTTGTTGGTTTAAGTATCTTGGTGGTTGTGGTTTTCTGTTTGCCTTGCTGCCATGTTGTCTGGTTGGTGGTTGTAGCATGGTTGTCGTGGTTTGCTTCTTGCCTTGCTTCTTTTCTGGTGGTTGTAGCATGGTGGTCGTGGTTTGCTGGTTACCTTACTTCCTTATTGCCCTGCTACCTTACTGCCTTGCTATCCTGCTGCCTTACTAGCTTGCTGCCTTACTACCCTGCTGCCTTATTGGTGGATGTAGCTTGTTGGCCGTGGATGACTTCTTACCTTTCTACTTGCTTGGTAACTATGTGTGGTTGATATTTTTTATAGTTGTCTTGTTGCTTTGAGCCTTGTTGCTACGATATATCTGCCCATTTTTATTATGCCTTGTTTAGCAATTAGCAATTAATTATTTTTTTGGACTACAAATGATTTAAAATACTCTAATTTTTACTTATTTATCCAACTTCATTTTGTAATCGATGATGTATGTCCATACTCCATAGTGAATGATGAATGAATGTATATCTAACTTCAATTTTATGGTTGCCTTGCTGTTTTATGCTTTTTGATAAATAAAATGTTGGATACTTGGATGTCGTGTTCTTTTTGAGAAATTAATTGATAAATAGAATGTTGGATACTTAGATGCCTTGAGTTCTCTACTTTGAATGATAAATTAATTGATAATGGTAACTTTGTATATTACTGATGATGCAAAAATGTTGGATAAATAAAATGTTGAATGAAAAATTTAAAAGGTGACTGAAAATCTAACGATCTAATGAAGTTTAGGGGGTTTACTAATGGTTTTTTCAACTAATCAAGTGATTTTGATTATTTCTTCTCATGATGCAATTATGTAAAATGTTAATTTCATTTCATATTCTCTAGAATGGCTTCTTATGATAGATCTAGTGAGATGCCCATTTCAATGGTACCAATTGGTAGAGATCTGTTTTAGGCATTTGGTGAGAAGTTGGTTGCAAATGACACCAACCAAATCAAATGCAATTACTGTAAGTAGACAGTGAATGGTGGAATTACTCGTTTCAAACATCAGTTCGTTGGGTGGAAGGGTAATGTTAAGTCATGTCCTCAAGTTCCCGTCGACGTTAAGTCAGAAGGTTGAGTCAACTCTAAATTCAAACTTGGACAGCAAAAGAGCGAAGAGTGCAAAGTTACGAACAAGCTTGAATGAGGTGGTAGTTAAAGGAGTACATGATGATAAAGTAGAGGAGTCTGCTATACGTAGGAGTTTGCATTCGAGCACAAGTTCCTAGGGTCCAATGAAGCAAATTGTTCATGTGGTTGTGGAGTCAAGCAAGAGAAAAGATCCCAATAGAGTACGATAGAGAGCAAGTACAAAAAGAAAGTCAGAGATGATGTTGTCCTGTGTGTACATAGGTAGATGACATGAAAACGGGATCCCGTTTAATGCCATATGCAGCTCCTCTTTTGAGTATATAACACATGTTGTTGGGTTATGGAGACCTGAGATGAAGAACCCAACACTTTATAAGTTGTGAGAATTTTTTTTGCGAATGAAGGTAGAGGATGAAGGAGATGTAAAATTGAATGCAAATTAAATGACTGCAATATCATGACCGATGAATGAAATGATCGGAAGGGTAGAAGTGTGATGAACATCATGATGCATTGCAGTTTCGAAATGACATTCTGGCTTTCAAAAAAATTATCCTCCTCCACACATGATAGAAAGTTCATCTATAACTTCTTGGATGAGGCAATTGATAGCCTTGAGAGCCCAAAATAGGACAATACCTTACAAATGATGGGCAGCTTGTCCAATAATATGGTTGCGGCAAAGCTTCTAGCTTTGAAAAAGCCTAAGCTTTTTTCGACAAGTTGTTTAGCTCATAAAATTAATCTTTTAGTAGATATAGGAAAACAGAAGCCAATAAAGAGTGTTATCTACTTGGGCTGCCAACTCTCTGCTTCATCTATGGTCACACTATCTCTCTCAATATGTTTAGAGAGTTCACGAAGGAATTGAACTATCATGAGCTTATTCGATCAGATGTGACTAGATTCGCTACAACGTTTCTATCTTTAGAGAGTATCTTTGAGAAGAAGAATTAGTTGAGGGGCCTATTCACATTTGCAAAGTGAGTTGCAACAAAGTTGGCTAGTAGTGCCGGGGGGAAGCAGGTAAAACTACTGTATATTAATTCACTTTAATTTAGAATATTTTTTTGAAACTAATGCTTTATATTATTTTCTTTTTTATTTATTTTGCATTTGGTAGGTTGCACTGATAGTGATGAGCGCAAGATTTTGAGCATATGAAAACAAGATCCCGTTTAATGGCATATGCAACTCCTCTTTCCAGCAGATGACACATATTATTGTGTTATGCGGGTCTGGGATGAAGATACCTACATTTTATGAGTTAGAGTGAATTTTTGCGAATGGAGGCGGAGAGGACGAAGGAGATGTTGGACACATTCTCGCGGACTTGCAAATTAAACGAGTGCACTATCATGACCGATGCAATGACTGATTGGAAGGGTAGAGGTGTGATGAACGTCATGATACACTGCAGTTCCCGAGTGGCATTCTGGATTTCAAAGAATGTCTCCTCCTCCGCACATGATGAAAAGTTCATCTTTGACCTCTTGGATGAGACGATTAATAACCCTGAGAGCCTAGGAGAGGACAATATCTTGCAGATTGTGATGGACAGTGCACCCAATAATATGGCTGTAGCAAAGCTTATGACTTTGAAGAGGCCCAAACTTTTTTGGACAAGTTGTGCAACTCATACAATTAATCTTTCGTTATATGATATATAAAAGCTGAAGCTAATAAAAAGTGCTATCTGCTTGGGCCGCCAACTCTCTGTCTTCATTTATTACATGATATATAAATGAAGACAGAAATATAAAAGAAGAGTTGGCTTGGGCCGCCAACTCTCTGTCATACAATTAATCTTTTGTTTCATGATATATAAAAGCTGAAGCTAATAAAAAATGCTATCTGCTTGGGCCGCCAACTCTCTGTCTTCATTTATTATCACATCATCTCTCTCGACATGTTTAGAGAGTCAACGAAGGAATTGGACTCATTTAAGCTTATTCGACTAGATGTGACTAGATTCGCCACAATATCTCTATCTTTAGAGAGTATTTTAGAGAAGAAGAATCATTTGAGGTCTCTATTCACATCTGCAAAGTGGACTGTAATAAAGTTGACCAGTAGTGATGGGGGAAAGCTTTTAAATGTATTATATATTTATTCACTTCAATTTAGAATATTTGTTTGAAACTGATGTTTTATAGTATTTACTCATTTAATTAATTTGCATATGTAGGCTGCAATGAGAGATGAGCGCAATTTTTGGGCGAATGTCGTGCAGGTTGTTATATTTACCTCATTTGTGTAGGTTTTGAGGAAAGTTGACGGGGATACACCTTACGTGGGGTGGTTATATGGAGATATTAAACAAGATGGGGAAAAGGTTGTTGTTCTTGATCACCAAGAGAACACATACCTCCCTATTTGGAAGTTGATCGATAGCAGATGAACAACTCTCCGCACCTTGCAGGATATTACTTAAACTCAGATGATGGAGACCCTTAGTCTGGACTACTCAGAACACCGAGTGAACCAACTCTACAAAATTCTTTCCAATAATAGAATTGGTGATCTTCTCGTCTCAAACTTCATAGATGGCAGCAGGAGTGAGGGTTATCAAAATGGTGGACGAGGTTGAAGCAGCACTTTGCACCAATCTTATAAATTCAAGGAGTGAATCGGCTAAGCCAAAAGATGCACACAAGAATCTACGAGCAAGGTTTTGTAGTGTCGGCGAACTCCCAGGCAGCAATGGCGACGAGCTTCCAGGCAGCAATGGCGACGAGCTTCTAGGCAGCAATGGCGACGAGCTTCTAGGCAGCAATGGCGACGAGCTTCTAGGCAGCAATGGCGACGAGCTTCTAGGCAGCAATGGCGACGAGCTCCCAGGTAACAGTGGCGACGAGCTCCTAGGCAATGGTGGCAGCCAGCTACTCATGCTAGAGGCCTCGTTCACTATTCTACGAGCTCACTACCAATTTCTTGCGAGCTTGCCGGCAGATGTTGGTGAGCACACTAGTAGGTACCGACGATCTCACTTGTAGATGTCAGAGAGCTCACTAGCTGGTGGCAGTAAGCTCACGAGGAAGAGTATTGACGAGCTCAGGTAGGTTCTGGCTGGTTACGACGAGTTCGAGTCGGCGAGCTCAAGCAGGTTCTGATGATGAATTCTTGCAAGCAAGAGGTCCCAACGAGCTCCAAGCAACTGTCAATTGAGTATCAGCGAGTTCTGGTCGCCGAGTTCCAGGTTGTGACATCGAGTTCTGAGGAAAGATTGGTGAGTTTTTACGCTAAATGTGGTGCAAATTTGGGAGCTCAAGCAGCGCAAGAGCATGGGCTCAATCATCGCGAAGCGAGCTTTGGCAAGAGGAGCTTTCAAGACTCAAAATGCTCCGATTCCATAGAAATAGTGAACACCAAATAATAATCTTTTATTATATTTTGATCATAAGTAAATACAAACATGTGTACATATTTATAGGCGTGAGAACATCTCAACTCCAAAACATAATGTGAGATTAAGCTATACAAGATGAATACCACTCTGAGTAGGTCATAGTTCTTTTCCTTCTAGCATGTTAGAATAATATAACAGGATCCTACTCATTTTAATTTCATAGAATTTTCAGCATAGGTTTGTTTTCTTTCTTTTCATTTCTATTTTACAGTTTCTCTAATAATGTATTGGTTTTTAAATAGTTTTGGTTGCTCCTTTGGGTTTTTATTGACAGGATTCTACACATTCTTCCGTGGCATAGATTTTCTGCGGTGCTTTCTCAAAACTGCCACGGTACGTTATTTTCAAAGCGGCACAAAAACTATTGCGACGTTTAAAAAGTACTGCAGTAAATGTGTTTTATTGGTGTGCTAGAGACTAAAAGGCCTTGGAGTCGAAGAACAAATAACCAGTTCAGTGGGCTCTGTGGGTATCAGACCTGGCCATGAAGGGAGCCCTAGCCAAAAAGGATGCGGGAGTGTCAGACTGTGTGGGTGTGGCGGAGTTAAAATGCGGATGACAAGTGCTAACAACACTCATGAGTTTCTCTAATTCTAGGTAATTTTCATTTCTAATCATATATTAAGTTGGACCAAAACGACAAATAATTTCAATGATGATTTTCATAGAATGTCAATAAGATCAATAATGTGTTGGAAAAGCCCATGTATAGAGGCCCATGATGAAGCCCATTTGTTTATGTTTCTTCTTCTCTCCTCTTTAGCCCCACATCATGTATATGGATCTCTTCTCTCTTTCTCCCTCCACATGATATCATAGGGAACAGGTCCTCCATGCGGTTAACTCTTTATCTAACCGCTGCTTCCCGTGCGGTTAACTCTTTTTTTAACCGCTGCTTCCCGCGCGGTTAAGTCCTCTCTAACCGCTCCTCCCGCTCTCTCTCTCTCGTGGCTTCCACCTCACCTTCTTCCTCTTCCTCTTGACCCTTTTATAACTTTCTCTGTCTGGTGTTACTTCACTACTACTACTAATACTACTACAAGTACTAAGGCTCTATTTGTTTGGGCGTTTCACAACTCCGTTATGGCCAAACGCCGCCGGAAGGAGGGTAAACAAATGAACCTCCAGCGGCGTTTGCTCCGTTTCCACCCGCCCGCCTTGAGAAACGCCCCAAAAAGCTCTGTTTGGAGCAACCACCTCCCCCCTCCTGTTCGAACTCTCCGTTTCCACCCGTCGGATCGACCCGCCACCGCTAAAACAAATGAAGCCTAAGTTCATTTAGGTAGCACTAGATTTCTTTAAATGTCACTGCATATGTTTATGAATTCATAGAGTCTAAACTTATGAAATTCCTTGCAGGCACTGGTGAAGACGGAGGAGAGAAAGTAGACATTGACATGGATGATGATCTACTCTCCGAGTAGAATTATTACATGTTTGATCCATTTTTACCAAGGTTGTAGATGTCGGATATCAGGAACACGTTGGTTTAGATTTTTTATGTCGGTTTTAGTATGCCGGGGGATATATCGGGGATATTTCACATAACGGGTTTTAATATTTAATTATTTATGTGTAATTATTTATAAATTTAATCTTTTTTAAATTTATATATATTAAATATATTAATAATTTGATATTTATTGAACTTCTAAATTTATCAAACTAATATAAATATTTTGTGTTACATAAGTAATAACGGTATAATGTGTGAAATAAAATTAGAGAAAACAGAATGTTGAGAAGTTGTTGATGACAATGGAAGATAAAGAACCTTTTGTTCATAATTCAAAGATCATGCATCATTGAAGTCGATGACGAACTTGAGCAAGGAAGAAAGTCAGAGGAAGGGAAAAATAACCTAAACAATGAAACAATTTTGATCTATTGTCTATTAGACCATAAACATTAATTAAAATAAATTGAAAAAAGCAGTCGATAAAATGTCAGGATATATCGACCCGATATATCGGCAAATATATTGGTCAATAGCAGATATATCGGAGGATATATTTCAAAAGGATATTTTGTAAAAAAATATCGGAAACGTGTCGTTTGGTGCATGAAAAATTTATGCCGGCCGACATGTCGGCCATGTCGGAGGATATCCACAACAGTGATTTTTACTATGTTTTAGAATTTTATTCCTAAGATGCATTTTTATGTTTGGATGTTTGTTTTTCTATTTATGCAAAACTCTTATTATGTTCAATTGTGTTTTCTTTTCTAGATAATATATAAAGTCTGAAACTTGGTACTTTCTACTTTCCTGCACTCTGAAATGTAAATGTCATATACCACAAATATATGAGGATATTGATAATATATATTTGAGTATATAACGTGTTCGAAGGCTTAACGTGTCTGGTTCAGATACCGGGATATCCGATACCGATATTAAATCTAGGGTTTGCCTATAAAACCCAAGCTAGGAAAAACAGGGAGGTAGTTCCACTTTGACCACCACCCGAGATTCTTTGAGTGACCTAACACTTATTCATGTCGCTCCCGTTTCTACTCACTGCGGTCTCCTTGTCTACTCGCCCTACCGCCACGTTCTAGCCTTCTCGCTGTGTGCTTCTTCTACCCGCCTTCTCGCTGCAGTCTCCTCTCTTCTTGCTGCGACTTCTCTTAGTCGTTGCGGCTTCCCTAACCGCTGCGGGCTCCGCATGCCGCTTGGTCACCGTGATCGTGCAGACTTCTCGCGCGGTTTCTTCGCTCTTGGTGCTGCGCTGCATCTTGCTTCTTGCCGCTGGTGTGTTCTCACGTGACCGTGACCTAGTCGCGACGGCTTCCCCTCTATAACCGCTCCGATTTTGGTCGCGGCCTCTCCCTTCTCGCGCGGTTTCTTCGCTCTGACTTCTCCCCTTAGTCGCATTTTGCGCCTCTTCATTGCTTGTCGCTAATTGCTGCATGTGGCTTCTCCTCTCTGCTGCGGGCTGCGCATGTTTGTCGCGACATCTTCCTTGCATGTTCATGTGCTGGTGTGTTGTCACCTGCATGTACCGTGCGACTGTACTCCTTCTCCAATTTCAAGATTGAAATCTAGGCAAATTTCGCGGCGGCTCGGCCTCCCTTCCCTCTCTAACCTTGCCTCCGCTCCGAGCATCTCTTTTTTGGTCGCGGCCTCTCCCTTGCCAAATTCGTAAAAAAACCGCTGGCATGATATTGTGCCACCGTGACCGTACGACTTCTCCTCGGCTCTAGTCGCGGAGACTTGAATTTTCTCCCGTGATTTCTCTAATCGCTCCGCATTTTGGTCGTGGCCTCTTCATTGCTTTGTCGCTGGTGTGTTGTCACAGAGACCGTGCTGTCTTCTCGCGCGGTTAACCGTGCGACCTCCTTCTGCTCGCTGTTCTGATCGTCTGTTCTGCTCACGCAGTCTCCTCTCAATTCGCTGGTCTTCGTGCTGCCGATCTAGCCTCCTGACTGACTTGCCATGGGGTCCTCTCTTGATTCTACCGGACATGCGGCTTCTTCTTCTACAGACCGCCCAACCCTTGTCCCTGAACTCCGGGATGAATTGCGGATCACCACTATTTCTTTAGTCGAGAAAAATTTGTGGAGTGGGTGCATTCTGTTCGCCGTGTTTTTCAGTCCAAAGACTTTCTACATCACTTGACTCAAACTGTTCCCGCTGCTCCTACTGAAGACTGGTTGCGCAACGATGCTCGCGTTCAGACGTGGCTCTTCAACTCTCTTGATGGAGAACTTTATTGCATGACCATGTATCACGAGACAGTTAAGGCGATGTGGGGTCATTTTATGATGTTACTTTTTTTGTTTAGTTTGTATGTGTATACTTTTAGTGGTGCACGCTTATGATGTTTATGTCAGATAAATTTTTTTATGTTTACCTTTTATTTTAGTGTATAAATGACTGGCAATTGGCAACACAATTAATTTGAGGTATATGAATAAATCTTAAGTAATAGGCATTTATATGTTCAATATTGTAAGATAATAATGACAAAAATACTCATTATATGTGTACATTGCATTAATGCAGAACCTCACCTAATTTTTTATTAAGGTACAAACAGGAGGGGATGGTTGCTGCCGGGAGGAGGGTGCCGGTCTAGGGTTCGGGACAGGAGGGGGATGTCGGGTGGTGTGAGTAGGGGCTGGGCATGGGGGTGGCTTTAGTAGAGGCGAACGTGGAGGAAGGAACTGACGGCAAGGGAATGGTTTAGGGGAAGCGGCTGTGAGGGGGTGAGGGAGGTTTGGCTGCAAAGGCAAGGCGGGGTAGGGTTCGCTGGTAACTATAGGCGGTGGGGAGGTGTGGGTTTTGTGATGGGATAACTGATAGCTAAATGAAATCGGAAAAGAGTGGGGTCAGTATCAGGAGTAATAGGGCTAGGGAGTGCAGGTCTGGCGGCAGAAACAGGGCGGAAATAGTTTTGTGCGGGTGGTTGTGGTAGGGTTTAGCGGAACGGAGATGGGTCGCTGGAGATGGGGACTGGTTGCCAGGCTGTGGATTTGCAGTGTGGCGGGTGATGAGGTGTCCTTGGAGTCACGCCAAGGAGGGAGGCAAAATCCTTGTTCGACGTTACACCAGACTTGATGACCGACGGTTGCAAAGAAGCAACTGAACTTTTGATAGCCCTCTTGAACCGTCGCCTGCAATATTTATAATCCTAAAACTAACTAAAGCACCAGAATCAGACGACTCATAATGTTTGGGTCGATCAGACATCAAATACAACTCAAAACATACAAAATCATATTTGAAATCGACTCTGATTGACCATCCGGACACAGCCACAGACTCAGATCATTCGACTGGGTAACAGATCATCGCCTCCTGCGGGAATGCAACTATGTCAAGCGTTGCACGCCATCAACTCCCAGCTTAAAAACACTAATCTCCGGTAAGTGAAGATGATCGTACTCCTTTTGTAGCCGCAGGACGAGTCTGTCAAGCTCATCTGAAGAAATCCATGTAGCATCGTGTAGAGGTTGACCGCTCCAACAAACAAGATAACGTACAATAGCTCGCCCGCCTACGGTGTAAAAATCATGATCAATGATCTGAATTATGTCGTCTGTCGAAGCAAGTGGTTCTGGCTGTAATGTATCTCTGTCTAATTGATGGATCGGTGAAACCGTCGATGGTGCAATGCGATCCTCATGGAGCGATTCCTCAGATGGTAACATAAAGGGATTGGTAGGGGCGATAGGAGGTGAAGGCTCAGGTAGGGGTTTGGAGAAAGTGTCCACATACACGCGCTCCTTGTAGTAAAGAGTCAGGTCTTCTACGTTGAATACTCGGTTGATGCTCATACCATGAGGGATGTCAATTTCATATGCATTTGTACCAATTCGCCGCACGACTATATAGGGGCCCAATCGGCGAGCGCTTAATTTCTTTGCTAGTCCCTGCGGGACCCTCTCATGTTGAATGTGAATCAACACTTGCTCTCCCGTCTTAAAGATTTGTTCCTACCTGTGTTGATCTACTCGATCTTTATAATAATCATTACTAGATGTATTTTTCTTACGGACCGACTCATGAAGTGCATGCACATGATGGAAAAAAGACTCGGCTGACTCACTGGGTCTGGACTCGAGAGGAATGTGTATCAAGTCAATAAGTTTCTTAGGCTCATACCCTAACATGATATGAAATGAACTCAAACATGTGGTCCCATTGACAGAACTATTATATGCAAATTAGTCTATAAGGAGAACAAAATCTCAAGTGGACGGACTATCCCCAACAAGACAACGTAGTAGTATCCCGAGACTACGGTTGATAACCTCAGTTTGTCCATCCTTCTGTGGGTGGTAGGCAAAGGAGAATTTCAAGGTTGTACCAGTCTTCTTCCATAATGTTTTCCAAAAATAACTCATGAAGCAAACGTTGCGGTCAGTGACTATAGAAGTGGGTAATCCATGATACTTAAGTACCTCTCTAAAAAAGCGCAACAATGTGAGAGACGTCGGCGGTCCTTCGACAAGGGATAAAATGAGCTATTTTAGAAAAACGGTCCCCCGCAACAAAGATCGAATCAAACTTCCTCAAGGTGCGAGGGAACCCAAGTATAATATCCATACTAAGATTACTCTTGGGACGGGTAGGAGAGTGTACAATCTAGTGGGCTGACGGGATCCATTCACGGTTTGATAGACTCGACAATGTCTGACAACCCTAGTAACGTCCTTCTTCAAACCATGCCAGAAGAAGCGATCCTCGACTATTGGAATCGCCTTGTCTCGCCCGAAGTGCCTCGCTGCTCCGCCTGCGTGTAGCTCTCAGATAAGAAAATCTCGGAGGAACGACTGAGGAATGCAGAGGCGTGAGCCCATGAATAAGTACCTGTCTTAAATCATATAACCCTCACAAAGGTCGAGAGGAATCCCCGATAGAGCGGAGTAAATGCCACCGAAATCTGGGCGCTATGTATAACCATAAGCTAGTCACTCAAAATCAACTACTCGGGTGCTCATGGTGTGGAGGATGCTGAGTCGGCGACTCAAGGCGTTAGCCGGTTTGTTCTCAACACCCGCTTAGTGTTTAAGAACATAATGAAACTCCTGCATATACGCCACCCATTTCACATGATAGTGAACTAATTTGTTCTGTGAGCTGAGGTACCTCAGCGCCTGATGGTCAGAGTACAAAACAAACTCATTGTGCAGGAGGTAATGACACCAGTAACGCGGTGCCTGTATAATGACATAGAACTCCCAATCATAATTCGAATACTTCTATTGGGCTTCATTCAGCTTCTCGCTGAAGTAGGCAACTGAATGATCTTCCTGACTAAGTACCGCGTCGATGCCATCTCCTGACGCATCACAGGCTACTTCGAAGGCCTTGGAGAAATCAGATAAGCGTAGAACATGAGCAGTAGGCAGTCTCTCTTCAATCTCCTCGAAGGCTATGAGCCTCATAAATGTTCGTCGGAACAGGCCACTCACGAATTGACTTAACCTTGTCAGGGTCAACTGATATACCAGACGCCTAAACTATATAACCTAAAAAGTGAACATGTGGACAAAAACAAGAATTTTTTCAAGTTGATGTAAAGATACTCCTTCCGTAGGAGCTCGAACCCCAGATGAATATGTCGCAAGTGCTCGGTGCGGCCCTGGATGTATATTAAAATATCATCAAAATACACTATCAAGAATTTGCACATGTAGGGACACAAAACTTGTTTTGTCACCCTCATGAATGAGTTGGGCACGTTTGATAGTCAGAACGACATGACTAGCCACTCATACAAGCAGACCTTTGTCTTGAAGGCCGTCTTCCACTCATCACTCTCTCCAACTATAATGTGATAGTACCCACTACAAAGGTCGATCTTCAAGAAGATTTGAGCACCGACCATCGGATCCATGAGATTGTCGAGGCGGGGAATAAGGAAAGATACTTCACCGTGCTCTAATTTATGGCACGACTATCAATGCACATGTGCCAACTCCTGTCCTTTTGTGTAAGAAGAGCCGATATGGCACAAAGACTCAGACTCTCTCATATAAACTTCTTCCGCAGAAGATCATCAACTTGTCATTTCATCTTGGCATGCTCGGTCGGATTCAAACGTTAATGTGGGAGATTGGGCAAAGATGCCCCTTGGATTAGATCGATTGTATGATGGGTCCCTTAACGGAGGGAGCTCATCAGGAAGCTCCTCAAGCATAATATCTATGTAATCATCCATCATCTGACGAACGTCCAGATCAGTAATCTCAGTCTCGCTAGGGATCTCGGTCGTCATCGTGGTCGTTACAATAAACGTAACCCATGCCTCTAAACTCTCTCTCAGGAAGTCACCCTTCCTCAAGACATTGAGAGGTCTCGAAGACCCCGCACTATCAGATGACTCAACCTTGCTCTTGGGAGTATCCCTGTGTTGGGTTGGGGTAAGGGTAATTTTTTGACCTTTGTCGAATAATACACACGTGTTGAACTGGCCATAACACGTAGCATCACGATCATATAATCCAAGTCTTCCGAGTAGAACGTGCGTGACGTCCTTGGGGATAACATCACACCAAACCTGGTCCTCGGTTGTCGCTAAGCGAATTGGCACCATGCATCGTTGTGTAACCTGGATGGTGGGCTTGTCCACCCATAGAATGCGATAAGGATGCGGATGAGGCTCGATAGTAAGCTGCATTCTCTCCAGCCCTTTCCTGGCGATTATGTTTACACAACTACCACTATTAATGATGAGCTTGCAGGGCCTTTTGCGCTCGGGGAATATGTAAAGAAGATAGTGGTGTGACACCAATCCTCCTCGACACGTGGGGTGTGGAGGAGACGATAGAGGACTCCTAACTCTAGCAATCTCTCAACCTCGCTCTCCCAGTCGTTTTGTACGACGGTCGTAATCTCCTCAACAGTGACGTCCTCAGTCTCAGTGTTGGGCTCACCCGATTCCTCAATCAGTAAATTTCTTTTTGGGCATTGCGCCGCATTGATGCGGTGGTAGGTTGACTTGGGCTAGACTTACTAAATACAATCCTATATGCGATGGAGAGTGTTGAAAATGCAAGAGGATGTTCGTTTAAAAATTAACAACAGTAATTAATTATTATAACTCAATCAAGGGTGCAAACATTCACAAATTTTAATTAAAGAAAACAAATTTCATTCAACAATCAATAGATGTGCAACTATCTCAAGCACGTGCAGAATTAACCCTGCAACTCATACAACCACAGATACTAATAACACATACAATAAACATCCATTACAGACTAGGTGCCAAAATAAACAACATTAGAAAAATTAAACCCCAAATACAACTTACACATGTAGGAGGCAAAAGGACGGTTAAATGCAGGCTTACAAGGTTGCTGTCGGGAGAGGAGGGCGCCCGTCAAGGGTTCGGGACAAAAGAGTGATGTCAGGGTGGTGTGAGAAGGGGTTGGGCGGGGGGGGGGGGGGTGTTGGCTTTAGTTGAGGCGCGCGGTGGGGGGAAGGAATTGGCGGCAGGGAAATGGTTTCAGGGGAAGTGGCTGTGAGGGGGTGAGGGAGGTTCGTTTGCAGAGGCAAGGCGGGGTAGGGTTCGCTGGGACGTGGGGAGGCGTGGGCTATGTGATGGGATAACTGCTGGCTAAATGAAATCAGAATAGAGATGGGTCGGTACCAGGAGTAATAGTGCTAGGGAGCACAAGTTCGGCGGCAAAAAATAGGCAAATACAGTTTCGTGCGGGTGGTTGCGGTAGGGTTTAGCGGAAGGGAGATGGGTCGCTGGAGACGGGAATGGCTGGAGGGTTGTGGATTTGCAGAGGATGGCAGGTGATGGGGAGGGGAAAGTGGAGACCTTGGAGTCGCATCGAGGGAGGCAAAATCCTTGTTTGGCGTCACACCAGACATGATGACCCATGGTTTCAAAGAAACAACTGAATCTTCGATAGCCATCAAACAGAATTCCAAATTATTTTACGAATGAACAGAGCCTTAAAGCTTCACTCAATCCGACTAATTGGGCTCATCTAGTCCTATATATTAACATTTACGATCTAGGGTCATGCTCAATGCCAATATCTAAAATCTATCTTAGCAAAGAACACTTTTGAATTTTCATATAATTATATCACATTATTAATACCGCTGTTAAACCTAACATTGATTTGGAATATTATGAGCTCAAGTATTATTGGTCAGGTCATTACAAATTGTGTCATAGTCAAACTTTTTTGCAATACTTCGTGTGATTCAGGAACAAACTAAGAGAATTTTGATAGATGCATAACATCACGAATATGAAGATGGCAATCAGATGAGGGCCGAGGAGTGTCTTTTGGGCATTGAAGGCCAGAGAAAGAGCACCTCCTGACAGATTTTTAGAGAATTGTTTTTTAGATAAGCGGAGGTACAGATATGAGTTAATTCTCACATCTAAATAAGAGAAAAAAACCTCTGGCTTAAGTAATATTTTAGATCTCAAATTTCAGATCAAGTGATGAATAAATGTGAGGAAATTTACACTCAAGTGAGCTATAGGTAGAAATAATTTTGGGATGAGTGACCTCTTTGAAAATACTTATAAATCCCTTTAAAAAATGGAACCTAAATCAATGTTGAAAATCAAACTTTATAGCAACGTGCAAAAGATAATGTTTAGATTTACTTTTACTATGGAGTGGATTACTGGTTTTTTTTGCTATTTCAACGGCCAAGAAACTCACCCCCAGACGCTATTACTATATGCATCAGGCTTGAGTCTCTAACATAAATTTTGTTCTTGCTAACTTCCCAATGACATTCAGTTTCCAATAACAAACATAATATTTGATTAGCTTCAGTCAAGTACATTCAATTTCCAATTAGACTATGTTATAAAAGGAGAGATCAACATCTTCATCAGGGCATCATTCAGTAATTTGAGCCCAAACTTCATTGGTGCGCCTATAGAACGTCTTCCAGTTTTAAATACTTTCAAAACACA
Organism: Platanthera guangdongensis; assembly: GCA_039583875.1. Taxonomy (NCBI): domain Eukaryota; kingdom Viridiplantae; phylum Streptophyta; class Magnoliopsida; order Asparagales; family Orchidaceae; genus Platanthera; species Platanthera guangdongensis. The sequence goes on from CM077154.1 coordinate 150,209,892, forward strand.
TTCTTCTTTTGAGGGAGAGTTATTCTCTCGTCTTGAAGATTTAATGCCTTTTCAAATTCTTGTTTCATATATTTCGAAAAAATTTCATCCATATTAATACTATTTTAGTCTATGTAAATATCAGGCCATCGGCATACAAGCGTACAAAGGGGAAGCCGGGTTTGTTTTTGTTGCTATAGAGGGTTTTCGTTCTTCGCGAAATAAGTATCTGACGTAGGCTAATAGGTTTATGAGGTTATTTAAGATGAACTTTGAGTTATTTTGGAGATCTGAAATTCTTTTATGTTAAACACTTTTATAAGAAAGCTGGCTTTAAAACAACTAGCAAAACAAAAATTCAATTGTCAAAAATTTCGTGTCGTGCGATTAGTTGCTAACCGATAGTGTCTAATCTTAACAATCATGTAGAGGAATAATACTAAAGCTTTGAAAGAGAAATACCATAGACAAACTACTTTTATATTTTTGGTTGAGGCGATAGCTCGAGCGAGTATCGATCGGATAGTCCTTCGCCGGGTCATTGCCTACCCCTTCCTTGAAAGTCCTTCAAGGGTCGTACACTCTCACTCTTAGTAGTCCTTCTCTCAGAGGGAAAAAGTACAAAGAATAATAATGTAGGAATAACTAACAATTGCAATTTTCATTCATTCAAAGGATGATTACAAAAGGAGCATTCATGCCTATTTATAGATCTTAAGAGGCATGAAAGGTGAGGAGGGAATGACTTTGGAGTCCTTGTATTTGGTTGGAGGTTGGGCCATCATTATAGTGGTCTTTAGTCATATGTTTAAATGATGAAGAAAATAAGGTTGCTTATGTGTGGAAGGGGAGAACTTTGTGGTGACTATTAATGACATGAAGAAAATAAAGCGGTTCATGTGTGAAAAGGGGGTGGTTTATGGTGGCTAATAATGACATGTAAGAAATAAAGTGATTTATATGTGAAAAAGGGGTGGTTTATGATGGTCATTCATGACACACAAAAATTTAAGTGGTTTATGTGTGAAAATGAGTGTTTTATGGTGGCCATCATGATATAAAGAAAAAATAGTGGTTTATGTGTGAAAAAACGGGTGGTTTAACATGCGGGCTAAGCTATGTTGGGTTTGGATGGTATTGAGTTTGACTTGCTCAAGATCTATAATATATCATACAATATGAAAAGCCCATATTACATAAAGCTTAAAATTTGAGTGAGTTCATAAGTATGCTCAATATAAAATACATAATTAAATATAAATATAGATTTAATTTGAAGGTCCCTTGACATCATGTGTGTCGATGTTAAGCCTCCTGACGAGGCTAGGCTATTCGGGCAACATTACCAGCGGCGGCAACGGCGCGTGCAAGGCAACAACGGGGCTGAACCAATGGGTTCAGCCCCCTCTTCTTAAAAATCGGCTCAAGGGGGCTGAACCACATTTGGTTCAGCCCCATGGGGGCCGGCCGGCCCCTCGGTTGGCCGGCCTGGGGTCCCGGGTTATATATACCCGGACCCCTCTCTTTTGGAGGCATGCAAGAATTAACCAAGGTATTTCTCCCTTCCCTCTCTTTCAACCCTAGCATCTATCTTCTTCCTCTAGTTCTTCTTCTTCCTTAGTTGGTGCTTAACATTTGGTATCAGAGGATTCCTTCCTCTGTCATGGTGAATACACGCTCGCAAGAGGAGAATGGCCGCTTGGAAACCCTAGAGGAGAATTTGATGGGGCTTACCGATTCGGTAGCCGCCATCGAAGAAAATGTCAAAACGTCCACTCAAAGGCTGGAAGAGCGGATCGACGACCGCTTGAACGATATCATGACGCTATTAGCGCAAAATTTGAAGGGCAAGGAGGTGGCAGAGGAGGAACCGGGCGGATCGGGTGCGGGAAGTGCCAGATCGGGAGCGGCTGGCGTCGGACTCGCTGCTGCGAGCCAGGCGGGGGTTGGATCGGGTGCGGCGTACCACGGAGGGGCCGGATCGGCCTGGGGCGGCGTCGGGTTGCCGGGATCGGCTTCAGCGCACACGCAGGGGCCCGGATCGGCGGGTGTTGCCGGTGGCTGGGCTGGATCGGGAGTGGCGAGCATGCCGGGGGTCGGGTTTGTCCCGGCGGGTTACGGTGGAGCGGGGAATGTAGCAGGAGGCTCCGGCGGGGTCGGATGGGCATCAGCGGCCCCTGTGGGGCTCGGATCGGGGCCGGCGAGTCATCAGGGCGCCGGATTTGGGCCGGGTGGCTTCGGCATGGCCGGAGGGGGCTTCGGAGTGGCTGGACCCCCCGGGGCAAGCACGGGGAGGGCCGGATTTGGGCCGGCAGGCCTGGACATGGCCGCCAGGGGTGGCGGCTACGCAACTGGTGTTGACGGGAGGGCCGGGACTTTTACCGAGCACGCTCCTTGGAGGCAAGGTCAGGATGGGTTGTTACCCCCACCGGCAGGAAGAGGGCAACCACCAGGCTTTGGAAGAGGGGTGCAGTGGGGAGAAGGGGGGCCCTTCCGTCATGGGGCCCCAGTGGCGGGGGAACGCGGCCAAAGGCCGTACATGGATCCCAAGTTGACTCGGATGAATTTCCCTCAGTACAGTGGGGGCGACGCGTTGGAGTGGGTACAGAAAGCTGAGTTGTTTTTCAGCTATCAGGAGGTGCCAGAGGCTCAGTGGGTGCAGCTAGCGTCCTTCCATCTGGAGGATGACGCGTTCCAGTGGACACAGTGGTTCTTGCGGGGACGGGAGTATGTTCCGTGGGAGGAATTTGTGGAGGGCTTCACGGCTCGATTTGGGCCTTTGGAGTTTGAAGACTTTGAGGCGCTTTTACAGAAGCTACGGCAGAAGGGTACCGTGATGGAGTACATGACGGAGTTTGAGAAGTTGGCCAATAGGGTTCAGTGGGAAGAAAAGACACTCCTCAGCTGTTTTGTATCAGGACTGAAGGATCACTTACGCGATGAGGTTCATGCCTACATGCCCCGTAGTCTGAATCACGCGATCAGCTTGGCGCGCATCCAAGAGGAAAAGTTAAATAGGCAGCGAGCCCGCAGTCTGGCAAGGCACACTACTACACCGGCCGCGGCCAGGAGAGAGACTCCAGTGACCGGCCGACCGACGGTGACACGGTTGTCTTGGAACGAGTTTCAAGCACGGAAGGAGAAGGGCCTTTGCTTTAACTGTGATGAGAAATTTACGCCAGGACACAAGTGTCAGAAGGTCCAAGTCTTTATGTTACATCAGGAGGAGCAGCTTGAGGGGGACGAGTTTCCGGAGGAGGATTTGGAGCCTGGGGGGGACTTCGACTTGACGGAGTTGGGTGTGTCCCTTCATGCCATGGAAGGGTGCAATCCACCTCCGCTTACTATGCGGCTGGCAGGGAGGATTCGGCAGGAGAGGGTGACCATCCTGGTGGACAGTGGGAGTACTCATAATTTTATTCATCCCGATGTGGCACAAAGGGTGGGGCACGTGATTGACGCAGGAGCGGCGTTCCAGTTTATGGTTGCAGACGGTAGCAAACTACAGTGCCAGTGGGTGTTGAAGGCGATGGAGCTTCAGATGCAGGGTTATGTGGGGTGCACGGATGTCTATCTCTTACCGATCCGGGGTTCAGATATGGTGCTTGGAGTGCAGTGGCTACAACAGTTGAGGAGGGTGACTTTTGATTGGGACCAGATGACGATGGAGTTCTCGCAAGGGAGGCGCCAGTTCTGTTTGAAGGGGCTCCGATCTTCTTCGGTCAAAGAGATCTCCATTCGCAGCTTACAGCAGCTTCAGGAGTCCGCTAGTCTGATGACGGTCCTGTTGGGGGTGAGGTCTGGCGAGGATAGACCGACGGAGGTTCCTGACCAGATGCGAGCGTTAGTGGAGGAGTATGATGACATTTTCCAGGAGCCGGGGACGCTTCCACCGTCACGGTTCCGTGATCACCAGATTGTGCTACAGACGGGGGCGGAGCCGCCCAACACTCGTCCTTACAGGTACCCCCACATGCAGAAGGCAGAGATCGAGCGTAGTGTGAGGGAAATGCTTGAGGCCGGCATTATACGGCCTAGTACCAGTTCCTTCTCAGCACCAATTATTCTGGTTAAAAAGAAGGACGGATCGTGACGTTTCTGCGTAGATTACCGTGCCTTAAACAGTGTCACCGTGAATGATAAGTTTCCGATTCCCGTGATTGAGGAGCTGTTGGATGAGTTGAGTGGGGCGACTAGATTCACGAAGCTGGATTTGCGATCCGGCTATTATCAGATTCTTATGAAGGAGGAGGACGTGCATAAAACGGCGTTCAGGACTCATGACGGCCACTATGAGTTCTTAGTGATGGCGAATGGCTTGACGGGGGGACCGTCTACTTTTCAGGCCAATATGAATGAGATTTTTCGCCCATTCCTGCGACACTTCGTCTTGATCTTCTTTGATGACATTCTGATCTACAACGCTACTTGAGAGGATCATTTACGTCATGTGGCTCAGGTCTTCTCTACTCTTCGGCAAAATAAACTCTATGCTAAGAAGTCCAAGTGTTCCTTTGGACAACAGGAGGTGGAGTACTTGGGGCATCTAGTTTCCGCGGAAGGGGTGAAAGCCGACCCACGGAAGATCGAGAGTATGCTTTCGTGGCCCAGACCTCTGACCATCCGGGCGCTGCGGGGGTTCTTGAGCCTCACTGGGTACTACCGGCGTTTCGTACGAGATTATGGGAAGATTGCACGGCCACTTACGCAACTGCTACAGAAGGATGCTTTCTCGTGGCAGGATGAGGCCGAGACCGCCTTTCAGGCGTTGAAGAGGGCGATGACGACGACTCCAGTGCTGGCACTCCCTGATTTCACTAAGGAGTTTGTGGTCGAGACGGATGCTTCCGGCGTGGGAATGGGAGCAGTCTTGATGCAGGAGGGGCGGCCGATTGCTTTCTACAGTAAGGCCTTGGCTCCACGGACACTGGGCCTATCGGTGTATGAAAAGGAGATGCTCGCGGTTATTCATGCGGTGGCCTTATGGCGGCCATACCTACTGTGACATCGTTTTAAAATACGGACAGATCATCAGAGCTTGAGGCACTTTCTCGACCAGCGGATTTCTTCCCCTCTTCAACAGAAGTGGGTCACCAAGTTGTTGGGATATGATTATGAGATCGAGTATCGGCCGGGGAAGGACAATCGGGTGGCTGACGCCCTCTCGCGCTTACCAGAGGGGGCCTTGGCACACATTTCGATGCCACAGTTGGAGTCGCTGGATGAGATTCAGGAGGAGGTGCAGCGTGATCCCGAGTTACGGGTTATTGTGGAGAACCTGCGGCAAGCTCGTGAGGTAACCCCAGGTTATCACTTACAAAATGACCGGCTCTATTATCAGGGACGGGTGGTCATCCCTTGGCAGTCAGCTTGGAGGACGGTGATGATGCATGAGTTCCATTCGTCGCCAACGGGCGGTCACGCGGGTATTTCTCGCACTCTCCAGCAGGCCCGGGCCAATGTATTTTGGAAGGGGATGCGCCGTGACATTCAGGAGTTTGTTCAGAAATGTGATGTCTGCCAACGGCAGAAGTATGAGACTACTTCTCCAGCCGGGCTACTCACCCCCTTGGAGATTCCGCATCAAATCTGAGACACGGTTTCTATGGACTTCATTGATGGGCTGCCCAAGTCGCAGGGTAAAACAGTTATCTTAGTGGTGGTGGACAAGTTGTCCAAGTATGGGCACTTCCTTGCTCTGAGCCACCCTTACACAGGGGAGTCTGTGGCGGCTTTATTTGTTCGGGAGATTGTTCGATTGCATGGGATCCCTCGGGCGATCATCTCCGATCGGGACCCTACTTTCGTTGGCCGATTTTGGACGGAACTCTTCCGCTTGCAGGGGACTTCCTTGCGTTTCAGCACGGCTCACCATCCCCAGACCGATGGACAGACGGAAGTCTTGAATCGGGGCGTGGAAACTTACCTTCGTTGCTTTGTCATGGATGAGCCAAGGACATGGGCCAATTTGTTACATTGGGCGGAGGACTGCTTCAACACGTCGTATCACTCCGCTAGCAAGCTCACCCCCTTTGAGGTCGTCTATGGACGGCCACCTCCCTCCTTCAGCAGTTATGAGTCAGGCAGTACCGCGGTGGCAGCAGTTGATCGAGCCCTCCGTGATCGTGATCGGACCCTCGCCACCCTGCGCGAGAATCTTCGGGCGGCGCATGATCGTATGAAGGCACAGGCAGATCGACATCGGACGGAACGGGAGTTCCAGGTGGGGAATGAGGTTTTCCTCAAACTTCGCCCTTACCGGCAGTTGTCTGTGGCGCAGAGGACAAATCAGAAGCTGGCACCCCGCTACTATGGTCCATTTCGGATCACGCGCCGGGTCGGGCCAGTTGCGTATACCTTGGCATTGCCCGAAGGCTCACAGATTCATCCTACCTTTCATGTCTCCTTGTTGAAGCGTAAGCTGGGTGAGGCTGTTCCGGTCTTTCCCGTCCTGCCCGAGGCTACTTCCGGAGGCGAGCTTCGCCCCCTACCGGCGGAGGTACTCTTGATCAAGTGGCGACGTCGGGGCACAGTGTACTGTCCGGAGCTGTTAATTAAATGGAAGGATCTCTCCGCGGAGCACAATACGTGGGTGGACTTGCTGGAGTTCCGGGAGCTTTACCCCGATTACCCACTTGAGGACAAGCTGGCTTTTGATGGGGAAGGGAATGTTAAGCCTCCCGACGAGGCTAGGCTATTCGGGCAACATTACCAGCGGCGGCAACGGCGCGTGCAAGGCAACAACGGGGCTGAACCAATGGGTTCAGCCCCCTCTTCTTAAAAATCGGCTCAAGGGGGCTGAACCACATTTGGTTCAGCCCCATGGGGGCCGGCCGGCCCCTCGGTTGGCCGGCCAGGGGTCCCGGGTTATATATACCCGGACCCCTCTCTTTTGGAGGCATGCAAGAATTAACCAAGGTATTTCTCCCTTCCCTCTCTTTCAACCCTAGCATCTATCTTCTTCCTCTAGTTCTTCTTCTTCCTTAGTTGGTGCTTAACAGTCGACGTCAACTTTTCAACTGACTTGATTTAACTTGTCCTGCATCAGTATCAATGTGATTTAGTATTATTGTGTTCACTCCTCTGCATAGAGTGCACACCTTTATCAACATAATAATGATTTTTGGTCCTAACATTGTATCAAGGTTGTAAGGTGTTTCGCTCGTTCGTTCTCGCCTGACTGCCGCTTCCATCATTTCCACTGCACCGCTCAATCACTCTGTAATCCCTTTCTGGTCGATGCAGAGGCCACCTCCAGACGCTTCCATCGTTCTCAAACTTCTCTCTGCCTGTAGTGTCGATTGATCAGAATGGTCTGCTAAGCCCAGTCAAATCTTCGAATCCACTCCAAATTTTTTCAACAGCTTTGTATCCCTCTTCCCTACTCATACTAAAAGATTTCTTGGATTTAATGGTTGGATCTTCCTAGATTTTAGATATTGATTTTTTGGATTCTTTCCCCTTGCTTGAGAAAAATGATTCTACAGCACAACTGACTCTTCTATGGCCCTCCAACCTTCAACATGACGTGTTCTCGGGACTTGGTTGGTCCTAATGGAGGTTTATCTCTCTTTCAGTTTTGGTGATTCTCAAACCTGTTTTACAGCAACCGTTCAACGGGTTGTTTGGCTTTGATTTACTCCCAAGTTTCTCTTATTCCCTATAGTTGCTAGATATGTCAGATGTTGATTCACGAGACCGATCGAATCCTTCTAGAGCTACCAGGGTTAGTCGTGATCATAATGTCCCTCAGATTATCTCTATACGCCTTGACAGTACGAATTACTTGTCTTGGTCGATATCCATTACTTTGGCACTTAAGAGCCGGAAGATGTTTAACTATGTAGATGGGAGCATCTGAAAACCCGCACATGATATCGCTTCGTGGGGGAAATGGGATTCCTAGAACTCGTAAGTCATGTCTTGTCTTATCAACTCTATGCAAGAGTAGATAGCTTGCATTTATTTGTTCCTTGACACCGCCGCCGACATTTGGAAGAGGGGTGAAACCACTTGTTCTCGAAAAGGGAACTCTGCCCAAATATTTCAACTCAGAAAGATCTTTCTCCTTTGTCAAGGCTATCGTCCTCCATCTGCCTACAACTCAGAGTTCATCCAATTATATCAAGAATGTGACCATTTTGATTCCCTTACCTTGCTTTGCCATGGTGATGAGCTTCTAATATTAGGGCTTGGAAAAATCGCAATCGTGTGTATGAGTTCGTACACAGTCTTCGAGACTTTGATCAGATCATTGTGCGGCTTCTAGGTCGCATATATGTTCTTTCCTTACCTGAGGTTTGTCTTGTTCAGCAGGAATATGATTGTAGTCAGTCTTGGTTACATGAACACTCACAAGAAGGCTCCGCTCTTATTACATACTCGATCTCAGGAGGACAACCATTATGGGACTACAATCCAAGGACTACGAACACAGATCATCTTGTTTGTGACCAATGTGGTAAATCTCATCATACCCGAGATACTTGCTTTAAGCTCCATCGTTTCTCCCCCTTCTCGAGGAGAACCTAACCCACATGTAGGTCGCGACCATGGGAGACTCCAATGGAGGGGACTTTCTCCCCACCACGCTTCTTATCTGATTGAGAGCTTTGAAGGCCATTATGTAGGGAGTTCTAGTTCTAAACCCATCTCAATACCCAATTCTCTCTCCTTGAGGAACTACAAGTCTTTTGTAGGATGTTGCAAGATCTCTCTACAAAGCCTTATTCTGAACCAGCCTCCTCTTTTGCCCACACAGATGTTCTGAGTACCCACTCCACTACTGTCCACACAACTTCTCACTGGATCATTAATTCCGGATCTACGGAACACATGATTGATTTCTCATCAGATTTTGTTTATTACTTCCCACTATCTGATCTCTTTCCTCCATTACATGGAAATGATTCATTTCATGTTCTCTTATTTTAACCTTTGCCCTTTATGTAAAGTACAGAATTTGTTGTTTGTTACATTGACTAACTCCATGCTCAATTACATTTTCCCCTTAATGTCTTTGGATCGAAAGTGATTCTTTCCTCCATTACATGGAAATGATTCAGCTGTTTTATCGAGTGGTCAGAATTTGTGAAATGTTCTCTTATTTTAACCTTTTTTTTATTTGCTAGTGAATCTATACTTTATGTGAAAGAACAGAAACAAAAGAAAACTTCAAGCTTCACTCACAGGAAGAACAACAGATATTATGTTGTGATGCGCCAGGAAGGGGATGTTAGTCACTAGGAGAGTGGGGCAAACGTTGGAACTCCATGCAAAGCTCAATTACAGTCACCGACATCTCCCGGAGAAGATGCTCGCCAGGCTGCGGGAGAACAATTCGCAGAAACTTTTGCTAGGGCGAGGGAGGAAATTAGCGGGGGAGACGCGCTTTCAGGAAAATTTTTCACGACTCATAAATGCTAAATCACGATTGGAGCGGGGGCGTTTCCACCACTGCCCTCGATTTTTTTGTGGCGCGGCGATTAAAAGCAGCGGCACACCACTCCAAAATCGCCGCGCCAAACAGAGCCTTAGTCGGATGCAAAATGGTCACTATGTGTTCGATCATGCTACTTCATTACAAGTTTTGCATGTCTCTCAGATTCCATTGTTGGATTGTTGGCATTGTCGTCGGGGCCATCCATTCTTTGCCTCCATGAGAATTTTATTTCTTAATTTTCCATTTCATGTCTTGCATAATTTTCAATGCGTTGTATGTGAATTGGCTAAACATAAATTTGTCTCTTTTATGCATTCTTTATTACCTTTTATTGTACTATTTTATTATTCACTCTGATGTGTGGGGGTCTTGCCCCGTTATTTTTATTTTTGGTTATAAATGTGTTGTTATTTTCATTGATTACTTTTCACGAACCATTTAGGTTTATTTGATGCACCATAAAAATGAAAATTTTCCTCTGTTCAATAAATTTCATACCTGATTTCTACCCAGTTTGGTGCCAGCGTTAAAATTATTTGTAGTGATAATGATTGTGAATACAGTGATGCCTCTTTTGAAACATATTTGACTACCCTAGGGATAATGGTTGTCTCTTTATCATGAATTTTCCTCGATATTGTTGGGGAGATTTCGTTCTTAGGAAACAAGGCTCCTCTTCATTCATTGGGTAGCTCTTCTACTTACCTTACTCCAAAAATCTTTGGGTTTCTGTGTTTCGTCCATATCCATAACCTTGCATGCTTAGAATTTGACGCTTGTGCCGTCAATTGTGCTTTCATTCTATAATCCCCTACTCAAAATGGGGATAGTGTGCCTGAAACCATTTATGTTCATTCTCTTACTCAAAATGGGGCCATTGAACGGAGAAATCGTCATCTTCTTAAGGTTGCTAGTTGTCTCTTTATCATGAATTTTCCTCGATATTGTTGGGGAGATTTCGTTCTTAGGAAACAAGGCTCCTCTTCATTCATTGGGTAGCTCTTCTACTTACCTTACTCCAAAAATCTTTGGGTTTCTGTGTTTCGTCCATATCCATAACCTTGCATGCTTAAAATTTGACGCTTGTGCCGTCAACTGTGCTTTCATTCGATAATCCCCTACTCAAAATGTTTTTATATGCTACCATCCCCTACTCAAAATGTTTAACAATGCCTCTCTTGCCAGGGGGAGATTATACCTCCTCCACCGAAGACAACCTCTACAGGTTTATACTAGGAGAGGCAAGGACTCGATGACCCATCCTCCCACACTAGAACCAATAACGGCTTTGTCTTCAGCTCTTGCGAAGTTCCCCGTCAACCTATATTAAGGTAAAAATACCAAATACTCGTTCTCTAAATATATTTCCTATGTCTCTTTAACCCCATCAAATCAAGCATTTGTTTCCTTTTTATCCTCTATCCTGGGTCTTACTTTGTGGCACGAGGCACTTCAACACACAAAGCGGAAGAATACTATGAAAGAGGAAATGTCTGTTCTCAAAAAAATGTACACGAGGACTAGTGTATCTTCCAAATGAGAGAAGACTGGTGTGATGTAAATGGGTATTTGCATTAAAACAAATGTTGAGGCACGATTGGTGTCGAAAGGATATACCAAGCGCATGGGATTATAAAGAGACATTCGTCCTTGCGACTAAGATGAACTCGGTGAAGATTTTGTTATCATGTGCTGCACGTAAAAGGGTGGAACCTCCAACAGTTGAATGTAAAAACATGTTCCTCCGTGGTGAATTTCAAGAGGAGATCTATATGTTTATAACTTCTGGATTTGTACCAGGTGGTTTTGAAGGAAAAGTATGTAAACTAAAAAAGATTTTATATGGATTAAAACAATCTCCGAGAGCATGGTTAATTCCACGAGGTGATGATCTCTTTTGGTTATACTCACAGTAATGTCGATCGCAACCTATTTATCAGATGAAGGCATGGAAAGTTGTCAGCTCTTATTGTATATGTGAATGACATTGTGATAGCCGAGAATGATACTGAAGGGATTACCATCCGTAAAGGGATGCTAGCAAAAGAGTTTGATGTAAAAGTTTTATGAAAAATAAAATATTTTCTAGGCATTGAGGTTGCAAGGTCAATACATGACATTTATTTTGTGGAAGTTGTATTAGATCTATTAGAATTATTAGGCATGACTGGGTGCAAACCTATCATTACGCCGATTGAAGCCAAGCATAGGCTTGGAAAGAATGATGGATAACTTATAGAAGATGTAGCTGGCTACTAGAGACTTATTGGATGGTTGATCTATATATCTTGTAGAAATGGAGAAAGCCAACCTTGTATATATGTCCACTTGATACAAATACAAAGAATGAGTACATATATATAGATGAGAGAAAGAGAGAGAAAAGTCCTATACACAATGTGGGACTAAAGAGAGGAGAGAAAAAGCAATAAATGCTATACAAATGGGCCTAATGTTAAGTGGGCTTTTCCAACACTCCCCCGCAAGCTGGAGCGTATAGGTCATATGCACCCAGCTTGGACAAACATTGGTAGAACAGAGTGCTTGATAAGGCCTTTGTGAGGATGTCGGCAACTTGATCAGTTCCTGGAACATGCTTTAATTCAAGTTTCTTCAGTTGAACCTTTTCACGAACAAAGTGACAGTCAACCTCGATATGTTTTGTGCGCTCATGAAAGACCGGATTCTTTGCGATGTGTATGGCGGCTTGACTATCACAAAATAGAACAGCAGAGGAGGGGAGTTTTACTCCCAGGTCAGTGAGGAGACTTTCAAGCCATGTGAGTTCTGAAACAACTGAGGCCATCGATCTGTATTCAGCCTCTGCAGAGGAACGAGCCACCACAGCTTGTTTCTTACTCTTCCAAGTAATAAGATGCCCACCAAAATACGTACAAAACCCACTAGTTGACCTTCGATCGTCCAGGGAACCCGCATAGTCGGCATCAGAATAGGCAACCAATGCGGGAGCAGAGTCGGAGGTTTTGTAAACCAGCCCTTGGCCTGGAGCTCCCTTAAGGTATCGGAGAATCCGTTCAACCGCTTGGAGATGAGAAGCCCGGGGGGCATGCATGAACCTACTGACAACCCCAACTGCAAATGATATATCTGGCCTTGTGACTGTTAGATAGATCAACTTGCCCACAAGGCGTCGATAGTATTCCGGGTTCGGAAGTAGCAAATCGTCATCCGAAGCATGAGCGCATAATTTGTGATTTGCCTCCATCGGGGTACATGCTGGCTTGCAACCAGACTGACCAGCATCTTTGAGAAGATCGAGACAGTACTTTCGTTGGGAGAGTACCAACCCGTCCGGCCGCCGGGCGATCTCGAGACCAAGGAAGTAGCGAAGTTTCCCCAGATCTTTAGTCTGAAAAACAGTGCTCAGGTGTTGTTTGACGTCTTGAATCCCCTTTGAGTCATCCCCAGTGAGAAGGATGTCGTCAACATAAACCAACAGAAGAACGGTGCCAGTGGCCCGGTGTCGGGTAAAGAGGGAGAAATCTGCAGAGCTCCGAGTGAACCCCATGTCCCGAACCACCTTGCTAAACTTGTCAAACCACGCCCGTGGGGACTGTTTGAGACCATAAATTGACTTTTTGAGAAGGCAGACCCGAGACTCCCCCGTGGTCTCAAACCCGGGCGGTTGGCGCATGTAGACAGTTTCCTGAAGGTCGCCATTCAAAAAGGCGTTCTTGATATCAAGTTGATGAAGAGGCCAGCGGCGGTGTACCGCGACGGAGAGAAGAACGCGGACAGTGTTAAGCTTGGCCACCGGAGAGAATGTTTCCTCATAGTCGAGGCCCTCCTGTTGTGTGAAGCCCCGGGCCACAAGACGGGCCTTCAGACGGGCAATAGTGCCATCCGGAGCATGCTTGATGACGAAGACCCATTTGCATCCAACCGGGTGCTGACCGGGAGGTAAGGGAACCAAGACCCAGGTCTGGTTGGCCCAAAGGGCCGTCATTTCTTCGTCCATGGCAGCCCGCCAGCCAGGATGGTGAAGCGCCTCCTGCAAAGAGTTAGGGACTGAAACAGAAGATAAGGAGGTGGCAAGGTGAAGAAGAGAGGGGGAGAGGCGATGGAGCGAGACGTAGTTCGCCATCGGATGAGCTGTGGAGACGGGAGCCGGAGCAGCAGGGAGCAGAGCACCAGAGGGCAAAGCCGACTGCAGAGGAGCCACAGAATGAGGAGAGCGACGAGAATAGACCCGGATAACCGGGGGTGGTGGACGGACCAGAGGTGGTGAAGGGAGAGAGGCGGAGGAGTGAGGAGCAGGAATGATAGGACGAACGACGGGAGCGGGAGGCAGAGCGATATCCGGAGCAGGGAAGAAAGGAAGATCTTCACGGAAAGTTACGTCAGGCGAGACAGTAACCTTGCGGGTAGTAGGCGAATAACATACATAACCCTTCTGAGTGCGCGAGTACCCGACAAAGATCTGCTTGGTGGCACGAGGGTCCAACTTGTCCGTGGAGGGACCGAGGTGGTGAACGTAGCAGGTACACCCAAACACCCGTGGCGGAAGAGGAAAAGGCGAAGTTGTGGGAAAGAGGAGGCTGAAGGGAGTAGCATACTGGAGGACGGAAGACGGGAGGCGGTTGATGAGGAAGCAAGCCGTGGAGAGAGCGTAGTTCCAGTACGGTTTGGGGACCTGCATTTGAAGCATAAGCGAGCGAGCGAGAAGCATTGAGCACACGTCGGAAAAGGACGGTGTAACAGTAGAGGAGAGGATGTGAGCCCGGACACTGTGAAGATGAGGGGGTACCCGGGCCATCATCATGGCGATACCCACAGCTTCCTTCTGGGTACGTTGAGCAGCGAGATCTAGAGTGGGAGGCTGATGGTGGATCCAAGCCTCAACCAGAGACCGGGCTTGAGCAACAAAGGATGTCAAGTCGGTGGCGTCACTGCTGTCAAGGGCCTGGAGAGCGGTGATGATATCATAGAGATGGTGGAGACTATCTTTGCCGGAGTAGAGGGTGTGTAGCTCGTCCCACATGCCTTTGGCCGTCTCATGATACATGACCAGACGATAAGATTCGCCATCAAGAGAGTTGAGGAGTCAAGTCTGCACACGCCCATCATTGCGTAACCACTCCTCAGTAGGGACACCAATAACGGTCTGGGTCAGATGATGAAGGAATCCCTTGGACTGAAGGACACGGCGAACTGAGTGTGCCCATTCCACAAAGTTCTTCTTGCCATTGAGCGAAATTGTGGTGATCCGGAGCTCGTCTCGGACTTCTGGTAGAGAGGCCGGGCGTTCAGGAGGAACTGCCGTACCGACGGAGTCTGCAGATGTAGACATGGAGGCCGCAGCGAGCTTGAAGGAGGCCGCAGCGAGCTGGAAGGAGGCCGCAGCGAGTTGGATGAGACCGCAGCGGGCTGGAGGCCGCAGCGAGCTGGAGAAGACCGCAGCGGGCTGGAGGCCGCAGTGAGCTGAAGGAGGCTGCAGCGAGTGGGAGGAGGTCGCAGCGAGCTGGAGGAGACCGCAGCGGACTGAAGGCAGCAGCTAGAGGAAGCAAACAGAGAGCGGACTGGGAGAGGACGCGGCGACCTGGATGAGGTCGCGGCGAGCTGGAGGATGATGCGGGCTGGTTCAGGTCGCGGCGGTCTGGGTCAGACTGCGGCGGACAGGAGAGAACTGATAAGAGAGGACACGCCGGGGCTGACTGGCGAGCTGGCGGGCTGGCGAGCTGGCGAGCTGGCGAGCTGGCGAGCGCAGCGCGAACGGCGGATGAAGGAGACCAAGGAGAGAGGTCGCCGAGGTCGCGGCGGACAGGAGGAGGCCGCAGCGGACAAGGGGAAGCAGTGGACCCCACAGGATGGCTATAAAAGGAGGGGGCCTGAGGAGAAAGGGAGAGAGGGGGGGACGAAGTGGATCCACGGGAGAGGAAGCGGACAGGAAAAGTGAGGCCGCAGGAGAGATGCGACTAGAGGGTGCGGACTGGACAAGGGAGGCCGCAGAGACCGCAGGCTGCTGGGCGGACAGTAGAGGGAGTCCGCAGGAGAGTCGAACCTGGCTCTGATACCATGTAGAAATGGAGAAAGCCAACCTTGTATATATGTCCACTTGATACAAATACAAAGAATGAGTACATATATATAGATGAGAGAAAGAGAGAGAAAAGTCCTATACACAATGTGGGACTAAAGAGAGGAGAGAAAAAGCAATAAATGCTATACAAATGGGCCTAATGTTAAGTGGGCTTTTCCAACATATCTCATACTCATCTAGATTTTGCATATGTTGTGGGAGTGACCAGTCAGTATATGCACTCACCGAGAACTAAACACGCGGATTTGTATATAGAATCCTACACTATCTTAAGATTCCCCGCAAAAGGTTATGTTATTCACTCGTAATGACAAGTTGAAGATTGAGGTCTATATTAATCTTGATTGGGTTGGATTAGTTGATGATAGACGATCTATATGAGGGTACTGCTCATTTGTTGGGGGGAAACATTGCTACGTGGAGAAGCAAGAAGCAACATGCGGCGGCTCGATCCACCGCAGAGGCCGAGTTCAGAGCTATGAATCATGAAATATGCGAAGGAATGTGTCTTCACATATTACTATTAGAGATCGGAGTTCTTGAATACAATACGATAAGTTTATATTGTGACAACAAGACAGTTGTCAATATCGCTCACAATCCTGTGCAGCACGACCGCGCAAAGCATGTCGAAAGATAGACACTCTATCAAAAAGAATACTGTGAATGTGCTCATCTGCATTCCGTTCGTTCCAACGTAAAGATAACTTGTCAACGTTCTTACCAAAGACTTAAATGAAAGTAATTTTGTTAGCCTAATTAGCAAGTTCGGTATGAATCACGCTCCGGGCATTTGATTTAACTCACTTAAAAGTCTTTTCAAGCGTCACTATGAGTTTCCCGCGCACCATTGATACTGCCGGGAGACATGTTGCTCGCAATCTATCATAAAGAAGGGCTCCCTAATTTTTTGTTTCATCCTTTTTCACGTGACAACCGATTCTTCAGAGCCGTCTGTCAACGCGCACGTCCATGACCCATGTCGGTGAGAATTCAATTAACCTTGTCGATCCATTCCATTGGGCCATCACCGAAGAAGTCGCTCCCATCAAACTTCGAACTAAAATAATTTCCACCGCAGCCGTCTCTGTAGAACTTTATCTGAAAAGGAAAGGGGATGTCAGGATGTAATCTGGCAGTGATGGTGAAATTCTGAAGAGCATTTATTAATCATCCTCTTTTTTTTCCCTGCTGCATTTATCTGATTGTAGAGAGATTAGTTTGCTCAGAGCCCAATGCCTGGTACCAAGTTACCACCTTCTGATGCTAGTTGTTCAGTTGAGTTAATGTGGCACCAATTATTGTGGACCCAACCTTAGTTCAAATCTCTCTCTCTCTCTCTCTCTGTCAATCTTCTCTCACTGAACATATTGCTGATATGAAATTAAAGCTGTAGAGGCATTCATTTATCATAAGGCAGCTCACATGAATCGCAGGTATGTTTGCCCATTATCCTATCTTCACCGGCAGCTTACCTATGTGAGCTTTTATTTTTATTCCCTCTCTATTTTACCTTGTTTGGTTAGGCAACAGTTTCTATCCTATACTTACATTCATCTATCAAAGAGAAATGATGGGGGTAGCTAGAGACAGGGTTCCCTTGTAGTCGGTCAGTTTACATGGAGAATGATACGCGTCGTGTCGGTCGAGCGAATGTCGGGTATTGTCGTTGTGCCGAGCACATGTAAGTCATCAATCCTTTTGTGGAGGGGTTTGGTGGGATTTGTCCGGAAGATTAAAGAAGGTTGTTGTGGGATGTGTAGTTAATTTTGGCGATGGATGGTTGTGGACCGACCAACGTATCTGGAGGCTTGCCGGCCCACTCTACAATTTGAATATTCTCATTTGATGCTGGGAACAAGCTCATGTGTCTTCCATGTGACAAGGTTTCTCCATACCCACACAAAGCTTAGTTGGCTCTCTATCCTATCCCATCACCCTCGTGCCCTCAATTTATTTTTATAAACTTATATTTATATTAACTTCTATTTAGATAAAATTTAGTTACACTATATTTATTTATATCGGTTATAAAATTTAGTTTTCTTCGTATAGTATAGATAAGAATTTTTGTGCTTATAATAAATAGCTTGTCAGCTAATGTAGTGATTGAGTATTTATTTAATATATGGTTGGATGTGGGTTCGATCACATGGCAGCACTATTTTGCAAGAAAATTATTTTTTTATTAAGTAGTTTTAAATTTTCAATGTAGATAGGGAAAATATCATAATTTCTTGTGGTAGGACGGTCGTGACTTGAAAATGTAGGTTTAGGACATCCTACTATAGTAAGTATAGAGCTCTAGTAAAATTAAATATTGGTCTCCACCATTACACCATAGATAATTGAACGGTTAGATTTAGGCTCGGTGTTGACGGTCATCATCCGTTTGAACATAAAAGTGGATGAAGTTCCTTAGGTGGGCTCACCGCCACCACCGTGCCAAACGGAGCCTTAATTTCAGCGAGATCGGAGGGCTTAGATTTTGGTGGCGGTGCACACCATTACAGCACAAAAGGTGCCAAGGTGATATTTTTATGTGTCAAGTTATAAAAAGACTTAAACTTATTTCTAAATTAGGCAATTTAGTAAAATACAGTATCTCGGGTTTGATTAGGTGGATGAACTAATTCTCCTCTGTATTTTTGTGGTCCTTAATTTGTCATTAATGGACTAAATTTTTGTTGGAGCAAAAAGCACACATAATGTTAATCCCAATCCAATATATACTATGTGACAAAATTTCCGTGTAAGTTACCATAATTATAGATTGCACCATAATTAAAGATTGCACCCCTTACATTTGAATTTACAAAACTTCTTCTCAAGCTTACATTTTAGGGTAAAACATAAGTACACAATGTTTGATTTTATCATTTTTCATCCATATTTCTACGGGTATTTTTGTAAAATGGGAGAATTTAGAGGGGGAGGTAAATGTAATTATGAAAGATACAGGGGTGCAACTTGTAATTATGCAAATATCTAAGGGAGGTCCCAATAATTAATCCTATAAATAGATAGATAGATAGATAAATGTGGGCTTGGGAGGTATACATACATATAGTGAAGAATAACGAAGGAAGAAGATGGTCCATGAGAATAAAGAAATGGGGAAGGGAGGTGTATGGAAGGCATTGAAGAGGAAGGAAAGGAATTTAAAAAAAAAAGGGTGAGCTGCAAGCACTGCTACGGTGAACCCTTTAATTAATATTCTGGGGGCGGGTGAGGGAGGGTGGGGGGACTACCCAATGATAGGGTGGGAGAGGGGCATGCCCCCCATTTTTGTGCAGGCCTCCGACACAAGTGCAGCAATAGAGGGGCAGAGACTTTGTCTTCTACTCTCTGTAGCTGTAGGGCAACCATACATCTCTCTGTCCCTCTCTCTCTCTATCTGTATATTATAATGTGGTTTGATTAGAGAGAGAGAGAGGGGGGGCAGCTGAAACCATGGATCTGATGGAATTTACAAGGCTATATAGAGCTGCTGGCTGCTGGGCTGTGTATTCTCATGCTGGCTGTGGCTGGGATCATCACATGATGATGATGAATTTATATATCAATAAAAATACCATCCACCCCTTTATGAGCTGGATTCCACTGGGATATGGTGGCTGTGTCACCTTCCCAGGCATCTTCAACTCCACTTTCTCCTTATTTTTCCCCCTACTTGTGGAAATATTGCTAATAACAATAATATTAATTGTCAAATTGTATATATATATATAGGAATAATTATTAAAAAAATTCCTGAAAATTAGCATAATTACATATTGCACTCTTATTATTGAAATTATAAAAATCTCTTGTGAATGTTACAAAACATAACATTTACCTCTCACATCGTTCACAATTCATAATATCCATGCACAAAATACCCCTCATAAAAATGTACCTTGAGGGGGGTATTTTTGTGCATGGATGTTATGAAATGTGAACTTCAGGAGAGGTAAATATTTTGTTTTGTAACATTTAGGAGAGGTTTTTCTAATTTCAGTAATAAAATGAGTGCAATATGTAATTTTTCAAACTTAGAGGGGAGGTCCTGATATACATGCCTTGCTAGGTGGTGGCGATGGGCACCTTGCGGTATGTTGGTGGAGGCGGGTCTGGATTTCTTTCCTGGCGTCTGATCTCATAACCTAACAATGCCGATCCGTGCAACGACGGATTTCTGCCGGGTAAATTTCTTGTGCTAGGCGGCGATGCTTTTGGTAATCCCTAGATGCGAGGTTTCTCTTCTTGGTGGAGTCCCTTGCGTATCGGCGGCAGCTGGGCCTTGCAGATGATGCATAAGTTTTCATTTCAATGCATTTCTTCAAGCGAGCAAGCGTCGAACGAGGCTTGAGGTCCGATCGTCACAACACTTGCAGGAGGAGGAAAGCGGCAGAATTAGTGTCTCGCCTGTGGCTTCTTAGATGTACTTTTCTTCTAATAATTAACTTTAATGGGAGTGATTTAGGTTGCGTTAGATGCGGTTTATCATAGCTTTTTTGCTCCGGTGAGGTTGGACAAAAATGTCATTGCCATATAATGTATGTTTGGTATGACAAATGTTACCAAAAAAACTAGTTTGAGGTATAAGGTTTTGGTATAACAATGATATTTTTGACCAACCTCAACAGAGCAAATAATGTATGTTTGGTATTATCATTTCAGGTTAGATTGAACTTAATATTTCTATCTCCAAACTAGTTAATTGTATGTGAAAGATTGAAGGATATGTGTTATGTATGTACAAAACTCATCCTCAATAATCTTCCCTCTGAAGCACCGAATTCTAAGGCTTCGTTTGTTTCGGCGTTTTCGTCGGGCGTTTGGAGCAAACGTCGCCGGACGGCGGGTAAACAAACGGGGCGCCGGTGGCATTTGCTCCATTAGCACCCGCCGCAAGAAGAAAAAGCCCCTCAAACGCCACTTTTCCAACCCCCCCAGTTCCAACTCTACATTTCGACCCGCCGGGAGCAAACACCACCACCGTACCAAATGAAGCCTAAATATTTTTCATATAAGAAGTGGCTGTCAATCTCTCATTTAATTTTAAAAATTAAAACCCTATAAAAAAACATACCACAACAACGCTCGAGCCATTATCCCATTATAGTGGGGTCGGCTGTATGAATTCTTTGTAGTCATTGTGTTATGTCTTTAGTCATAATCTCACTAATGCCTTAAGTATATCATATCTTTCCTTATAGTTTCATTTCAAGTTTTTGTTGGTCTACTCTTCCCTCGTTTAACATGTGTAGTGATTAGACTCTCACAACGTCTAACATGTGCCTCTAATAGTCTTCTTTGTACATGTCCAAACCATCTTAGTTAAACTTTTCACTCCTTTGTAATTGGTGTTATTTCTGTCTTATCCTTGATATATTCATTTCTAATTTATTCTGTCTCGTGTGTTCGGATATGCATCAAAGCATTCTTATCTTCACAACTCTTATTTTTTGCTCATGTACACAATTCACTGTGCAACATTCAGGATTATAGAGCATCGTTGGTCTAATTACATGTTCATGAGAATGAGTAAGGCTCCATTTGACATAGTAGTGGCGGTCGTGAATGATGTTTATGATAGCCAAACAGATCCTAAATTTAGCCTAAATTTTATGCCGGCCATTATACAAATTTTGAATAATCTGGTTTTTAAAAAAATTTCATAATAATCTTGATAATATATATTGTGGAAAATTTATGTATGCATGTTAATTACTGGAGGAAGCTCGGATTATTTGATTATTTATCACGCTCCTAATATGTTTAAATTATAATTAAAGATAATTACATAGGTATTAAATAACGTAAATAAAAAAAAATTATCTTATTTCCTGTGTATAATATTTATTATATGGTAGATTATGAGAGTGATAGTTTAGAATTTGAATCAATATAATTAAATTTAATGATATGTGATTCATTTCAATGAATTAAATAATATATATCCTGATATTATATATATAGATACACACGATGGTCACAAGCACGGGCCTCCGGCTCGATGGTCACGTGTCACAGAATCCGGCAGGCGACGGCGGGCTTCGCCCCCTCCCAACGACAGTACCCCCGATGTTGCCCCCTCGGAGGGCTTCGCCCGCCTCCGGCCCTACGACTCCGCGCGACAGTGCTCGGCCCGCGGCGGCGGCCGTGACATCTTTTATGTATTATATTTATGCATTTTAAACGATTTATTAATATTTTAAATATGATTTATTTATTAATTAAAAAGTTATGATTTTTTTTTAAAGAAAAAAAACAAAGTGACAGTCTTCTCCGTCGCCGACGGCCTGATCGGAGGCCCCCGGCGGGTTCGCTGCGAACCGCCGGCAGTATTGCGGTGGCGCTTCGGCGGGGCAACCGCCGGCGGTGGCCCTAACCGTGAGGCCCAGAAATTTTTTTTTTTAAAAAAAACCCAAACTCACAGACTTCTCTGCCGCCGTCGGCGCCGCCACCGACCACACCGGAGACCCCCGGCGGGTTCGCCTGCTGACGGTATTTCGGTGGCGCTCCGTCGGGGCCACTGCCACCGGAACGGAATACCGCCGGCAGGTTCGTCGAACCCGCCGGGAGTCTCCGGTCAGACCACCGGCGACAGAGAAGTCCGTGAGTTTGGGGGGAGGGGAGCAAAAATGAGAATCAGGATTTAGGAGAGAGAGACAGAGTGATATTTTTTTGTTTTTTTATGGAAAACCAAATTCGTTAATTGCAGTCTCAGATCCAACGACTTAGGAACAAAACATTCTAATCTGATGACCCATATAATTAAGCATATTTTTGAACTCATTTTTTGACAGATCACCATACTTCTTTTTTATAATAGTATATATATATAATATATATATACACACAAACACACACACGAGTGACAGGCACGCCTCCGGCCAGATGACTACGCGCCATAGTACCCGACCGGCGACGGCGGGCCGCCGCCTCCCCCCGGCGGGTGTTGCCCCCTACGTCCCCGCGCGATAGTACCATGCCTGCGGCCGCGGGCTGTGCCCGCCACAACGACTACGCCCTCCCCGGGCGGAAGCCCGCCTCTCACCCCACGGCGGGCTGCGCCCTCCCCCCGGCGGGCTGCGACCGCACCGAGCGCCCTTCAGCCGACTTGAGGAGGGCCCCGCCCGCCTCCCGGCGGGCGGTGCCCTCCCCTGGCGGCTTAGGCGGGGATTAAATCCCCCACTTAAGCGGGATTTAATCCCCGCCTAAGCGAGATTTAATCATGCGCTTAGGCGGGATTTAATCCCGCGTTTTGGCGGGATTAAATCCCGCCTTGGAGGGATTTAATCCCTACTTAGGAGGGATTTAATCCCTCCTGGGATTGTATTAATTCCAGGCGGGTTTAATCCCTCCTGAGATTGTATTAATTTCAGGCGGGATTTAGTCTCACACTATTAGCAATTTTTTTCGTGTATGTATATAAAAAATTTTTGTTAAAAGAAATGTTGTGATGGCGGGCATGTTGATGGGTTTGTGCTGGTGGTCTTGTTGGCAGTCTTGCGGGCTTGCAGGCGCTTATATCATCCAGACTAATTCCGCGGGCCTTAGTGGGTATTGTTGCTAACTTTTTTTTGAAGTAACCTACATAGCTTTAGGAATCATTTAGTAGGTTTAGGAGCCCTACAAAAAAGTGGAGAGAGGGGATCACTTCTATTATAGTAATCAATATAGAGAGAAAACTGGTTCTCTGAACCTTAGGGACAGAACTCAGATCTTGGCCGTAGGATCGCATCTGACGGCCAGAATAGCCCGTATATCATCTTCCCGATCAAAGCATTTCATTCTTCGCCAAATTTCTCCTGATAGCTCTCTCCGCGCTCCTCCCGCCGTCCTCTCTCCGCTTCGCCGCCGACCAAGCCGTCGGATTTCTCCAAATTTCTCTCGCTCCTCGCCGTCGTTCCCTCTAGCCAGCTCTCCCGCCAAAGCCGCCGGATTTATCCCCAATTGCCTCTTGCTACTCCGACCGCCTACAGCGAGAGTAATTTCCAGAGCAAGCTTCTCTTCACATATCTCTCGTTTCACGGTTCTCCTCATTTGAGGTGTGGTTTCCGTGAAACTTTTCATGCTAATAATTCGTAAAAAGTTTGCTTACTCATGTTTCTGCATACAATGAATTTGCTACTACTCAAGTTTCTTCGTGAATGAATTTGCTACTCAAGTTTCATACATAGTCTCTCATTCATACATACTCGTCTCATTCATACAATGATTTGCTACTCAAAGTTTCTGCATGAAATTTACTTCCATGCTAGATCATTCATACCTACATATACAAAGAAAAAAAGAATTCATACTTAAACTTAAAACAGTTGACTCAAAGAGATCCTGTAAAAAATTGAACTTGCATTTGTAGAGAATACAAATTTTTACATGTTTATTACTTAAGATTAACTTCAAAATTACTCCCACTTCTTTGGTCATGCTAACTGCCTTTGAATTTGAATGAAGATTTTCTCATGGATATTGACATCACCAACAATGCTTGCAAACACTCCCAATTAACTAGCAACCAGAAACTTACTATTCCAACTGTGCTTGGCCAGAAAAATCCAGCATGACAGAACACTTCACCACTGGTTCCAACATCTGACAAAACAAGAAATACAAAAGCATAAAAATGAAATTGTTCACCCCGATGGCTAGAGCAGAGCGCAGTTTCTTTTATCGGGGTTAACTCCACATTGCTTGCATGAATTACAAAGCCTAGCTTTGGCTACTTGCTTATTTAACGTTGACTTCAAACGCTTCCCACTCCCCTTGGGTCTTGCTACATCAGGTTCCTTAATGCATGGCTCATCATAAAATACCATTTCTCCCATATTTGTGGTAACTTGTGAAATTTCATCATTTTCTATAGTTGTTTCTTCATCCATGACTTTATACTTCCCTTTCATAGCTTTCATCTTTTGCATTTCCTCTAAAGCATAATGTAAAGTAATCATGGCGAATGAGAATGTCTCATTCCTACCAATTGCTTCATCAATAAATTGGTTGGCAACATAACTTAACTCAGATCTTTTTCTCCTTCCAACATAACCATCATCCACATATTTCATCCTAACAGTGGCACTCCTTGTCCAACGGTGCAAAATATACTCTGCTGGTAGCATCATGTGATTGAGATACTTCAGCATAGCTATCAGATGCCTGCATGGGATGCCAAGGAACTCCAATAGCCTACACGGGCACTTCACCATCTTTGTTTCCTTACAAAAGACGACCTCTTTTTTTGCTTTCTTTACCTATTTCTTGGATGAGATATATTTTCCCATCCCCGTCTTCACCACCAACGAAGACATTATGCATCAAACTTGATACAACTTCATCTTGGAACTTATAAAATAACTTTTTGGTATAAATTTGAGACATTTGTTTCTCAAAGAACCAGGAAGTTTTCAGCTTCAGGTGATTAGTAATGGTCTGATGCTCATCATCCAATGCATCTTGTCGCTGCTCTTCTAGTCCATTAGTTAACTTTGCATAAAAATCAATCGAAGTATTTTTTTCAGTGGAGTATTTCTTAAAAAAACTGTTCAAGCTTTCACTCATTTAGCTACTGTGCATCCCTGCAAAAAAACAATCCTTCAAATAAAGAGATATCCAATGATGTCTCATTTGATACATGCTCCCCAACAAATCATTCTCGTTGAGGTGATGTTCCATTATAATACTTGTCCAACATGCACAAAACTCCTCATCAATCTCGGTATTCCAGATACAACTTGTTATTTTCTTAATGACATCAAATTTATTTTCTATTCCACCCAACTTCTCAGTCAATTTTTTTTATTATGTGCCAAATACAAAATCTATGACGAGCAAAGAAAAAAACCTATGTGAAGAACAAGAGAGATCAGAGCATATATGAATATGAAAGATTGAAATTTATGAAGAAAGAGAGAGGAATGAACCTGTGCGATAGCTGCTCTCATTGCAGGATCTTGATATGTTATTATTGTATTGGGAGATCTACCACTTCCTTCGACCCAAGTCTCAAACAACATATAAAAGAGTCGATGGTGTTGAAGCCAGGAAAATTCCTAACCTCATAAATAGGATCAAGGCAGCCTAAGGTTATTGATTCTACGATCCGACGTCACAATTCAAATGACTAGCTAGAGAAAGAGAGGAAACTATCTACAAGCACACCCCAAGTGCTCCAACAGGTAGGTCCCACCACGTACCCAGAAGTTTGGGAGAAACTTCCCCTCCACAACCAAAAGGCTGGGCGAGGTACTAGGCAGACATGGACTTGGCGAGTATCCACTTGGGGGGACCTCAGCCTCTTCCAAAAGTGCCATTTCCAGTACCCATGGGGGGCTATTTATAGAGAAATCCTGGGGGTGGGGTATAAGCGAGTATCTAGCTTCTGTCAGCGAGTTCCAACGGATACTCTCCCAGACTCGCGAGTTACTCGCCCATACTCGCGAGTTACTTGCCTAAGCTCGCCTCTGCTCGCCCCAACTCGCCTCTGCTCGCCCAAGCTCGCCTCTGCTCGCCCAAGCTCGCCTCTGCTCGCCAAATGGTCTGTGAATAGCCGTCTACTGGGGTACTTCTGATCTCGAGGAATCATAGGTTATACAGATAGTTTCATCCTTTATAAAGCCACCTCCGAGAAATACTGTGTTGAAGTGGTTGTCTACTCCTGAAAATGGTGGAAAAATCAAGCAATACTTGTTAGTGTTATAAGTTGTATCAAATGCTAAAACATCCCCAAAGTTTCTGCACTGTAATCTCGATTGCGCATCCATCCAAAAACAATGTGTCAACCTGCCATCTGTATCACATAGAATACTTTAAAAAAATCTGGATTTTTCTTTTGATTACTGTTGAAAATTTCTAACAACAATGTTGCATCATGCCCTCTAACCCCTGCCCTCAATTTGCCCTTCAAATTCCAAGCATCTCTCCTTATGAAACCAATATTGTCATGCCCTCCACTCTCATTCCGCAAGATTCCCATTGTTTGTGATATATGAATGTTCGCAGACTGGTGCTCCTTAAAGAGACTTTGTCTGGCTTCACATATTTTTCGGCAATTTTGTTCAGTGCAATCCAATTTTAGATAAGTGCAAAACAATTTTGATCGGGAAGATGAAAATTTTAGATAAGTGCCAAATTTGATCTCTAAAAAAATCAAAATATCTAAAAGCTTAACAAAATTGATTTGTACTTATTTAAAATTGGTTTATTTAATTGAAAACTGGTTCGCAGACTGGTGCTCCTTAAAGAGACTTTGCGTGGCTTCACATATTTAAGAAAAAAGTTATCTAAAATTGGTTTGCATTTAACAAAATTGGTTTGCATTTATCTAAAATTGATTTGCACTTAACAAAATTGATTTGCACTTATCTAAAATTAATTTGCACTTAACACCACTGTTGGAAACAGGCTGCATTATTTAATTTCTTATTGTCGGTTTAATGTGATGTGAAAGTTGGCGAAATTGAGGCGGCGCAACTCAACCACTACTTGAGCTTTTATCGAACCATACGAATGACCATTTTAAATCAGAGCCCATCGCTTGATGGGCCCCGCCAGCCACGTATGCAAATTCAATTCTCTCTCTCTCTCCTCGGTTGACCATTTAGAAACCATTGACTTTGAGCTCCACGTGGACCGCGTTGATTTCTTCCACAAACCGCAAATTCAAACGTTTGGAACAAAAACAAGAGCCAACAACTTTGTATTACGCCTACACAATTAACATCCTCATTCCACCTCTTTGCCTTGTAACACTTATTTTGCATTGTAGACCCACAAGCTTCCGTTTCTCTCTCTTAGCCGCAGACTTCGTGGGGGTAAGGGTCTACAAATCTTTAGAAATCGATGAACTTTTGAAGAAGAAGTGCGGCAAAAGATTACTCGTTGTGATCGGACTAGCCGATTCATTTATCCCCATGAAGAATTGAGAGATTTTTATGTCCGGAGCCCGGGCATGGAGTTTGTCCAGGTACATATGAGAAGTCGAAGATGACATGGGAGATGTCCTTGTGGAGGACATCTGAGATGTCCTTGCAAGTGTCATCTAGAAATTAATTCTCAAATGAAATGATTGGTGGACCAACAATACTCGTAAATGAGATGATTGGTGAGGAGAGGTATTTAGGTGCGTGTAATGCACAATGATCAGCAAAGATCACCGTGCGTGGTAAAATGAAGTCGTACGATCTGCGATAGATTCGAAGATGAAAATAACATAGAGCCGTATTTTAGTACAAAAAAATGTACTCACAAAAAATGAAGAAGTGATAGCACATCCTACAGAATAATGTTTGATAAGTTGCATGCACGAATAATTTTCTGATTGACGAGTGTAAGCAGCCTGGAGTAACAAAGAATAATATCTGCCCAAAAAATCAGGAATGGATAACTTTTACCGCCGGCTCTTTTGCTTTAAACAGAGCAGCCCATGTCTCATATCAACTCAATCTGCAGTTGATATCCATAAAGTTACACCAATCTCAATATATATATATATATATATATATATATATTCAAATATTCAATGCAGATCTTCACTTTATGTTTTCAGGGGAAGTGACTTTCATTTTAACCAGATGGTCTAATATTTTTGAAAGTTGTAAGAATGTGAATTCAACTCAATCTAATTTTAACCAAAATGGGGTCCTATTTCTATATGCATATGAAATGGACGGTGATGTCCGAGCATGTGTCGCCACTTGTTAAAAGAGATGGTTTAGTCTCACACCGCCTAGCGTGCTCCTTGTCCCTTGGTGTATAAGCGGGGTGGTGATTTTGGGGAGTGACTCCACAATGCTTTACACAATCCGTTTTTTTTTGTGAATCCAATTTGAGATGTTTAGACAACAATGTGTGTTGAGAATAGTCGCACAATGAGAAACTGATTGGCGGGGGACGAAGACAATGATAGTATATAACATTGTACTGTTTTTATTTGTGCAGGTAGAGGAAAAGAGAGGCAGGAAGAGAAGAAAAAACAAGCATCCATTGAGATTTTTCATATACGTAAAGAAAGGATTAGCACACGTTCTTATATATATGGAGTGTATGGCAATATTGAATGCAAGCATTAAACGGATAAGTTTTCCAAGAGTCAAAAATGACTCTTGGAGAAAATACAGTGCTTAATTAAATTCTTAATTGTTGTAGGTGCATCGGGCAGATTCACACATCAAGATGCCGGTTCGGTTCAATGTCCAATGCCCTCCCTTGAACCGGATGGGGATGAGACATTTAGGTTCTCCTTTAGAGATCCGAAACGCTCCCGACTCAGAGCCTTCGTGAAGATGTCGGCAAGTTGCGATGAGGAAACGCAGTGGTTGAGCGCGGCGACACCATCTTCAAGCTTCTCTCTGATGAAGTGGTATCTTATCCCTATGTGTTTACTTCGACTTTGGAAGACAGGATTCTTGGATAGGGCAATAGCGGAAGTATTATCGCAGTTTAACAGAATCTGCTTCTTAATTCCTGTGAGTTCCTCGATCATACGCTGTAACCAAATTCCTTCACAAATCGCTGAGTTGATTGCCATATACTCGGCTTCCGTCGTCGAGAGAGTGACGGTTTGTTGTTTTCTTGACCTCCATGAAATTGGGCTTGATCCGTAGAAGAACACGTAACCTTCCGTGTGCTTCGTCTGTCATCAATGGAGTCTCTGTTGAAACCAAAAAACTGGTCTCTGTGGAGTTCGACCCTTGGGAAGGGGTGACCTCACACCTACTACACTCAAGAGAACGTCACAGACCGAAGACTTGGGGAACTAGGAACAGACCCTCGGCTCTAGCACGGAGGTCCCACCTCACACCCGGAAGGCTACCTGAGCTCTTCCCCTCCCTAGCCAATGCTCGAGCTAGGGTGCCTTGGAGAGCTCTCTCAACTCTACCAAGAAGAAGCTAGGGAGGAGAAAACTAAGAAAGAAGATCCCTCTCCCAGGCACCCAAGGGGGTCTATTTATAGTTTTTCCAAGTCCTGGGGGTAAAAATGACCAAAATACCCCTACGCCCCAAAAAGCCTTGGGCCAATAGGAAACGCCCACGCGGGGGGCAGAGCGGTAAAACGCCTCCAAGGGCACAGCGGTAAAAGCACGCCGCCAAACCCCGCCCCCAAGCACCCGAGACGGCCCCAGGCCGCCGGTCAGGCCGCGAGCAGGCCGCCCGGGCGAGCGCCAGGCCGCGAGCAGGCGCTCGGGCGAGACAGGCCGCTGGCGGTCTCGCCCGCGAGCAGACCGCTCGGGGCGAGCGCCAGGCCGCGGCCGCCCGCCCGCGAGCAGGCCGCTCGGGCGAGCGCCAGGCCGCGCCGCCTCGCCCGCGAGCAGGCCGCTCGGGCGAGACCGGCCGCTGGCCGCCTCGCCCGCGAGCAGGCCGCTCGGGCGAGCGCCAGGCCGCGGCCGCCTCGCCCGCGAGCAGGCCGCTCGGGCGAGACCGGCCGCTGGCCGCCTCGCCCGCGAGCAGGCCGCTCGGGCGAGCGCCAGGCCGCTGGCCGCCTCGCCCGCGAGCAGGCCGCTCGGGCGAGCGCCAGGCCGCGGCCGCCTCGCCTGCCCCTACCACAGACTCAACCGGCCGGGGCGGGTGCTAGCCAACTTGCCGCACCCGCCCTCCCAACAGAGGGGCCATTGGGGGGAGCCAATTCTTCCTCCCCCTAATAGTATGTTCCAAGCCAGAGCCAAAATTGGCCACCGAGAGTTCAAAATCTCCAAAAAGCTTAAAAACGGGTTTGCCTTATTTTGGGTCCACTCTTCGCGAATACGGGGTTGTACACAATCCCCGCTTTTCGAGGTTGGCACAAGTTCGGAAAGAAACATCCAACCCAACGTATTCGCGGAGTGTAACTTCCCCTCGGGGTCAACCTGCCATGCCAGCTATGGGAGCCTGGCGGCGGAATCATCATCGGAGCAAAGGACTTGGGCTACCACGAAGATCAACCTACCCAGCCAACTAGTGGGAGCCTGGCGGCGGAATCGTCATCGGAGCAAAGGACTTGGGCTACCACGAGAGATCAACCTACCCAGCCAGCTAGTGGGAGCCTGGCGGCGGAATCATCATCGGAGCAAAGGACTTGGGCTACCACGAGAGATCAACCTACCCAGCCAGCTAGTGGGAGCCTGGCGGCGGAATCGTCATCGGAGCTAAGGACTTGAGCTACCACGAGAGATCAACCTACCCAGCCAGCTAGTGGGAGCCTGGCGGCGGAATCATCATCGGAGCAAAGGACTTGGGCTACCACGAGAGATCAACCTACCCAGCCAGCTAGTGGGAGCCTGGCGGCGGAATCATCATCGGAGCAAAGGACTTGGGCTACCACGAGAGATCAACCTACCCAGCCAACTAGTGGGAGCCTGGCGGCGGAATCGTCATCGGAGCTAAGGACTTGAGCTACCACGAGAGATCAACCTACCCAGCCAGCTAGTGGGAGCCTGGCAGCGGAATCATCATCGGAGCAAAGGACTTGGGCTACCACGAGAGATCAACCTACCCAGCCAGCTAGTGGGAGCCTGGCGGCGGAATCATCATCGGAGCAAAGGACTTGGGCTACCACGAGAGATCAACCTACCCAGCCAACTAGTGGGAGCCTGGCGGCGGAATCATCATCGGAGCAAAGGACTTGGGCTACCACGAGAGATCAACCTACCCAGCCAGCTAGTGGGAGCCTGGCGGCGGAAATCGCCATCGGAGCAAAGGACTTGGGCTACCACGAGAGATCAACCTACCCAGCCAGCTAGTGGGAGCCTGGCGGCGGAATCGTCATCGGAGCTAAGGACTTGGGCTACCACGAGAGATCACCTACCCAGCCAGCTAGTGGAGCCTGGCGGCGGAATCATCATCGGAGCAAAGGACTTGGGCTTCCACGAGAGATCAACCTACCCAGCCAGCTAGTGGAGCCTGGCGGCGGAATCGTCATCGGAGCAAAGGACTTGGGCTACCACGAGAGATCAACCTACCCAGCCAACTAGTGGGAGCCTGACGGCGGAATCATCATCGGAGCAAAGGACTTGGGCTACCACGAGAGATCAACCTACCCAGCCAGCTAGTGGGAGCCTGGCGGCGGAATCGTCATCGGAGCTAAGGACTTGGGCTACACAATCAAACCATACCAAATCCTACATCCTCAAACGGGGAAAAAGATGAGTTACATGACCCCCCCGACTCAGCTGGTCGGGGGCTGGACTCAATACAACATAAGAAGAATACAGGACTCTACCGGGACGAGGCTTCTTCAGGGGGTCTGGGCCCGGTGGTCGCCATCCGCTTCCTGCTCGCCGGACACTTCCATCCTGCTCAGGCTCTCCATGATCTTCTCCATCTCCTCTGCCTTGGCCATCCAAGAGATGGTGTTGACGGCCGTGACGTAGCACTGCCTTGCCATCCTTGAGTCTCCCTTGACTCTGACCTGGATCCCCCCTGAGCTGAACTTGAGGCATTGGTGGAATGAAGACGGCACGCAACGGAAGGCGCTGATGAGGGGTCTTCCGAAGATGGCGCTGTAGCTGCTTGGAGCGTCAACAATGACGAACCGGCAGTTCCTCGAGACTCCTCCCAATTTTACTTGGAGCCCCACTCCACCCTCGACCTCCTTCCTCTCCCCGGAGAATCCGAACAGGGGTCCATCCGAGGCCAACACCCTCCTTGGCTCTACTTTCATCTCATCAAACGCCTTCTTGAAATGACGTTGACGGAGCTTCCGTTGTCAACCAAGATCCGGGAGACGGTGTAGCCTTCGATGGCCGTCTGGATGACCAGCGCATCGCAGAACGGATCCTCATGATCTGACAGGTCCTTCACCGAGAAGGTGATCTTCTCCTCTGGGGGCGGGGTCTGGGAGGTTGAGGCGACGCTTCTCCGGTACATGACATGGAGGCTAGCCTTCCGAGTGGCCTCAACCCCCACTCCACCGTGGATCACTCCTATGCTACCTCGGGTTCCCACGTCGACCCAGTCCTCGCATATATCATCACCCCCTTCTCCGGGTAGAACCTCTTCTACCCGCACCGGCAGCTGCGGCTGCGCAGGGCCTCTCGCGCCCCTCACTTCCAAGAACTCGGGGCAGGTAGCTGTGGCGTGCCCCTCCACCTGGTGGAAGTCGCAGTACATCAGCGCTCTTTCTCCCCTCTTTCGGCGGGCTGCGCGCTCTCTCCTGTTACCTCTTCCCCCTCCTATCGCCAAAGCTTACTGCGGTGGGGGTAAGAGCTGTCTGGGGCTTGCCTCTGGAAGTTATACCTCCCTTGGCCTCCATGATAGTTCCCCCCACCTTGGATGAGAGCTCTTCCTGGGCCCTGTGCAGGTCCTCCCTGCTGCCTCCAGCCTGGTTCCGGACCCTCCTGTCCTTGGAACCCCTGGGCTCTGTGATCCTCTCTCCTTCTTCCTTCCTGATGCCTCGAGCCACCCTGCTCCTTTGACTCCACCTCCGTCAACTTTTCCAACCTCTTGACAAATGCTGGGTTGGCTGCCTCCATGGCAATCTCCTCTGCCGCCCTTTCCATCAGCTCCTCGAAGGAAAGGGGGGCCTTCCGGGTCAAGCTCATCTTAAATAAGCCCTCCTTCAGCCCAACGGTGAAGGCCATCTGGAGAGCATACCCTGGCATCTCCTGGACCTCCAAGATCTCCT
This sequence comes from Platanthera guangdongensis, assembly GCA_039583875.1. Taxonomy (NCBI): domain Eukaryota; kingdom Viridiplantae; phylum Streptophyta; class Magnoliopsida; order Asparagales; family Orchidaceae; genus Platanthera; species Platanthera guangdongensis. Next base: position 150,242,960 of record CM077154.1, read on the forward strand.
CTTGGAACCTGTCTACATAGCGGGCCAGCGACTCCTCAGCCCCCTGCCTTATCAAGAAGATGGACTCAGGACTCCTCTTCCGCTTCTTGGAGGTGGAGAAGCGAAGCTGGAAGCTTCGGCTCAGGTCCTCGAAGCCATAGATCGACCTTGGAGGGAGTTGATGGAACCAGTCCCTTGCCTTCTCCTTCAACGTGATCGCAAAGAGGCGACACTTGAAGGCGTCCGTCATTGGTCTGATGGAGACGACATCCTCGAACCACTGCAGATGCTGAACAGGGTCATCCTTCCCGGAATAGTAAGCCATGTCTGGCTCTCTGAACCCCTCGGGAACGGGAGCTGAGATGATCAGCTCGCTGAAGGGTGACCCCCTAAGGGGTGGTCTTGCCACCTCCACTCGCGCGACCTGCTCGCCTTGAAGGTTGGCACTCGCCGGGCTGGAGAACAGCTCCCGGCCGGTGAGGTCTCGCTCGACCCCATCGCCCATCCTCTCCTTCCCTGGCCTTCTTCCTGGTGCACTTCCTTCTCCCCCCGCTGGGGTCATCTCGCCTAGACCCCTGGGAGTCGACTCGTCGAGGGGGGGAGTTAGCTCCTGGGGGGTCGGGGTGGAGCCGCCACCCTGAGGAGCAATGCTTCGCAGCATCTCCATGATGCCCTGGATGGAGGCCATGAACTCTTGCCTCCCCACAAAGGGTCCTGGGGTGGGGAGCTCGCCGAGATCGTCACTACCTCCTTGACCTCCCGTCATGACACTCTCCCGAGATCTTCTGTGCTGGTCACTCTCCACGCTCACCGCACCAAAATGTTGAAACCAAAAAACTGGTCTCTGTGGAGTTCGACCCTTGGGAAGGGGTGACCTCACACCTACTACACTCAAGAGAACGTCACAGACCGAAGACTTGGGGAACTAGGAACAGACCCTCGGCTCTAGCACGGAGGTCCCACCTCACACCCGGAAGGCTACCTGAGCTCTTCCCCTCCCTAGCCAATGCTCGAGCTAGGGTGCCTTGGAGAGCTCTCTCAACTCTACCAAGAAGAAGCTAGGGGAGGAGAAAACTAAGAAAGAAGATCCCTCTCCAAGGCACCCAAGGGGGTCTATTTATAGTTTTTCCAAGTCCTGGGGGTAAAAATGACCAAAATACCCCTACGCCCAAAAAGCCTTGGGCCAATAGGAAACGCCCACGCCGGGGGGCAGAGCGGTAAAACGCCTCCAAGGGCACAGCGGTAAAAGCACGCCGCCAACACCCCGCCCCCAAGCACCCGAGACGGCCCCAGGCCGCCGGTCAGGCCGCGAGCAGGCCGCCCGGGCAAGCGCCAGGCCGCGAGCAGGCCGCTCGGCGAGACAGGCCGCTGGCGGTCTCGCCCGCGAGCAGACCGCTCGGGCGAGCGCCAGGCCGCGGCCGCCTCGCCCGCGAGCAGGCCGCTCGGGCGAGCGCCAGGCCGCGGCCGCCTCGCCCGCGAGCAGGCCGCTCGGGCGAGACCGGCCGCTGGCCGCCTCGCCCGCGAGCAGGCCGCTCGGGCGAGCGCCAGGCCGCGGCCGCCTCGCCCGCGAGCAGGCCGCTCGGGCGAGACCGGCCGCTGGCCGCCTCGCCCGCGAGCAGGCCGCTCGGGCGAGCGCCAGGCCGCTGGCCGCCTCGCCCGCGAGCAGGCCGCTCGGGCGAGCGCCAGGCCGCGGCCGCCTCGCCTGCCCCTACCACAGACTCAACCGGCCGGGGCGGGTGCTAGCCAACTTGCCGCACCCGCCCTCCCAACAGAGGGGCCATTGGGGGGAGCCAATTCTTCCTCCCCTAATAGTATGTTCCAAGCCAGAGCCAAAATTGGCCACCGAGAGTTCAAAATCTCCAAAAAGCTTAAAAACGGATTTGCCTTATTTTGGGTCCACTCTTCGCGAATACGGGGTTGTACAGTCTCCACAGTCAGAATCACTGTAACCTGTGAGCTGCGGGTTGAGATCCTTGCTGAAGCGAATGCCGTGGGTAAGTGTTCCCTTAATATACCTAAGAACACGCTTTTCGGCATCCATGTGCTCCTTTGTTGGACAGTTGACGAAGCGAGAGAGCAGGTTCACTGAGTGCTCCAAGTCAGGCCTGGTGTTGGTGAGGTATATTAGGGATCCAATTAAGCTTCTGTATGTTTCTTCATCAGCTAGTTCTTCTCCTTCTTGGTGCTTGGCTAGTTTCAGGTTGGTTGCCATAGGAGTTTGGCAAGGATTGCAATCAAGCATTTTAAACTTATTAAAAGTTCTATTGCATAATGCTCCTGATTTAGAAAAATAGTGCCTCTTTCCTGCTTTACCTATAAACCGAGGAATAAACTTAAACGGCCAAGACCAGTCATTTCATACCTTCTCTTCATACTTTCTTTGAATTCATTGATGCAGCTGGTGGAACCTCCGGTGATTAGAAGATCATCAACATAGAGGGCTACAATGAGCTTGTGATTATCTGGATCATGCTTGATGTATAGAGAGGGATCACTTTGACTGGGATGGAGGCCTTCCATCTTGAAAAATTTTGTGATGTTGGAATGCCAGGCTCATGGAGCCTGCATGAGCCCGTAAATGGCTTTATTTAATTTATAGACGTGGTCTTCTTTTCCTTTCTTGATGTATCCTTCTGGCTGTTCTACAAAAACTTCTTGCTCTAGTTCTCCATTCAAAAAAGTAGACTTTACGTCTAGTTGATGGACTGGATACCCGTTATTTTTGGCAATGGCAAGAATAAGCCTTACTGAATCCATCCTAGCCACGGGAGCAAAAGTCTCCTCATAGTCTCTACCATATTTTTGGGAGTAACCCTTTGCTACAATCCTGGCTTTGTGTTTGATAACTCTACCTTCTCATCTTATTTCAGTTTAAAAATCCATTTTAAACCTATGACAGGTTTATTTTTGGGTATAGGAACTAAAGTCCAAGTCTTGTTTTTTTCTACTATATTTAATTCCTCATCCATGGCTTGGTTCCATTTTCTGTCTTCAGCAGCTTCAGCAAAACAGTTTGGTATGAAATGGGATAACACAATATCAGTACTTTCATAGATTTCTTTCAAGGATTGAAATGACGGGGCAGTGATGATTCAGAGTCAGAATCAGAGAGGATTTCCCTTTCCTGATTTGGAGGAGGAAAATGATGCTCTTCTACAGTAGCTTCTACCTGATTCTCATGGATGGATACCTCTTGAGGTTCAACCGGGAAAACAGGAAAAAAGGTTGACTCATCTCCAATGTCTGAGTCCCAGACCCAACTATCTTCTTCATGAAAGGTGACATCTCTGGATAGAATGAGTTTTTGTGTGATGGGATTAAATAATCTGTAGGCCTTCCTGTTTTCACTATATCCCACAAATATTCTCTTTTCACTAGTTGGATCTAGCTTGTCTCGTTTGTCTTTAAGTATGTGAGCATAAGCTAGGCAGCCAAAAGTTTTTAGATGGCTAACATGAGGCTTTCTGCCATTCAACATTTCATAGGGAGTAGTGTTCTTGAGAGCGCTTGTTGGGGCCCTAGTGAGTATATACACGGCTGTGCTAGTTGCTTCCCCCCAGAATTTCTTAGGTAATCCCTTGTGAAGTATCATGACCCTTGCCATTTCTACTATGGTTCTATTTCTCCTTTCTACGATCCCATTTTGTTGGGGTGACCCGGGAACAGTTAGCTCATGTTTTATCCCATTAATCAAACAAAAATGGTTGAAAGCATGTGGGATAAACTCCCCCCATTATCACTTCTTAGGGTTTTAATTTTCTTTTCTAGTTTTCTTCTATTTCTCTCTTAAAGTCAGCAAAACAAGTGAAAGCTTCTGATTTTTCAGCAAGGGGAATAGCCAACAATACCTTGTGTAATCATCCACGATTAAGAAGAAATATCGCTTCCCTCCAAGAGAGGGGGTTGGAGCAGGTCCCCATAGATCACAGTAGAGTAGCTCTAACGGGCTCTTGCTGTGATGTTGAGCTGGATAGAAAGGTAGTCTGTGTGATTTGCTCCTTGCACATGTCTCACATTGGTAGTGATCCACTTTGAGTTCAGGTGTTCCAAATGCTAGGTTGTATTCAATCAGTTTTTTTAATGCATCAAAGTTCAGGTGGCCCAATCTTTGGTGTCAGGTTCTGGCTGAGACATCATCAGGGCCAGTGGAGGAGAGAGCTTCTTGATTTGGTGACTCAAGGCTCAAGGAGAACACCCTGTTTTTGGTCATGCTGGCTGTAGCAACCTGCACGTTAGTTGGGTCAGAAATAGTGCAGCAATTTGATTTAAATAGTACTGAATAACCATTGTTTATCAGTTGCCCAACACTGAGCAGGTTCTGAGCTAGTTCTGGGACATATTGCACATTAGATACAATCTTGATTTTTCCATCTGAGTCTTTCACAAGCATGCTTCCTTTCCCTTCTATTTTCCTTGCATTCCCATCTCCCAGGTACACTAGAGACTTGCTGCTTTCATCTAGTTCTGAGAACAGGGTCTTGTCATTGTCATGTGGCTTGAGCATCCTGAATCAATGTACCAAATTTGTGGATTTATGTGTCTCTTCTGGATCCCTTGCTGCAGGTTAAAAAATGTTTTTCTTCTGCAGGTTTGGTATTTTCAGTAAATTTAGCCTCTTCTTTGTTTTTATACCAGCAATCTCGCTCAAAGTGAGTGTGTTTTTTTTCATCTTTTGCACTTGAAGAAACACTTTGTAGTATCGTGATTAGTTTTCTTACATAAAGTGCAGAATAGTCCAGGTAGCTGACTGTTTTCTGCATGCTGTGGCTGGTTTTTTTGGCGTGAGCACTTTGCTTCCAGTGAGGCTTCTTGTTTGAGTTTTCAGAATCCTTATTGTTCGATTTTGTTTTTCCAAGATTCATCTTAGTTTGAAGGGCTTGAGTTATATTTGGGAGGTGGCGCTTCAAACGTTCCTCATGGGACTTGATTTTCCCAATGAGGGCAGCAACTGGAAGAGTACTTAAATCATGGCTCTCCTCAATTGCGGCAGCAATGTGATTGTATGATTTTGGAAGGCTTGTTAGTATTTTGAGTACTATTTCATGCTCCGGAACAGGAGACCCCAAGCTACTGAGTTGGTTTGACAGATTAGTAAGCTTGGGCATGAAACCAAAAATAGTCTCACCTTCATCATGATGAGAGCATCAAACTGTCTTTTAAATTTACTTTTTTGATGGAGAGTACCTTTGATCTCCTTGATAAATTTCTTTTAAAGTGTCCCAAGCCGCTTTTGCCGTTTTGATCCAATGATGCGCGGAAAAATAGTAGGTGTGACAGCTTGCTGGATGGTGAGCAGTGCCAGGGAATTCTTCTGCTTTTCTCCCTTGGATATTCTGATTTCACCTTCCTTTGTCTTCTCATCAGACTTGGGGCCGCGCTGAACGATCTCCCAGAGGTCTTGTGATTCCAGCAGTGTCTTCATTTTTACGGCCCAATGATCATAGAGCTCGCCATTGAAAAGGGGCAGAGGATGATGGGCAAACGGAATAGAGGTTGGGGTAGATGATGAGCTCATAGTGATGCGTTAATGGCATGAACCAGATGCTCTGATACCACTATGCTCTGATACCACTGATAGTATATAACATCGTACTGTTTTTATTTGTGCAGGTAGAGGAAAAAGAGAGACAGGAAGAGGAAGAAAAACAAGCATCCATTGAGATTTTTCATATATGTAAAGAAAGGCTTAGTACACGTTCTTATATAGATGAAATGGATGGCAAGATTGAGTGCAAGCATTAAACAGATAGGTTTTCCAAGAGTCAAAAATGTCTCTTTGAGAAAATACAGTGCTTAATTAAATTCTTAATTGCTGTAGGTGCATCTGGGCAGATTCACACATCAAGATGCCGGGCCGGTTCAATGTCCAATAGACAATGGTGCGGGGATGACAGCTCCATCATCTTTTTTCTTATAGAAATTTTCAATGCCTGTAGATAAGAAGAAGAGGCTGGCTGTCTCGTAGCTACAAAGACCACAGAATCATTATAATATATAAAGAGCTGAAAATAATAAGCTCCAGTGGAGCTGGAACAAAAAAGGACAAAATTGATGCTTCTTCCCCCTGCAAGCGCTGGGTGCGTACTTCCTCAGCTTGTTTCCCACCAGCATGACCACAGTATCATTTCCAATGCCTAATTATCTTTGCAAATCAACAGAAGCTTGTCGGCCTTCTCCTTATTTGGATCTTAGCTAGCCCTTAAACATTTTCAGTGTTAAATCACTTGTTTATTCTCCATAAATTTTCAAACTTTGTCATTTTTTATTTTAAAAAATGATCTCCGATCTAATTTTAATGAGCATTTTAGCCATAATTGCGATATGTTTGCTCATAGATTTCATACATAAGCTATTCTAACATGGAAAAAAGCTAAAGTACTGTACATTAAAAAAACAGGATTTTAGATGAATAGAAATTATAATCCCTGCTTCTTTCTCCCTACAGCATAGAGATCGAAGCTGCGCCCATCTTTTGAGGAGTGATTGGTGAGCAGCACTGTCATCCATGTAAAAGAAACATTATGATATTAGCATAGTTTTTTTTTCACATCTTTTGAGAATATTAAACTATGGAAGGGTGCTCATGTGATTAATTAAAGTTGTGGTTAATTTGCTGCTGAATAATTAAGTAGACAGGGCAGTTAATTGATAGCTAGATAACCAGTGAAATTTTTTTAAAAAAATGTTTTATGGTTTAATAATCACAATGGGTAATTATTCCATGATCAGATTGGATCACATGGTTGCTGGGCATGCTTCCTCATATTTTATGCATGGAAGATAACACAGTGAGTAGTAAGTAGTCTCTTTAGCCACATGGTTCCAAGGGGACCAGCAAAAACACATCAGAGAGGCAGCACAGAGTCCCACACCCCCCTCATCTCTCAACTCAAGTGTGGCAGTGATAAGAAAGGTTTGCCTGTCTTCAGAATAAGTCCAAAGTTCATGTTTTGTTGTAATTCAGTCAGATTTACAGTCATTTATAGATGTTCGGCATGACGACGGCTTCAATTTCCGCCATAAAAATGAACATTAATGTGTTCACGGCCGCAGCAGCATCGGTGTCAAATATATGGATCTTTAACAAACAGAGTGTTGTTGTTGTTATTGTTGCTGCTGATTGTTAATTAATCAGAGAGTATGGCTCTCTCTGATCTCAACTAATAAGGGGGGTTTTGAATGAAATTCAAAACTCATTGTGAGGTAGGCTGCTGCTTATGCTGATTGTTGAAGGATTTGTACATGTGGAGAGAGTGGCACCAGCTAGCTAGTCAGTAGGGCGCCGAGAGGGGCAGCGGGAACACATGGATGCTGTTAAAAATTGATCATGTGGAAGTATAGATAGAGAGCAAACTGCCAAAACAGCTTTGGAATAGCAGAAACAGCTTCCTTGGTCTTGTTTAATCAGAACATGGAGTGATGGAATTTGCCTTTTTATCCCTTTCATCAGAACAGGAACTAACTGGAAGCATCCAGCTGCCTGCAGGCTTAATTTCGAGCTTATCAATTAATTGTAAAATTGGACATGTGAGTCAAAATTGTGTACATATATACCCATGTATATATATGAAAAGTGAAAAAGGTGGAAGATGAGTGTATATGAAGTTGAGAGACAGGATATAAAATGTTGGTAGAAAATGTTGGAACGATAGAGTAAAAAGGTCTTTTTTTTATTCATCCTTTGTAGAGACAGAAATAGGCAAAGAAGGGAGAAGAATTTGCAATTAGGAGATGTGAGAATGAAGAAAAGCTAATGAGCTTTCATGATTGACATTACATTTTGTTCGTTAATAAAAGGCAAAAAGATGAATTCAGTCCTTAATCTTTAGAACCTTTAAGAAATCAATCCCAAACTTTTAAATTTGAAGATTTTCGTCCCAAAATTTTTATAATTCTAAGATTTCAGTACTTGCCGTTAGAGCTAACAGAAAGACAAGCTGAAAGATCAAGGTACTTCTCCCTCCTGCGTCTGCCATTAAATTAAGGCGATTGTTAACTGTAACCCGTTATTGGCTAGTCGCATCCCAAAATCTCCTAACTTTTCGCGTTTTTTTGAAATACGTCTTGTACATGCAATTTCAGGAAAAGTGTTCAACACTAAAGTTGTAGATCTCGACGAGATCTACAACTTTCGTGTTGAACAATTTTCCTGAAATTGCATGTACAAGGTGTATTTCTGAAAGACGCAAAACCTAGACATATTTTCAAAGTACACCTTTTACATGCATTTTTAGGAAAAGTGCTCAACACGAAAGTTGTAGATCTCAACTTTTGTATTGAGCACTTTTTCTAAAATTGCATGTATAAGACGTATTTCGAAAATGCACGAAAAGTTATGAATTTTGAACTAAAAACGGATTGTCGAAACTAAATTAAAATCAAAAGCGGAACTAAATCAAGAAAAAAATTGAGAACTCCTCCGCCATTAAATAAATTTTCTGTTTTATTTTGTTTGCTAAACTCATAATGAAACTGAACAAAAAAAGTAAATAAGATAAAAGAGAATAGTAACTTGAGCAGCCATGAAAGCAGAGCCTGGAGATGCATTGAAGCCCTCTTCATATTCTCCCATTTTGCTGTTTTTAGAAATCTCTTCATTCAAGAATTGCTGCAGAACTTCTCTTGCAACTAGTAACATTCAAACTAAGCGGAACAAGAAAACCAATCCATGTAGAGGCTTGGTGGAGAGAAGTTGAATTTTCTGATGTTGGCGTTGCAGCGGGGCGAACGCCTTTCGGAGAAGGAACCGTGATTTTGAGCTTGTCTGTCTGTTAGCTCTAATGGCAAGGACTGAAATCTTAGAATTATAAAAATTCTGGGACCAAAATCTTTAAATTTAAAAGTTTGGGACTGATTTGTTAAAGGTTCTAAAGGTTAAGGACTGAATTCATGTTTTTGTCTTAATAAAATATAGATGGTGTTTTATTCAACGCCATCGTTAAATTTATAGCGGTGAAGTAAGAGTTTGAAAGATCAAAAAAGATAAGCCATTGTGTTTCCCAGAGGGCTTGTAGACCAATCATTGAGAGTCGTCGGATCAGAAACTCATGTCTTTAAATTTGAAGAGTGGAAGACATATGAGGAAGCGAGATAATCTTGCTCGGGAATTGTTGACGGACATAGTAACAGTCAATCTCACTATGCTTGGTGCGTTCTGTTGGGGATGAATTCGTGAATCCATGATGGAGACGGATTCTCTCTGGTCGAGACATCGAGACATATACATGAGCGAAAACGTACATGAATCCATAAGAATGGATTGTTGCGGTCACGGATTTTCCAAGTCTACAAGGTCCTAATGAAGAAGACTCATCCTCCTCTTCCTCCTTAGACCCTCTCCTGCGATGGGATGCTAGAACTGAATGAGACTGAATTTGATACTTTGTGACTCGGAGAGCATAATCTATTTATAGTAAAACCCTAATTCGACCGTTTTACATTTAAACTCATTATATAAACATAAACGATGTCCGATATCCACACATAATTTGAACCGTACATACAATATGAAACACATTCGACCTGATTAATTAGATCACCTAAATTTGGTCGAAATTAATGATAGTCCAGTAACGCGCATAGTTAACATATTTGGACCTCATGATTATTATTTTTAACACGTTCATGAAAGATAGGATTGAAAGTGATCTATATGACACTGGTTTTGACACAAAAGAGCGGTGTTGCATTGCGACTAAACATGAAGATCTCCTAGAAGATGTGTTCGTTGTCAAGTCACTTCGATGGTAGTTGTAGCCATGTCATAGTACTCGGCTTGGAGCAAGATATCAAATTTTGTTTCAGGATTTCTAATAAATCAATGTGTCTTTAAGAAAGATTCAATATCTAGTGATGGATTTATGGTTAAATACATAGTCAATCCAATCAGTATTAAATTAGACACAAAGATCAAGAGATAGGTTAGATGAGAAAAAAAAATATGTTAATTAGGCAACGAAGGTAGTGCATGATGCATAGATGGGCTGCATAGTGAGTGCATCGAGGTTGTGAGTCAATCTGACTGACGATGTGATCGACACATAAGATATCTGGGCAACTAATTTTGAGATATCTGGGAGACTGATTGTGAAATATCTGAGCGACTGATTGTAAGATAAACTGGCATTCCAACAAGTTGTTGATATCAAGAGTGATCTGATAGGAGTTTTCCTTCTTGAGAACGAAGCTTGAGATTTAATTCAAGAGGAATAACAATTGTGCAGTCTACAATCGAAGTAGCTATATCAAGGGTCTCATTAATGACTTTTGTCAAGATAATATTTCCTTTGGAAGAGTGTTCTATTTTTAGATAGAAAAAGAAATTAAGAGGTCTGAGTGTACAACCTTGGTTTAGCGGCCCCGATCCAGACTCTGCCACGTCAGAGTGGGTGGACCCATTGCGGGAAGATAAGCCAGGCGAGGCGACCCGCGCCCCATCACGTGGCAGTAGCGAGTAGTAGGGTCAGGCGAGGCGCACTCAGCCCCATCGCGGGTAATGGCGAGACGACCTCTCAAACCAGGTGTCAACTCGCGAGACGAGTCCCTTGACAGACGCGTCCGCAAGTCGAGCCACGCGTATGCGAGTCGAGCCCCATCCTCTTCGCGAGCTCATCTCGTCAAGAAAGACCAATGCACATTTCCCCTACTTGCAGTTCAGTCTTGTCTGCCCATAGTCATCCTAAACATCGGGATTTCGCTGTCCATAGACCCAACAAGGATGCCAATTATAAAAAAAACCAAAAGGCGGGGCCGATATTAGCAGTCCACCAAGACGAGTTTGCCCCTGATTTGGTATTTGCCTATAAATAGACCCTCAAAGCACCTTGTAAAAACAAACCCAGCCTCCTAGAGCTCCCGATTTTCAGAGAACTCTTGCTCCGTGTCATCCAAGGTGTCTAGCTCAACCTTTGGCTTTGAGAGTGGAAGACGCGACGCACGCTTCCGAGTGAGCGGCAGAACCTCTTTGTTGTAGCTCACTGTGTCTCTTCATGGGCAAACATTTTAACCAACTAGGGCTGAATCCAGGCTTGAACAGGACTTCCTTGTGCACCTGACGACGGGCAAAGTAACATAAATTGTTCCCTCTCAGTCCAAACTCAGTTGAACTAGTGTCCGAGTTTCAACACCGAGTGCTTTCATTTCAAATTGATTTTAAAGATTATAATTGACTGGTTGGATATGCCTAGAGTTGTCGCCCTTGATGATCATATCATCGACATATAATAACATAAGAGTGTCTCGGGTATAGATAAATAATGTCGTGTCCTAGGTATTTGTAGAAAATTCAGCCGCAAGATGGCTTCAGTGAACATGGAGAACCATGCACAAGAGCCTTGCTTGAAGCCATAATGGATGTTACAGAGGTGACAAACTTGCTTAGCAGAGTTTGAGACCTCATGTACAACCCGTATTAGGAGAGCAGGTTTAGTATCCACAGAGGCGAAGAAGAATAGGCGCAGATCCCCCTAGTTGTACATGTCTACCCCCTCGGGCGGTAAAAGGGCGAGTTCGGACGGTTGGGTCGTACTCGCCCCTTCAAAACATCGTCAAGCAAGTTCAAGCTGCCCCAGCTCACAAGTTCTCCTTCTTTGTTTCTAGTTACTCAGCCGCATGATAAGCTATTCACAGGTCATAGTGGATATGAATAGTGTTGTAAAAAATGTGCAATGGGCTATCCACATGTCATTTTGGTCTGCAGATAGTAGTTTGGTTAAGGCGAATATAGTTACCTACATACCAAAGAGATTGTTTCACCCTCAAGTTGATTAACCTATAAATAGGACCCTTAATCCCTCAGATCAGGAAAGATCCCCCTTGCCCTCTAAAGTTCCTAAGCTCTCTCATATCTTTTGTCTATGTTGTCTGACGTATTGGCTCAGCTTCTCAGTTTTGAGAGGGAAAGTGACAAAAAACTTCTAGGTTAGTCGTGGGAACTCTTCGCTACAATATGCAAGTCTTTCTATAGGCATTAATCGACCATTAGGGCGATTTGTAAAACCTCCTCTCGGGAATTCGACACGAACGAGGGAAATTTTATGCCCAGAGCAGCTCCTTGTGGTAGTGTTAGTGCATGAAGCAACATCTACTACATGACGCATACCCTGTAAGGCAAGTTTATAATGAATTTTAATGACAACCATAAGATGTAATAAAAACTGAAACATGAAATCCATATCACACTTAAATCACAATAAAGTTTTGCAAGATAAAGATAAGGGTTAAAACATGCCCTAAAAATATTAAATTGCACAAGAGAATCTTACTTATCTCAGAGGTGCACAAGGCGATTTGTAAAACCTCCTCCCGGGAATTCGGCGCGGCCGAGGGGAATTTTATGCCAAGAGCATCCGCCTTGTGATAGTGTTAGTGCATGAAGCAACATCTACTACATGACGCATACCCCGTAATGCAAGTATATAATGAATTTCAATGACAACCATAAAAAGTAATAAAAACGGAAACATGAAGTCCACATCACACTTAAATCACAATAAAGTTTTAAAAGATAAAGATAAGGGTTAAAACATACCCTACAAAATATTAAAGTGCACAAGGGAATCCTACATCTCTCAGAGGTGCATCTGGATAAAAGTTAGATGAAACTCTAGTTGGAGTCTCTGTCTTCTGATTAGAGTTGTCCTGGTGGAGGGGGTGTTGGTGTTGCTCCTAAAAAGACAACAACAAACCATTAGTCAATAGAATAAGTGATTTCTCATCCACTCCCCCCACGATGCTTAGACACCAAATGGGAGGGAGGAATGTGGAGCTAAAATATTAGCAATAGTCCAAGCAGATAACATGAATAGTATATACAACATGATCAAAAATAATTAATCCTATAATTTAAATTCATGAAATGCACAGATCTTGAAGCAATCCAGTGGCTCTTAGTCATCTCCCTCCTCCAGCAAAGGGATGAGATTTGCCCGACCTAGGGTTCATTTAAACTCTTTCCTACTACCACCAGAACCTCTCCATGGTCGGCCAACACCACCACCATCTTCCTCATGATGAGGGCTGTCGATGGGTAGTGGTTCAGTGGCCTGAGGTGGTTGATGACTGGAAAATGAATGGGGAGGAGGATCACGATCTTTAGAGTGAAAAACCATGATTTTTCTCATGATTCTCAACCAAATGGCCTCAAATTTGTCCTAAAATGATATAGATGACTAGAACTAGGGAAGATGGTAGAAAACTCACCAAATTGAGGGTCATTTGACGAGTATTTTTTGGGTAGGCATTTGGAGGTTAGTTAGGGTTCTCCTATTGGAAATCCTCAAATCTCCACAAATTCTGCTGATTCAAAGCTCAATTTTACTGCTTTTGACAAGGTGAAAGTTATGGTGGGATTGATGTGAGCTTTTATAGGCTATTTGGAGACTTGTCATGGTGACACCTTGCCATTTCACCTCTTGGCCGACCCTCCTCCTTGCTAGGTGTCCATTTTAATTTATGAAAGTGATGAGTAAGATCACCAATTGATTTCTACGAGATTTGGAGAAGACGTGTGGTTCTAATTTGGCTTATTCTTGCCTCTTGAACTTGGTCAACCCTCACTCACTTTTATTTTGACTTTGGTGTCATCCTATTGGCCATAGAATTATTGGGGCATGTTATTTAGGGTGTTTGAGATTTAACATTCATAATCATAGATTAAGGAGAAGTGGAATTAGGCCAAAATAAACTTTTGACTATGATTGACCAAAGGGTTGACCATGGTTAATTTTGATGATTTGACCTCACCTAATTTGTGATCATATGTCTATGAATACTTAACTAGGTTAATTAACTCATCATGGTGAAAGCAATTTAGATTCAGGTGCACTTAATTGAGTTTATATTCAAAGGTTTGATCAAATTAGGTATATTTGACCCAATTGATGATATAGTAAATCAAATAGGATCATAAAAGGTTATTATGACCACATAAATGTCATTTAGATTAGATACCAATCCAATTTCCTCATTTGACAAGGGTTGGTTCTATGTTTACCCAAAGTTTGACTATGCTTGACCACGATCAACCATTTGACCAATGTTGACTAAAGTCAACCATATTGAGGTTTCATGACTCTATAATAGGGTTTAGGTGATTTGATCATCTTTAAGCTTGATGTGATCACACCTTGAACAAATATGATCTTAATTATGTTTAATGCACACCAAACCCTAGATTAAGTTTAGGGTTATTTTAGGGCTCCCTTGTTTCAAGAAACGTTACTTAGAATTGCTTTGAATAAGTGATGTTACCCCACCTTAAGTATCTCAAAGAATTCCGGGGTGAATGTTATAAAAACAGGGATGTTACAAGAATTCTAGGCTTGAAATACTCGTTCCTTTAGATTCGACGACGATAGAAGTAACACAAACTACCCCCTCAGTCCAAACTCACTTGAACAGGTTTTTGGGTTTCAACATTTTTGATATGGTGAGAGTGGACTGGTAGCTTGTGAAGAAAATCTCACCCAATGATTTCATGTCTGAACATGGTGAGCACGAAAATGGCCAAAGGAACTTGACTCCTATAGGCGAGTTCGTGATGAGGAGTGACTTCGCAGAGTTCAGGAAATCGATGGAGGACACCGTAAGGGCCCTGCTCGCACCTCGTATGAAGACGGGGAGTCCATCCCCATTAGGCACTGCCTCGCACAGTGAGGTAGGACCAAGCAGGCGACCTGGCAAGGCAAACACCCCGGAGGAGGATCATATCCTCCATGCGCAAGTGCTCTTTGCGAGCCCGCCCAATACTCGCTACTCAGAGGGCAAGTATGAGCGAGTTCGCCTAGTTCACCAAATCGCGATGACGAGTCCCTTTTGAGAGGTTGTGTTTACTATCCCCACCCCTGAAGGGTTCACGGAGCCTGCGATGAATTATTACTCTATGAGGGATAATCCCGTCCAAAATCTATAGTGGTTTGTGGACATGGTCTCGATCAAACATATGACAAATGCCTTCAAGTGTCGTTTGTTCACAATTTCTTTTAAGGGGAAGGCTAGGGATTGGTTCCACCAGCTACCAGCCAACTCGATTTGAAGCTTAGAAGACCAGCTCAAGGGTTTTTTGCTTTGTTTTTTCGCCTCGAAGAAGTGGAAGAAGGAGCCAAAAGTCCTCTTTCTCAACAAGCAGGGACCTCAGGAGTTGTTGGGGGCCTGCGTCGATCATTTTCAGGTGGAGGTCCTCGTGGTTCAGGAGGTGCTGGGACATACCCTCATACTCGTCTTCAATATGGGCTTGTAAGAGAGCCTCTTCAAGATGGAATTGTCCTGGACCCCCTATGTCTTTCAAAGAACTAATCAACCGAGTCGGGTTGTACATAGAAAGTGAGGCGACGAATTAGGAATTTGTGGCCAAGTTGGCCAAGCTGGAAGGAAGTGGAGAAAACAAGGTGGCAGGAGGGAGCATAACATAAGTCAGGAGAAGGCAAGAGCCAAGAAGATAGGAGGGAGAAAGACCTCATAGAAGTAGAGAGTGGCAGGATCAAGAGAGGTGGTTCTAGGCCCCACCCAATATGCATGCATGGAGGCCAGCGGGAGGAGGCTATCATTGCAAGCCCGGGAGAAGGTTCTCTCCATAGCGCCGAGCTCGCTAAAATTCCTCAAAAAGGAGACCAGGTTTGTGGAGGCTAAACAAGACACCCTCTTGGGCAGCGAATGTGATAGGACAAGGCCGGGGATGAGGTCGAGGGGTGAGAGACTGATTGCCCATGAGAGAGGAGGAACAAATAGTAATGCCTTACTGTGACTTCTACCATGTTGAAGGCCACACAATAGTGACATGCATGCATGGAGTTCTTGGAGTTGAGAAGAGAAGCTGGAGTAGGAGCTAGCCCGGGAGGGACAAGCAGAGCAAGGAACGTAATTCATGTGCTCTAGATTGAGGAATGTGATTTGTCCATCCGATAGATATGGTGGTTACAACGGCGCAATTACCAAGCCGCACCTATCAAAAGCTATTAAAAGAGGCCAGAGCTCTCATTTGAAGATATTTTTCCTTCAACTCCAGAGAGTGATCTTTCGAAGATTCTTCAGAGTTCTCCTTTAGTGTTCAAAGATTTGTTTGAAGATCTCATTCGATCATTGAAGATCTCCCTCCCTTTCGAAGATCTTTGAAGGCCAATCGAAAATTCCACTTTGGTCCTTGAAGATCTCCCTCTACTTCGAAGATCTCCTTTGAAGGCAGCTTGAAGTTCTCATTTCCACATGCTACTAAATTCTCTTTGTAACGAGCAGCGATCCGTCATCGTCGAGAATTCAACTATTTGTAACACCCACAAAAGTATTATAGTTTGGTCCGCATCGATCCAACCCCGTGGTGAGCTTGTTAATTCCTTGACCGCAAGCTAACACTCTCATCCTAATTAGGTAGTTAGGTTAATCTTATTATCTTAATCGAAACATTAAAACATTGTGTTCTTATATATGAAATTATTCTGATATTTACTTAGACTATTCTAGGACAGAATAAAAGTACCAGCTTGCTATGCTGGTTATGCTCAGGGAGGCAGCCAGAACAATGGTATCACTGTACAAATTAGAGCTAAGCTAGAGCTAGCTAATCAGAAACTCACATGACTCTGTAATTTTGTACCAAACGTCAAAGTCCAATGGGTGGAAAAAAAGCCGATGACTTCTACTCTTGTAGCTAGAGCTACCGCTAGCAGCGTGGGGTCAACATATAATTTCTCCCTGGCCATGACATTTGGCTTTAATTTAATCCTCCACGTTACTGATTAATTATTTTTCACAGGGTGGCAACAACAAGAGCAGGACAAATTAATTAATAAAGGAGTGTATCGGAAAAAGCTCAGACAGAGTGCGATCATCAAGGAGAAAGGACGAGCGGGCCGCCAAGCTAGCGCTGGGGGCCCGCCGGATTCCCCCTCTTCCGGATTTTGGACCGCCAAATTAATTATAAGGGATCTTACTTACAGCGTACAAATATTTATGTGTACAAATTAATTACATGCTGATAGATAGATAATTAAGTAGGTAATAATGAAGAAGCAGAACCTGCTGCAACCAGGGGGCAATAATAATTAATAAATCTCTACTCTGCTTGAATATCACAGGAACGAACAATTAATGAAGAGCTGCCAATTAAATATAGATTGAAACCAGCAAAAAGATTAGCACAAGTTCGCATCTTGATTTTGCTATGTCGTTAATTTGTTTGGGTTAGCAGAAGGGAAACCAAAACAAAACAAAAAAGTGTGTGACAGATGGATCAGAGACGATGAACATTAACTGTGTACAAATTGCAGCTTGTTAGCAGAGGAGCAGAGGGATCAGTACGATCCATGACCGTCATCAGCTCGGGCTTCGGGTTTCGCGACTAGCAAAAAGATCGCCGGCGTTGCAGCCGTCGGCAGAGGAAGACGGCGCCAGCGGGCGGAAGAGGATGGGAGCGCCGTACTGAGGGTATAGAAGCATGAGCACGGTTGGGGCGTGGACATAAGCCGGCGATGGCCGGAAAGTGAATCGCTGGAGGATGAGAGCCAGGGTGAGCCTAGCCTCCAGCAGTGCCAAGTTCTGCCCGATGCACATTCGGGCTCCCAGCCCGAATGGGATGAAGGCGGTCGGGTATTGCGCCGCACGGGCCACGCCGTCCGCGAAGCGGCCGGGGTTGAATTGGGCGGCGTCGGAACCCCACAGACGGGTGTCGTGGTGCACCGCCATGATTGGGATCAGCAGCTCCGTTCCTTGCGGAATGTTTAGACCGCCGAGCTGGACGTCGGTCTTGGCCCGACGGATTGTGGCCACCGCCGGCGGATACAGCCTCATCGTCTCGTTCAGTATCATTCCTAGCTGCACCAGGTGGATCGCAAGAACATAGTTTTAAAACAAACAAATTTAGGACATTAAAAATTATATTTTTTGATTTTTTTTTAAATGGAAAAGTACCGTTTTGAGTTTGGAGAGCTGATCGCGGGAAGGGATGTCACGTGAGCCGCACACCAGGAGGACTTCATGGCGGGCGCGGTCCTGCCACTCCGGGTGCATGCCGAGGAGCACCGTCGTCCACGTCAGCAGATTCGTGGTTGTCTGCTTACCCGCGAAGAAGAATGTCTTGCACTCCTCCACGATGTCCGTCACCGAGATCGGCGAGGCCGTCGTCGACGGAGCGGTCGACCTTCGGCCGCCGCCTCCAGTTGCGTTGATCATAAGCCCCAGAAGGTCTTTGACGGCGGCGGCGGCGGCGGCGCTCTCTGTTTTATTAACCTCAGAGACGATTGTGGCCTCCTTGCGCCGCTGGCCGATGAGCTGGACCAGAGTCCGTTGAATATCCATGTCGAGCTTCCACGAGCTCGTGTTCTTCTTCGTCGGAAGAAATCTGGGATAAGTAATTCCAAGTTCCAAATTGTGAATTCAGCGCCGTCGGTGTTTGAAAAAGAGATCGAGTCGTTTTTTTTATTTAATTTTTTTTAACCTGTAGCCAGGGACGAGGACCATGCGGAAGGCTTCGGCGGCAAAGACCATCTGTTTAGCCTGAAGGCGGAAAACCGCCTTGCCGTCGTCGTAGCTCCGGCCGAAGGCCGTGCGGGTGATGGCGTCTTCAGTCACCCCCTGGAACCAATCGGCGACATCTATCTCCACCTCGCCCCCGCCGGCTGCCGACGACATCGCAGTCCATTTATCCACCATCTCCACCACCGTTTTTCCGATCATTGGAATCAGCAGCTGAGCAATGGGAAGACGAGTGATTAGATGAAGGAGAAAAATCAAATCAAATAAAAAAAAAGGAGCTTACTTTGAGATTATCCATGTGGAAGGTGGGGGTGAGAACTCTGCGGTGGTGCGCCCATTTTTCTCCCCGGAGGCTAACAAGGCCATCGCCCTCCAGCTTCCGAACAAGCGGGTGGGATTCGTAGCGGTCAAAGAATTCGGCGCGAGAGACGAAAATTTCGCGGATGAGGTCAGGGTCGGCGACGGCCAGCCGGGCGGTGGGGCCGAACCAGAGCAGGAAGGTGGAGCCTGGCGATACAAAACAAAGCAGACATATGAATCCATTAGAGAAGGAGACAAATGTTTGAAATGAACGGAAAAGAGGGGGAGAGAGGGGAGGGGTGGGGGGCCATCACCAATCACCACAAACGCCAATGAGCAGTCACTCGCCAGCGACATTGATATTGAATTGAAGCTATATACGGGACATATGTCCATATTAGGAGCAAATAGTTGTGGTG
The DNA here is from genome assembly GCA_039583875.1 of Platanthera guangdongensis. Classification (NCBI taxonomy): domain Eukaryota; kingdom Viridiplantae; phylum Streptophyta; class Magnoliopsida; order Asparagales; family Orchidaceae; genus Platanthera; species Platanthera guangdongensis. The sequence goes on from CM077154.1 coordinate 150,262,123, forward strand.
TGGGGCTGCCGCCTTTCAGACAGAGAGGCTTTAAGACTTTCAGAGCAAAAATAAAAATAAAAAGGGAGATGTGGAGAGACGACAATAGCCAGCGAGGTAGCTAGCAGCTATTCGGTGATAACGAAAACGAAAGTTAACCACTGCGAATTGAACAACTCCACTGGCCGCCGCCGTAAAAAAATAAACAGAGCAGAAGTGAACAGAGGTTAATGATGGCCGGAAGAGCAATTTCCTACAGTACCGGGACGCGTATGCTTCGACGCCTTAGAGAAAAAACTTGAAACAGAGTAGAACTGATAACGAGAGTAGTAGGAAAGACGGATAGTATATATAAAAAGAAAACATGAAACAGGGGAAAGTGCTGAAAATTAGAGAGAAATAAATTAATAGAAGGCATTAATGAAGCAGAGAAACAGAGACGTGCCGTAGATCTTCTTCCAGTGGTGGTAGAAGGAGAGGACTCTGGGCAGAATGTTGTGGGAGCTCTGCGGCACCATCGGCGTCGACGAAGCCTCGAGCATCAAGCCGACCATTTCCCTCAGGTTTCCGATGAAGAAGCGGTAAGGAGGGCCGCGAATCCCCTGCCTCGCGAAGTGCTTCTCTATCCTCCTCGGATTCCACCATAAGATGTGGAGCAGCTTGAATCCCGCGGCCATGCACAGCGCCGTCACGGCGAGGGGAAGCAGCCACCTCCGCGGCCAACCCCACATCTCGTCCACCGTCTCTCCAGCTCCCCTGTCCATTTCTTTCTCCGGCGCCTGTTTCACTGTTCTTCGCAAATAGTTGTAGCTTGTAATAAGCTCTGCTTTTCTTCTCTTTTCCAAACGATTTCGCTACTACTGATATAACTAATGCCGCCAATAGTAGAATAACAACCAACTCCTCCCCCTTTTGGCCTCCACAATTCTTTTTGTTGCAATATGTGTGGTGGGATGTGTATTTATAAACGAACAGAAGAGAGAGGGAGAGGGAGAGAGAGAGAGAGAGGGAGAGGGCAGGGATTTTATAGGAATAGAAGGGTATGAAACAGGGCAGGCGCCATTGCGGAGGCCGTCGGGTTCGAAGGGTCAACGAGAAGAAGCCAAGGGGAGAAGGTGATGAAGATTTGTGAAATCTCAGAACTAACCTTAAAAGATTGGCCTTCAAGATTGGGGAGCATTCTTTATTGTGTCAAATATATTTCGTTCACACTCTATTTTTTTCTTTATACAACATCTTATAATTCATTTCAATTGTAAAATTATTAACTATAATTAAAATGAATGCCCTGCATTATTTCGAATGTTCGTAGATATTTTATATAATGATGACGTGTAACAATAAAAACTGCCCAAATCAGTAAACAGGCCTAATCAGTTTATCTTGACAATTTGTTATTCACGTATATTTTTGCTATCCACCGTTCCCAACAAAATAATACAAATAATATCTGGAAACATTTATTTCTTTCGATTACCAAAATTTATATCCTGGCAAAATAATATTGTAAAATCAATAAAACTGATTTTAACTTATGACGACACAAATTGACGTGGTTCATTTCAAAATGGGCTACTCCCACTGGGTGCAACAATCGGATATTCATTATCATGAACAAAGAGTGTTACAAAACGTAGGCGGATTTCCGAATTGTTCAAAACCTTAGAACGACAAGAAATTTATACAACACTGCATCACAGACAGTAAAATTAGTAGAACGGCAAAACAATAATTGATCGGGCCTACGTGTAAAGCTCGTCGATCCGAGAAAAGGAAAGATGGTTCACCGGAGCTAAAGACCACCTAATCTATAAAATAATTTGGGGTGTTGATATCCGCACCGCAGTTTTGGCTAGTCGCACCGCACTTTTACCTAATTTTTCGCATCTTTTGAAAATACTTCTTGTACATGCATTTTTAGGAAAATTGTTCAACACAAAAGTTGTAGATCTCGACTAGATCTACAACTTTCGTGTTGAACACTTTTCCTAAAAATGCATGTACAAGACGTACTTTGGAAATACGTCCAGATTTCGCAACTTTTGAAATACGCTTGTACATGCATTTTTAAGAAAAATTTTCACAACGAAAGTTGTAGATCTAGTCTAGATCTACAACTTTCGTGTTGAACATTTTTCCTAAAAATGTATGTACAAGCCTTATTTCCAAAAGACATGAAAAAATTAGAAGAAAGTACGATGCGCCTGATCAAAACTGCGATGCTGATATCAGCGCCCATAATATTTAGTCACTAGGAAGGATGGGGAATTCATAATATCATTCGCAAAGGACAAAAAAATCATTAATGTAGAGAGAGAAATGGGGTGTGGAGAGAGAGAGGGAGTCATTATAAGGCAGTTGTGTAACAGAAGAAGGGTGGGAGAAGAATAAGACTGGCACTTGCGATGATTATTTGTTTGGTGTCAGCCCCATCCATCCCCACATATACATATTTATATATATAATCATCACTTTTTTCCCTGCGCTTTTAACCGTCCATCCGCCCCTCTTTTGTTTCTATTTTTGCTCTTCATTCTTTTTTCTAATTGGTGGCGGCATTTAAACCTTTCACCAGAGCCTTGCCATTGAGAAATACTCAAGTGTGCATTTACTTCGAGCAATAGCTATATGCAGACCGTACAATTTCATAGGAGCTATATGCAAGCAAAGGTTTATATGGATTCACAACTTCCAATGATTTTTAGTTTGATCTGCATTTATCTTTATACTGCATATTGTCGAAAATAACCTGCCTTCAAAACATTATTTTCTGACTTTTTTGAAATCATATTCATCTTTCATTCTCCACCGCTCTATTATCAACACTCTCATTTTCAAAACTTCAATTCTCACGGCCAAAACAAACTGATCCTACGAAGATTTGTTAGATGGGATTGTTGAGGAATTATGATTTTAACCCAAAAAAATCTTTTTTTAATAATCATTAAAATATAATTAACAAGAAATATTTTGTAATTAACAAGAATATTAGGTTCTTTTTAAATTTTATTTGGGAATTGTTGAATGAAGTTCCAATTCAAATTATTGCTTTGAAATTGTTGTTTTTTTGTACGTTGTTATTACTATTATTGTTTGAAATAATGAGAATTTTGTTTATTTGCAATGTCACCAAATTTGGCCTCAAATAAATTCTCTTGATTTCCTTTAATGTAATGTGCATGTGATGCACATGTTTGGGAGAGATGTACATATATAAAGTTGAGGGGCAATACATTCATGAAAGTAATTTGATAGCTTACTATTGTGATTGCATGGCAATCATTCACATAAAAAATTTAGGTGATTGTTATGGACAAATTAATTTTGGATAGGTGCAAATTAATTTTAAGTGTAAATCAAAAATTTATATGTGCAAACCAAATTGTTACATGCAAAGAAATATATTTTTTTAATAAATTAACAAAATATGAATAAATAGTTTAACAACAATATTATAAAATTTAATGTATTACAAAAGTTTCAAATTGATCATGAAAATTTTCTTTTAATGATGACTGCAAATTTTTGACGTACTTTTTCTTCGCTGGATAAATACGAAAACAAATGATGAAAATGAGAAATATATAAAAAAAAATTGTTTAAATCTACGGCTTGTTTCATATCAAAGGAACTGAAGATGAGCGAGAATTTCCAACGCAAATACATCTGGAGCTCCTGCATGTTGTAAAATCCGGTACACGCAGGCACAAACTATAAATATTGCAGGTAACAAGAACACAGGAAAAAAGGGCACAAAATTTATATAGTTAAAATATAAATTCAAATACAAGGAAAAATAGGAGAAAAATGACCGTCCGGTGAATACGCCAAGGGTGCACCGAACAAGTACGATCCGCGGCGAGAATCTGAGATTTGGACTGCAATCCGCCTTGCGGACGCACAAGGTTCACCGAACCTTCAACGTCGAAGTCCGACGTTCAGCCGCACCACCACCAGAGAACAACGCCGCCACCGGAGAACGCCACCACCGGAGAGAAACCTCCGTCGAGACTAACTGCACACGCGCACGCCGTCGACACCACGTCTCTCCACTCCAGAGAACGTCCACTGCAACGCCGCCGACAACCTCTAACAAGCCCGGCGGCAACTCCCACTCTCAACGCCGGCGGCTACCTCCTCCAAGACCGTCGACAACACCCAAGGCTGGCGGCCTCTCCGAGTGCACGAGCAAGAGAGAGAGAGAGGAGAGAGTGCGGCTTCCTCCAAAAATTCTTCAGGCGGCTCTACACTGGATTGCTACAGGCGGCACCAATTTCTTCTTTCTCACAGGTTACAGGCAGCTAGTTCTCCAAATGCTACAGGGCAGCCATAATTATTTCTCACGGGTGTTATATATAAGGGAATAGGCGGTTCCATTGTTGTCTAAATGGAATAATTAAATTCCCAAATATAGGAAATCAGATTTCCCTCCCATTGGTCACGGGAACCAAAAGAGGAAACAAAAAACTTCCAAATCTGTAGAGCCGGATTCGAACAAAAAATAACAATCACCACCTTGGTTCGAGATCCGGAGCCACCACATGCACAAAGCACTATTTGCCCAAAACACCAACTGCGCGAAGCAACACTGCACGTAGCACGATCTGCACGAAGCACCAGTCTGCACGAAGCACCACCTCAAGGACCTGAGGCGTCAGCCGACCTGCTCTAGTCGACTCATCCCTGCTCGAGCTCAACCTCCGAATGTCGACGCAACTGGATCGCTAAATCTGACTCGCCTAGTCAAACTACCAGAAGGGCGATCCCCTGCACCACCTCGACCATCAACTCTGTTAGCCGCAAAAATTATGGGCACACCACCTTGCATCGTGGTCCCCATCAGCCGGTAAAGACTACCGCATTGCATAGCTCGCATGAGCACGATGCATCCTCGCGTCACCGTCAGAACTCCACCTCTCGCCGCAAAACTGCATCCTCTGGAGTCTAGTCTGCCCAGCGATATCAAATTCCTGCCTAGCTTGGGTACCAGATGTACCCGCTCAAGCCTACGCACCGCTCCATCATGCATCCTGATGTCCACTGTCCCTGTCCCCGTTGTACAACCCCGTAGCCGGGCGAGTGAGACCCTCCCCAAACGTCAGCCTAGGGGCGTGTTGTGGGCGACGGGTTAGTGCGACCCCGTTTGAGGACGTGCGGGTCCTCGTGCATGCGTGCGTGCGGAGGTTCTATGCGCATATGATTACAATTTATATATATATATATATTATATTATATTATAATATATATAATATATTATATATATGTTATATAGATATTGTTATAAAAATCGGGTTCAGGGGGGATAAGAGAAGAGGTACAGGGGGAAATAAGGGGGGGGGGAAACGGCAGCAAGAAAAAAGGCTCGGGTACAGCAGCAAGGAAAAGGTGAAAAAAAGAAAAGAGGAAGCAGGGGTTTTGGTTTGGAGTCTTCCGGACTAGGGTTCAGGGAAGAACGATGGACCCGCCCCCCTTTTCTCTCTCGCGGCCTGGAGCCCAGCCGCCGCCGCCGCCCCGCCCTGTCCCTCTCCCGTCGCCGCCTAGGCAAAGCAGCACCCCGCCTCCCGTCCCTCTTTCTCTTGCCGGCCGCCGTCGCAGCAAGGAGCTCAACCCCGACCGCCTCTCTCTCCCTCGTCCTGGAGCAGCAGCCCGAGCGCTGCCTTTCTTCCCTCCGTCCAGATCGCCGCCGGCAAGCAGAGCCCCGCCCCCTCTCTCTCCCGTCGCCGGCGAAGCTAGGGCACGGCCGCCCCCTCCTCTCTCTCTCTTTCCCGTCGCCGGCGAAGCAGCAGCCCGACCGCCCCATTCACGCTCTCTTCCGTCGCCGGCGAGGCAGCAGCCCGGCCTCCCCTCTCCCTCTTTTTCCCGGCCTGAAGCAACCCCAACCCGTGCCGACCCTCTCTTCTTCCCAACCTGGAGCAGCAACCACACCCCGGCCGATCCTCTTTTTCTCCCGGCCAGGAGCGAGGCTCGGCCTGGAGCGTGGCTCGGCCTGGAGCAAGGCTCGGCCTAGAGTGGGGATCGAACGCCGACGCGGCCGCATGCAGTAGGATCGACTCGGAGCTCCTCTCCCGGCCCCGCCGCCAAGCACGCGACAAGGGTAACGATGTTTCAACTTGGGCAGGTGAAGCCTTCAGTTTACATATTTGCACGGAAGCCCCTCTCCACCAACGGGTGGGGGGAAGGGAGCTCCCCGACGGGTTGACGTGTACGTCCCCGCAGTTAATTGCATTAGTACCCGGAAGCGTGAGCACGGGTTTAGGCATGCTGTGTGAAGCCCATCCGGACGTGTGAGCCGGATTGGTGATGTTCTGGGGTTCCCGGAGAAGACTCCGAGGAAGTTGTTTATTTGGCCGTTTGCAGGGAATGCGCGCCACAAGCCCCCAAAAAGGGGGTGTGCGCAATATGTTTGGTCCGCTTATATTGGCCGACCGATGACTAGTTGGCCGCCGCTCGTCGAGACGCTGGCGTACAGGTGTTGCAGTACCAGACGGGGAGTAGCGGGCTTAAGCCCAAGCTTGTGCCGGCCCTCGAAGGCCTTTTAGTTTATATTTCCGGCCTGCGTGCCGAGTATGGAATTTATATTCCTGTAATATTCTTTTATATCTGTGATGCTCTGAGAATGTAGCTTACTCCTCCTATCTTGGGCGAGTGGTGTGTTCGTGAACCGCTCCCCCCGCGTGGGCCCCGAGGTATAGATGCCGGGAAGCCCCTGATGGCCCGTTGTCATCCTTTCAGAGTAGCGGAGTTCCGCTATTAGCGGCCCAATTGGGGCTGCGTAGAGTATGGCTGCTGGGCGGTTTGGCGCCAATAGTAAGGCAGGCGGGGAGCATCTTACATAGACCCGAGGTGACACCTCTAGTTTGGGAGTGGATCTCGAGATCCTCCTTGGATGTTCCGGTCGGCCAAGAGAGCCCACCGAAGGTGCCTTAGCTCAGCCCTTGGCTTGGGAGGGGAAGAGTTTGTTAGTCTTCCGGGTATGCGGCGGGTCCTCCACGCTGAGACCTTGAGTCTGTCCCTTGTGTTCCTAGTCTTGTGCCTAGATCGTTCGCTTGAGGGTAGTAGGTGCGCGGTCACCCCTTCCCCAAGGGTCGAACTCCACGGGAGACCGGATTTCCGGTTTTAACATTTTGGTGCGGTGAGCGTGTAGAGTGACCAGCACAGAAGAACTTAGGCGAACATCATGGCTATAGAAGTGGAACCAGGTGACAACCAGGGACATGCGTTGATGCTTTGTGTGTAAGGTCCTCATACTCAGAGTTGTCCCCTCCCATAGCTGTAGTTCGAATCCCATAGCGTTTGGAGTAGGATCTGCACCTATTTGAAGCACTTCTATCTGTGAAAACCCGTATGTACCCACTTATTGCATCAACGAGAAGCCTGGAGGTTATTGTCTTCAAGATCGAGTAAGAGAGCAGCTGAGAGGTATTATGAGCCGGGTTGACCGGAAAGGATTCCCTCCCTAGCGGTAATATGTTGTCTCTCCCTTGCAATTCGGTAGCGGTCAAGTTTTTTCTTTATTACCAATTCGCCTCGAGCTTCTGAGGGCTTTAAGGGTTAGCCTCGCGATCGACTCCGGAATCCAAGCGTCCAACCCGTTCCTTTTAAATAGCCTAGTTCGGACGATGGGACGGTGCCGCGGGACTTTAAGCGCTATTGTAAGACCGAGCCTCTGCACTGACGGCCGAGATCAGCTCCCCCCTTGCACGTCGGCCTATGTCCCCCCGATCGCACCTCTCCTCCGACTAGAGGAATTATCAGGAACGAGCCTAGACGCTAACCTCCCAGATTTGATAAAGGGCCGATCTCTCCAAGCAATCACATGTGACATGGCGGAAAGTGATCTTTGTCATTAGATCAGGATACGAAACGTCCAACCCGTTCCTTTTAAATAGCCCAGTTCGGATGATGGGACGATGCCTCGGGACTCTAAGCGCTATTGTAAGACCGAGCCTCTGCACTGACGGCCGAGATCAGCTCCCCCCTTGCACATCGGCCTATGTCTCCCCGATTGCATCTCTCGTCCGATTGGAGGAATTATTAGGAACAGACTCGGACGCCAGCTTCCCGATTTGACGACCTCCAGATCATCTCTCTTAGGAATAGAATGCGTCCTCCGTTTGTAAAAGCATCGGTGCAATTAACTCTCCAGCACCTCTTAAGTAAATAGGATGTTTTCATCTCGAGCAAAGTCAAGTCGTGGTTGTTTTGGATCCCGAGCAGATCCCGCTGCCAGGCTCTCACCTAGATGGCAGGGCCGGAAGTCACTCGGTGTCATCCGTGGGCCTCGAGCAGATCCCGCTGTCAGGCTCTCACCTAGCTGGCAGGGCCGGAAGTCACTCGATGGCGGTAGTTTTGGACCCCGAGCAGATCCCGCTGTCAGGCTCTCACCTAGCTGGCAGGGCCAGACGTCACTTGGTGTCATCCGTGGGCCTCGAGCAGATCCCGCTGTCAGGCTCTCACCTAGCTGGCAGGGCCGGAAGTCACTCGATGGCGGTAGTAGTGGACCCCGGGTAGACTCGTTGTCAGGCTCTCATTGGCTGGCAGGGCTGTAGGCACACCTGGGGGGTAAGGGAGAGAGTTTGGAGTTTGGATATTTTGCAGGACCCCGAGTGATGCTCGGCCCCGGGTAGACTCGCTGTCAGGCTCTCACTAGCTGGCGGGGCCGAAGGCACACCTGGGGGGTAAGGGACCCCGAGTGCTGATCGGCCCCGGGTGGACTCGCTGTCAGGCTCTCATTAGCTGGCAGGGGTGCAGGCACACCTGGGGGGAAGGATTAACTCAGCGTGTACCGGAGGATACGGCTTTGTTGTTTCACGGTATCACGAGAAATTATGTACTCGTTGTAAGTAATGGCATGAGGGCAATTCAATAGCAGCGAGCCAAAGGGTATCGAGCTATTCAAAAGAGCAGAAAGGTCGCAGAGAGATCGATGCTCCAAACGCAGATTCCAGTTTCTCTCAAACTTTTTTTTTGGGTCGGCTCCCACTCGCCGGATACGTTGGGTTGGATGATTCTTTCCGAGCTTGTGCCAAGCTCGAAAAGAGCGGGGATTGTGTACAACCCCGTAGCCGGGAGAGTGGAACCCTCCCCAAACGTCAGCCTAGGGGCGTGTTGTGGGCGACGGGTTAGTGCGACCCCGTTTGAGGACGTGCGGGTCCTCGTGCATGCGTGCGTGCGGAGGTTCTATGCGCATATGATTACAATTTATATATATATATATATATATATATATATATATATATATATATATATATATATATTATAATATATATAATATATTATATATATGTTATATAGATATTGTTATAAAAATCGGGTTCAGGGGGGGATAAGAGAAGAGGTACATGGGGAAATAAGGGGGGGGGGGGAACGGCAGCAAGAAAAAAGGCTCGGGTACAGCAGCAAGGAAAAGGTGAAAAAAAGAAAAGAGGAAGCAGGGGTTTTGGTTTGGAGTCTTCCGGACTAGGGTTCAGGGAAGAACGATGGACCCGCCCCCCTTTTCTCTCTCTCGGCCTGGAGCCCAGCCGCCGCCGCCGCCCGCTTTGTCCCTCTCCCGTCGCCGCCTAGGCAAAGCAGCACCCCGCCTCCCGTCCCTCTTTCTCTTGCCGGCCGCCGTCGCAGCAAGGAGCTCAACCCCGGCCGCCTCTCTCTCCCTCGGCCTGGAGCAGCAGCCCGAGCGCTGCCTTTCTTCCCTCCGTCCAGATCGCCGCCGGCAAGCAGAGCCCCGCCCCCTCTCTCTCCCGTCGCCGGCGAAGCTAGGGCACGGCCGCCCCCTCCTCTCTCTCTCTTTCCCGTCGCCGGCGAAGCAGCAGCCCGGCCGCCCCATTCACGCTCTCTTCCGTCGCCAGCGAGGGAGCAGCCCGGCCTCCCCTCTCCCTCTTTTTCCCGGCCTGAAGCAACCCCAACCCGTGCCGGCCCTCTCTTCTTCCCAACCTGGAGCAGCAACCACACCCCGGCCGATCCTCTTTTTCTCCCGGCCAGGAGCGAGGCTCGGCCTGGAGCGGGGCTCGGCCTGGAGCGAGGCTCGGCCTGGAGCGAGGCTCGGCCTGGAGCGTGGCTCGGCCTGGAGCAAGGCTCGGCCTAGAGTGGGGATCGAACGCCGACGCGGCCGCATGCAGTAGGATCGACTCGGAGCTCCTCTCCCGGCCCCACCGCCAAGCACGCGACAAGGGTAACGATGTTTCAACTTGGGCAGGTGAAGCCTTCAGTTTACATATTTGCACGGAAGCCCCTCTCCACCAACGGGTGGGGGGAAGGGAGCTCCCCGACGGGTTGGCGTGTACGTCCCCGCAGTTAATTGCATTAGTACCCGGAAGCGTGAGCACGGGTTTAGGCATGCTGTGTGAAGCCCATCCGGACGTGTGAGCCGGATTGGTGATGTTCTGGGGTTCCCGGAGAAGACTCCGAGGAAGTTGTTTATTTGGCCGTTTGCAGGAAATGCGCCCCACAAGCCCCCAAAAAGGGGGTGTGCGCAATATGTTTGGTCCGCTTATATTGGCCGACCGATGACTAGTTGGCCGCCGCTCGTCGAGACGCTGGCGTACAGGTGTTGCAGTACCAGACGGGGAGTAGCGGGCTTAAGCCCAAGCTTGTGCCGGCCCTCGAAGGCCTTTTAGTTTATATTTCCGGCCTGCGTGCCGAGTATGGAATTTATATTCCTGTAATATTCTTTTATATCTGTGATGCTCTGAGAATGTAGCTTACTCCTCCTGTATTGGGCGAGCGGTGTGTTCGTGAACCGCTCCCCCCGCGTGGGCCCCGAGGTATAGATGCCGGGAAGCCCCTGATGGCCCGTTGTCATCCTTTCAGAGTAGCGGAGTTCCGCTATTAGCGGCCCAATTGGGGCTGCGTAGAGTAGGGCTGCTGGGCGGTTTGGCGCCAATAGTAAGGCAGGCGGGGAGCATCTTATATAGACCCGAGGTGGCACCTCTAGTTTGGGAGTGGATCTCGAGATCCTCCTTGGATGTTCCGGTCGGCCAAGAGAGCCCACCGAAGGTGCCTTAGCTCAGCCCTTGGCTTGGGAGGGGAAGAGTTTGTTAGTCTTTCGGGTATGCGGCGGGTCCTCCACGCTGAGACCTTGGGTCTGTCCCTTGTGTTCCTAGTCTTGTGCCTAGATCGTTCGCTTGAGGGTAGTAGGTGCGCGGTCACCCCTTCCCCAAGGGTCGAACTCCACGGGAGACCGGATTTCCGGTTTCAACACCCGTGACCTCACATGCTGAGCCGTCACCCAGAAAGACCGACCCAGTAGTCACCTCCAGTGAACTGAACATCCCTGCATCCGAGCAAATGTGCTGCGAAGCACCAGAATCCAATACCCAGCTATCAGAGTCACATGGACTCTCAGTGATGAGGAGAGACACATCACTATCATCTGCCGTAGCTACCGCCGCCTTGCCCGCACCCTGGACGTCCCCAGAAATCTGCGCACGCTGCGGACAATTTCTCCTGATATGGCCACTCTGCCTGCAATGGTAGCACGTCACTGCCTTTCTCGATGCGGATCTGGCTCGTGCACTTCCAGATCCCTTCTCGAACTGCCTCCCTCGTCGTCCTCCTACTGCCAAAGCATGCTCACCCTCAGGAGCGGGGTCTGACAGCATCTGACTGGACAGTAACGCAGACGTGATCTGCTCCACGTCTATTGTATCATTCCCATACAGCAGGGTGGTCTGCATGTGCTTATACGACGCCGGGAGCGAGGTAAGAAGCAATAAGGCCTTGTCTTTTTCCTCCACCTTCACACCAACCACATGCAGTTGGCTCAGAAGTCCATTGAACACGTTGAAGTGTTCCTGCAGGTTACCACCTTCCTGCATCTTCAGGCCGTACAATTTTTGCTTCAGTAACAGCCTCGTGGTCAACGACTTGCTCATATAGAGTCCCTCCAGCTTCTCCCACAGCGTGACAGCTGACTCTTCAATACCAATGTTGAACAGCACCTTGTCGTCGACGCACATCCTGATAGCGCTAGTGGCGCACTCATCCATCTCCGTCCACTCAGAATCCTTCACCGGAGCGGGCAAAGTATCACGCCCCCGCAGAACTTGGATCAACCCCTGCTCAACCAGCATATCCTTGACCCGAATTTGTCATAGGCGAAAGTTCCCGCTGCCGTCAAATTTCTCCACCGAATACCTGGCTAACACGGCGTTCTTCGCTGCCATAGCTGCCTGCAGTACCTCTAGATGATCTAATTAATTCACGGATCAGATCTGGGAAGATAGGGAGCGGACCGATGTCGTCACCTACCGTTGACCCAAACCCAAAAACGGAACGTCCAATCAGTCACCTACACGGAGCCTGGCTCTGATACCACTTGTTGTAAAATCCGGTACACGCAAACACAAGCTATAAATATTGCAGGTAACAAGAACACAGGAAAAAAAAGGCCACAAAATTTATATAGTTAAAATATAAATTCAAATACAAGGAAAAATAGGAGAAAAATGACCGTCCGGTGAATACGCCAAGGGTGCACCGAACAGGCACGATCCGCAGCGAGAATCTGAGATTTGGACTGCAATCCGTCTTGCGGACGCACAAGGTTCACCGAACCTTCAACGTCGAAGTCCGACGTTCAGCCGCACCACCACCAGAGAACAACGCCGCCACCGGAGAACGCCACCACCGGAGAGAAACCTCCGTCGAGACTAACTGCACACGCGCACGCCGTCGACACCACGTCTCTCCACTCCAGAGAACGTCCACTGCAACGCCACCGACAACCTCTAACAAGCCCGGCGACAACTCCCTCTCTCAACGCCGGCGGCTACCTCCTCCAAGACCGGCGACAACATCCAAGGCTGGCGGCCTCTCCGAGTGCACGAGCAAGAGAGAGAGAGAGAGAGAGAGAGAGAGAGAGAGAGGAGAGAGTGCGGCTTCCTCCAAAAATTCTTCAGGCGGCTCTACACTGGATTGCTACAGGCGGCACCAATTTCTTCTTTCTCACAGGTTACAGGCGGCTAGTTCTCCAAATGCTACAGGGCAGCCATAATTATTTCTCACGGGTGTTATATATAAGGGAATAGGCCGTTCCATTGTTGTCTAAATGGAATAATTAAATTCCCAAATATAGGAAATCAGATTTCCCTCCCATTGGTCACGGGAACCAAAAGAGGAAACAAAAAACTTCCAAATCCGTAGAGCCGGATTCGAATCAAAAATAACACCGCAGTGGTCAGAAGCGAGGATGTGTGATAGGTGTCATCATGTATGGCTTGCGATAGGCGTTGGCGACAGTGTCGACGGCAGCGGAGGCGTTGGCGTTGGCGACAACGAAGAGAGACGTCGGCGGTGGTGGCGGTGTCGTCGTGTATGGCTCGCTCCTATCGAGATGGTGGGGGAAATGGTTTGCCCCCATCAATTTTACAGTAACATTTAAAATAATTGTTTAAGGATTTTTATTTTAAAAATTGGTTTGCACCTATTCAAAATAGTTTTGCCCATAACAATTACCAAAATTTATTCATCGAAGTGCGAGATAGTGCAACCTCAATGGTGAGTTATTTAGGCTAAGGGATTGTGCGTATTTTAAATTCTCTTGATTTCCCTTTTTTACCGCCCAGGACGGGCGACAAAAATTATCGCCGGTCCTGCTCCCGTGTCGCCCAGGGTGGGCGACAAAAATTGTCGCCCGTCCTGTTCATTTGCAGGCAAGGATGGCCGGCATTTCCAGCCTCCAGCCTTGCCGACCGCCCCTCCCCTTGCGGGAGGGGCAGTTACTTTTTCGGTAAACTCAAAACCGCCCGGGCGGTCTCATCATTTTCCACAAATTTGGTGATCCACATGCTCTGTTTCAGAAGTTTCTATTTGTCCTACCAGTAGTTATGAGGGGAAATTATGGGGTCGCCCCTCATAAAATCTATAAATAGGTTCATCTCCCTCTCATTTTCATCTTTTCCTCGGCCGGGAAATCCCCCTACGATTTTCTCTGTCCACCACTTCACGTTCTTGCGCGCTCCTGCACGCCACTTCCGTGCGCGCTCCCGCGCGCGCCTCTTCTACGCGCGCTTCTTCGTTGCGCGCTCGCGCCCCCCCTAACTTGTGCGCTCACACGTGCGCTCTCCTCCAGCAAGCGCTATGCGCGCTCTCCTCCAGCAAGCGCTATGCGCGCTCTCCTCCACCAAGCGCTCTGCGTGTTCTGTCGTCAAGACCATCCAAGCGCGCCTCCACACGCTCCGCCGTCTAGACCATCAAAGCGTGGCTCCGCGAGCTCTACCATCAAGACCATCCCACCGCGCCTCCGTGCAATCCGCCGTCAAAACCATCCAAGCGCACCTCCATGCGCTACACCGTCAAGACCATCCAAGCACGCCTCTGCGCGCTCCGCCGTCAAGACCGTTCCAAACGAACCTCTGCACGCTCCGCTGTCCAGACCGTTCCAAGCCCGCCAGAGCGCCCAATGTTTGTGTATCTTGTTATGACAATCGATCGGTCCAAGTGCAGATGAAGAATTTTGTTCCAAATAAATTTTATAACGACCAATTGCGGTTACAAAAAATAATTACTAGCGCACAAAATAAAATAAAATAAAGTAAATGAACAAGCATCACAAACAAAACTACAAAAGGCACGACATATTTTAAAGTGGTTCCCCGAAAAATAAATATGGATATGTCCACTGTGCAGACAAAGATCAATAATACTAATGATTTCTCAAACATACAATACGACTAAAATGGATGAATAAAATTGAACCGAGAAAAAGATGAAAAATCTCGAACCCTCCGAGATTCGGTCGTCGACGTCGCAACGAGAAATCAAGACGACGATTGGAAGAAGAGCTCTAATTCAACGACCGCCGGGAACAAGAACTCCGAAGAGAAAGACCGGCGACCAAGCACCAAGCTGTGACGAAAGAACTCTGTCGAGAAGAAGCTGCAACACTGCACTGCTTGGATGGCCGGCCACACAACTATATACAGGTGGTGGAAGAAAACCCAAAATAGGTATGGCGGCCACCATAGAAGGAGATCAATTCCTTCCAAAAAAAAATCTTTCATCATCACCAGAATAATGAGGTTGCCAAATTTGGAGCAGTCCCAAAACGAGCTGGCAGCAACAATGAAAGTTGATCAAAGATCACTTCAAAGAAATCCTGCATTAATATTAGAATAATGTAGATTAAATCATTGTAGTGGATTCCAAAAGAAGAGGAGGCATGTCAGGAGGAGAATCTGACAGAAAATTATGGGAGGGAGTGGCAAATACGCAATAGTTGTTGGTTTTCTTATTTGTTCGGATTCGAATCCAACCAGAATCCGGAACCGTTTAGCACATTAGGTTTTTAATGTTATAAAACCTAGATCCTATAAACCCCCCTCCCCTTGTACAGCCCGTGAAATTTAAAAAAACCTCTGATTGATTTTGTGGAAGGGGGAGCAGCCCGATTGTAGCATTCTTGGACGAAGGGCCGCCTTGGAGAGAAGATCCACCTCTCTCTCTCTCTCTCTCTCTCTCTCTCTCTCTCTCTCTCTCTCTCTCTCTCTCGCTCGTGCACTCGGAGAGGGCGTTGGCCTTGGGTGTCATCGCCAGTCTTGGAGGAGGTAGCCGCCGTCGTTGAGAGAGGGAGTTGCCGCCGGGCTTGTTAGAGTTTGTCGCCGGCGTCGCAGTGAACGTTATTTGGAGTGAAGAGTCGTGGTGACGACGGCGTGCGCGTGAGCAGCTAGCCTCGACGGTGTGACAACCCAAAATTCGCAAAACAAAATAATTAGTTTTCCACGATGATGAGATAAAGGCAGTACGAATTTTTCGAGATTTTTTGCGTATTTTCCTTTTCATTTTATCCGCTGCGTTGTGAATTTTAGAGGGGGGCTATCTATTTCTTTGGGCTGAGTTTATTGAGTGAGCTGCCTTTAGTCCTTTTGGGCTGCTGTTATCAAGTTATGGTTGGAGGTTGAGTTTACTTTGACACTTGGTTTGTGTTTTGACACTTGCCTGTTGGCTTAATTGAGATATGTGACACAAATTTGAGTTAGCAAATCCCTTTTGGCTTCTTCTTGCCTCTTCACCGCCTCTATACTTCTATAAATACCGGGAGTCCCTCCTTTTCTTCTCCAGTTACTAAACTGCTGCCTTTTCTGCGGTCCTGCTCTCCTGAGACTGCTGCTCTTTGCTGCCCTGTTGCTGTCTGGCTGTACTATTGCTGATTTTGAGCTGCTGCCTTGCAGGTTTAAACCTGATGCTGCTTCTTTCCCTTACCTCCTCTTCTCCAGCTTCTTCTTGGAGTTCTTGAAAGAACCTTGCCGCACTTTTGCACATCAGGAGTTCGACGGTGCATCAATTTGCTTCCTCCTTCTCCCGCTGTAAGGATGTTATTTACTGATTTCTGTTTTTACAAATTTGTGGGGCTGTCTTATGCTGATTTCTATGGCTATTTAGTGGTTGATTAGTAGTTGTTTAAGGACTGTATTCTTACGGATTTTGGGCTGCATTTCCGCTGGTGTTTTGACGATATTTTGCTGCACTGTTGTACTATTTTGGTAGCTGTTTAGAGGCCATTTTAGAACTGTTTATGAGCTATTTACAAAAGCTTTACTGGACAGCACTTTAAGGGGACAGGAAGTCCATTTGGTGGCTAGTTTTAGCACATTTCAAGGCATATTCATGGTTGTCCAGCAAAGTGCATGAGTTGAATTTGATTTTCTAAGATTATTTCCGAGTATTTTGAGTTTTTCGGTTTATTATTTGACTTTCTGAGTTTTCGTAAATCCTTTAAATATTATCAGAGACGCAACCCAATTAAAAATGCATGTTATTACAGTGGTTTTCGCAGCCAAGAATTAAACGAAAAATGTTGACGTCTCAAGATAATATGAATAAAGGGCAAAGCTGCTATGAGTATTTTATTTCTTGAAATTATGGGTATTCAATTATTTTGCAATATCTAATTTATTATCTTTTTAACGACACTGCCTGTGCATATGAGTTCTGACTCGATGATATATCACTAAGAAATAAATGTAGGGAAGGCGAAATAAAAGTGATACACATATCTGATGGGATGTTTTATTTAAAATGAACAGAATAATAATATTCGGCATGGGAAAATGCAAAGGTTTTGAATCCGATGATGTAACCTAGACCTATGGATGGATTCACCAGTAGAGGTAAGCCTACGGAAAGCCCTTAAGTGGGTGGTGGCCAAAAAGATGCATAACCAGAGCATTTCTTATTTTATATAATTAAAGTTAAGGGATGATTTAAGAATTAGTGTTGAGAATAATCAAGTGATTGATTTATTGTATTGTATGCATATTGTTAGTATCCTCATTATTTGCATGTATAATTATTTCACGAAATATTGTTTTCACATAGCCATAATTTTTATGACTAACCCAGAGTGAACCCATGTTTTATAGGCAGCATGACCAACCCCAAGCAAAAAATACATGATCTTGGCAGCTGAACTGGTAAAGGCAATAATTGAAGCCCGGGACTGGAATAGAGTTCGTTGTACTGGACCTATGTGTATCTATTATAATAAGTCTATCTAGTATGTGTTAATGATCGTGTAATAAATAAAGGAATGTAATAAAAAGCTTGGTACTTTGCACTGCGACCCTTTTTATTCAAAACTGTTGTCCGATCCTTGATTCAGTTAAAGAGCCTAGTATTTGGGTCTCCACAAATTGGTATTAGAGGGATATGTTTTCAATAAATAGTGTCACAGATATTTCAAAGACATTACACGAATAACCCGCTAAATGTAAACTTTTCCTTATATATGAACTCATTCGAGTATATTCCAGTTGATGCCAACAAGCGAATTGCGACGAACGTGAAGTTATCAAGTTAGTTTTTGGGGTCGAAAACTCTTTTAGTGGGGAAGATTTGGGACAACCCAAAATTCACAAAACAAAATAATTAGTTTTCCCCGATGATGATGATAAAGGCAGTATGAATTTTTCGAGATTTTTCGCGCATTTTTCTTTTCATTTTATTCGTTGCATTGTGAATTTTATAGGTGGGCTAGCTATTTCTTTGGGTTGAGTTTATTAAGTGGGCTGCCTTTAGTCATTTTGGGCTGCTATTATCAAGTTATGGCTGGAGGTTGAGTTTACTTTGACAATTGGTTTGTGTTTTGACACTTGGCTGTTGGCTTAATTGAGATATGTGGCACCTATTTGAGTTAGCAAATCCCTTTTGGCTTTTTCATGCCTCTTCACAGCCTATATACTTCTATAAATACCGGGAGTCCCTCCTCTTCTTCTCCAGTTACTAAACTGATGCCTTTTCTGCTGTCCTGCTATCTTGAGATTGCTGCTCTCTGCTGCCCTACTGCTGTTTGGTTGTACTATTGCTGATTTTGAGCTGCTGCCTTGCTGGTTTAAACCTGCTGCTTGTTTCCCTTTATTTCCTCCTCTTCTCAGCTTCTTCTTGGAATTCTTAGAAGAACCTTGCCGCACTTTTGCACATCAGGAGTTCGACGGTGCAGCAATTGCTTCCTCCTTCTCCCGCTATAAAAATGATGTTTACTGATTTCTGTTTTTACAAATTTGTGGGGTTGTTTTATGTTGATTTTTCTATGGCTGTTTAGTAGATGTTTAAAGACTATTTTCTTACGGATTTTGGATTGCATTTTCGTGTGTTTTTCGACGATATTTTGCTGCACTGTTGTGTTATTTTGGTAGTTGTTTAGAGGCCCTTTTAGCACTGTTTATGGACTGTTTACGAAAACTTTACTGGACAGCATTTTAAGGGGACGGGAAGTCCATTTGGGGGGTGGTTTTAGCCCATTTCAAGGCATATTCATGGCTGTCCAGCAAAGTGCATGAGTTAGATTTGGTTTTCTATGATTATTTCTGAGTACTTTGAGTTTTTCGGTTTATTATTTAGCTTTCTGACTTTTCGTAAATCTCTTAAATATTATTAGAGATGCAACCAAATTAAAAATGCATGCTATTACAGTGGTTTCCGTAGCCAAGAATTAAACGAAGAAGGATGACGGCTCAAGATAATATGAATAAGGATAAAGTTGTTGTGAGTATTTTATTTTTTGAAATTATTGGTATCCAATTATTTTGAAGTATCTAATTTATTGTCTTTTTAACGACATTGCCTGTGCATATGAGTTCCGACTCGATGATATATCACTAAGAAATAAATGTCAGCAAGGGAAAATAAAAACGATACACATATCTGAGCGGATGTTTTATTTAAAAATACTTTTTTATACATCAAAAACAGAATAATAAAATTTGGCATGAGGAAATGCAAAGGTTTCGAATCTGATGATGCAACTTAGACCTACGGATGGATTCACCGGTATGGGTGAGCCTACGGAAAGCCCTTAGTGGGAAGCCCTTAAGTGGGTGGTGGCCAAAAAATGCATAACCAGAGCATTTCCCATTTCATGTAATTAAAGTTAAGGGGTGATTTAAGAATTATTGTTAAGAATAATCAAGTGATTGATTTATTGTACTGTATGCATATTATTATTATTCTCATTATTTGCATGTATAACTATTTCACGAAATACTGTTCTCACATAGTCATAATTTTTATGACTAACCCAGAGTGGACACATGTTTTATAGGCAGCAGGACCAACCCCAAGCAGATCACACAAGATCTTGGCAGTTGAATTGGTAAAGGCAATAATTGAAGCCCTGGACTGACATAGAACTCGTTGTACTGGACCTACGTGTATCTATTGTAATAAGCTTACCTAGTATGTGTTAATGATCGTGTAATAAATAAAGTAATAGAATAAAATGCTTGGTACTTTGCACTGTGACCTTTTTTATTCAAAACTGTTGTCCGAGTCTTGATTTAGTTAAAGAGCCTAGGATTTGAGTCTATACTGACAGAGGTTTCTCTCCGGTGGTGGCATTGTTCTCTAGTGGTGGTGCGGTTGAACGTCGGACTACGAAGTTGAAGGTTCGATGAACCTTGTGCGTCCGCAAGACGGATTGCAGTCCAGATCTCAAATTCTTGTCGCAGATCGTACGTGTCTGGTGCATCCACGACGTACTCGCCGGACGGTCATTTTTCTCCTATTTCTATTGTATTTGATTTTATATTTTGATTTATAAATTCTGTGGCTATTTTGTGTTCTTGTTTACCTGTATTATTTTATAACTTGTGCGTGTGTGTGTACCCGATTTTACAACAAGTGGTATCAGAGGCATGCTCCGAGTAGGTGACTTATTGGACGTTCCAGTTTTAGGTTTGAGTCAACGGTAGGTGACGACATCGGTTCGCTCCCTATCTTCCCAGATCTGATTCGTGAATTAATCAGATCATCTAGAGGTACTGCAGGAAGCTATGATAGGAAATAACACTATATTGGCCAAATATTCAGTGGCGAAATTTGACGGTAGCGGTAACTTTTGCCTATGACAGATTCATGTCAAGGATATGATGGTTGAGCGGGGGTTGATCCAAGTGCTACGGGGGCGTGATTCTTTGCCCGCTCCAGTGAAGGATTCTGAGGATGTTGAAGAGTCAGTTGTCACGTTGTGGGAGAAGTTGGAGGGACTCTACATGAGCAAGTCATTGACCACAAGGCTGTTACTGAAGCAGAGATTGTACGTCCTGAAGATGCAGGAACACTTCAACGTGTTCAATGGACTTCTGAGTCAACTGCATATGGTTGGTGTGAAGGTAGAGGAAGAAGACAAGACCTTACTACTCCTTACCTCGCTCCCGGCGTTGTATAAGCACATGTAGACCACCCTGCTGTATGGAAAGGATACAGTAGACGTGGAGCAGATCACGTCTGCATTACTGTCTAGTCAGATGCTGTCTGACCCCGCTCCTCAGGGTGAGCATGCTTTGTCATTAGGAGGACGATGAGGGAGATAGTTTGATAAGGGATCTGGAAGTGCGCGGGCCAGATCCGTATCGAGAAAGGCAGTGACATGTTACCATTGCATGTAGAGTGGCCATATCAGAAGAAATTGTCCGCAACGTGCGCTGTTTTCTGGGGACATTCAGGGTGCGATCAAGGCAGTTGTAGCTACGATAGATGATAGTGATGTATCTCTGCTCATCACTGAGACTCCATGTAACTCGGATAGATGGATATTGGATTCTGGTGTTCACAACACATTTGCTCAGATGCTGGGATGTTCAGTTCACTTGTACAACCCTGTATCCGGCGAGCGGGGTGAACCCGGAACCAGGCCGTCCATCTTAGATTACAAAGGCCCCAGGCGAGCTCAGTAGAGAAACCTGAGCCCGAGCTCGGCATTCGTCGACCGCGAGCTCGACATTCGCCTAGTTAAGCCAAGATTCGTCGAGCTGAGGTCGACTAACGGAGGCCGATCGATAGGCGAGCTCGCCGTCCCAACTCGCACTTGCGCAATGGAGCTCGGCAGCAGCAGGTGAGCAGGATCCGCCGAGGTGGCCAGGCTCCCCAGCTCACCCAGATCTATGAGGTACCTTTTACTATTTAGCCCCCGCTGGTCTGCCCATAGCCCTTCAAAACAGCGGAGTTTGGCTGTTGGCATACCCAACTCAGGGCATTTTGGTAATTTCAGGTCAGTTCAGTTTGGTTATTGGCAGTTCAGATTCTGAAAACTATAAATAGGACCCAAGGGGTACCCTAGAAAGCAGGGCTTCCTGTGCTCTCTTGCTCCAGTTTTCAAGTGCGATCACCCCTTTCCCAAGGGTGAACTCCACAAGAGACCGAGATTTCGGTTTCAACATCACTGGAGGTGACGACTGGGTCGCTCTTTCTGGGTGATGGCTCAACATGTGAGGTCACGGGGACAGGGACGGTGGACATCAGGACGTATGATGTAGCAGTGCGTAGGCTTGAGCGGGTACATCTGGTACCCAAGTTGCTCTGGAATTCGATATGACTGGGCAGACTAGACTCCAGAGGATGCAGTTTTGTGGCGAGAGGTGGAGTTCTGACTGTGACGCGAGGAAGCACCGTGCTCATGCGAGCTATGCAGTGCGGTAGTCTGTACTGCCTGATGGGGACCACGATGCGAGGTGGTGTGCCCATGATTTTTGCAGCTGACAGAGTTGATGGTCGAGGTGGTGCAGGGGATCGCCCTTCTGGTAGTCTGACTAGGTGAGTTAGATTCAGCGATCCAGTGACGTCGACAT
The DNA here is from genome assembly GCA_039583875.1 of Platanthera guangdongensis. NCBI lineage: Eukaryota > Viridiplantae > Streptophyta > Magnoliopsida > Asparagales > Orchidaceae > Platanthera > Platanthera guangdongensis. Next base: position 150,284,160 of record CM077154.1, read on the forward strand.
TCAGAGGTTGAGCCCTAGTAGGGATGAGTCGACTGGAGCAGGTCGACTGACGGCTCAGGTTCTTGAGATGGTGCTTCGTACAGACTTGTGCTTCGTGAAGATCGTGCTACGTGAAGTGTTGCTTCGCGCAGCTGTTACCCGGTGCAGATGGTGCTGTGCAGGGTGTGCTTCGTGCAAGTGTTGGCTCTGAATCCCGAACCAAGGTGGTGGATTGTTGGTTTTCTTGTTGGTTCGGATCCAGATCTAACCCGAATCCGGAACTGTTTAGCACATTAGGTTTTTAATGTTATAAAACCTAGATCCTATAAACCCCCTCCCCCTGTATAGCCCATGAAATTTTAAAAAACCGTTGATTGCTTTTGTGGAAGGGGGAGCAGCCCGCCTGTAGCTTTCTTGGACGAAAGGTCGCCTTGGAGAGAAGATCCGCCTCTCTCTCTCTCCTCTCTCTCTCGTGCACTCGGAGATGTCGTTGGCCTTGGGTGTTGTCGTCGGTATTGGAGGAGATAGCCGCCGACGTTGAGAGAGAGAGTTGCCACCGGGCTTGTTAGAGTTTGTCGCCGGCGTTACAGTGGACGTTATTTGGAGTGAAGAGGCGTGGTGTCGACGGCGTGTGCGTGTGCAGTTAGCCTCGACGGAGGTTTCTATCCGGTGGTGGCGTTGTTTTCCGGTGACGACGTTGTTCTCCGGTGGTGGTGCTGTTGAACGTTAGACTTCGACGTTGAAGGTTCGGTGAACCTTGTGCGTCCGCAAGGCGGATTGCACTCCAGATCTCAGATTCTCGCAGCGGAACGTACGTGTCCGGTGCATCCACGTCGTACTCGCCGGACGGACATTTTTCTCCTATTTCTATTGTATTTGAATTTATGTTTTATTATATAAATTGTGGTTATTTTGTGTTCTTGTTTATCTGCATTATTTTATAGCTTTTGTCTGTGTGTGTACCCGATTTTACAACAATAGTATCCCGCACTGCTAACAGTTTACAAGAGCAACTTCAGAGTCCGCAAAGGACCGACCGCCCAGCTGCAGCCCGACGTACAGTAGGCACAGAACTCCCAGCGCCCTTGACTCCAAAACAACCTCATTGCGTGACAGCCAGACAGCCATTCCAGACTCATCAAAGTGCAACAGGAGACTAACCACATAGAATACGACGTTCAGGACGCATCGCTCGAGCTTCCAAGCCCCAGACACCGGGGCGAGTGTAGCAAGTCGCCTCCACTTCCGAACATCAACGAAGGACTTCAAAGCGGGGCCGGTGAATCGCTGCCCACAACTCACAAAAAATACTTAGCTTCGGGAGTGATGACCTCTCACCCTCTGAGTCCTTCTCATTCTCTCTCTCCACAATTGTAATGAGAGGCGGCCTGTCTCCCTCGTATTTTTTAAGAAAGCTATGTACAACACACCCAACATATAGTGGAGGTTTGACCGACACAGATCCGACCACATGGTTTTTCACCCAGTTGACGGATTTTCACGTTAAAAAAATTTTCTTGTAAGCTTTCCTTTTTTCTGTGACTATTGGCGCATTCGACCATTCTCAGGCTAATTAAGACGGTCCAATTTACTTCGATCTACCAAAACTTTGACCAACAACACTATAATTGAAACTGAATCTTCTTCTCAGACTGCTCAGAGTGGTTGTTTTTAAAAGATACTTTCCAGGCAAAAGTTTGAAACAATTTCGTAAAAAAGATAATGTTGTGCTAGAATGGACCCAATTGTGCGCATCAGATTGGATCAAGCACAAACTACTGTACACATACATCAAACGCTAATAATGTCGGAGATGACAACATCGATCACAATGGAATTTCTATTTGTTTGTGTTAATCATAACAATCATTGAGCAAAAAATACACATGCATGATGCGGCAGAGTCAAATCGGCGCAGTTCATCTCGAGCGGGCCGGACCATCGTCGATGTTGGGTGTGACCCGCCATCCAGGTGTTGGATGGGGTGCCTCCCGGGCTCATCCTGGTTGGCTCCTGGCATGGGTGCAAAGAAACTCCATGGTGCGGTTTAGTGCAAAAGAGTCGGGTTGGCTCCGGATATGAGTAAATGGGAGTTCCTTGATAATTGCATTAGCATCAAAAAGCGGGAAAAAAAAGAAGGAAAGAAAAAACAGCACCCTAGCCAAAATCATCATGGACAATCTCCATGAATTCGGTAGGGGCGGAGGTCACATCGTGCCAAACAAAATTATTACAGCTACCAAATTTAGCACAAAAATCTGCAAGCCTGTTGGCCTCCCGAGGAATGTGCCGGATAATAACTTGGTTAAGATCCGCAAGGAAAGCGAGATCCTGTTCCATGAAGGTGGCGTCGCTCCATTTCGCCCGATGCATTGAGTTGCGGCAGAGTAAATGGGAGTTCCGGGCACGGTTTAAGTGCGAGGGAAGCCATGCAAACAGTTTGACCGGTCCTGCTAAAGTAATATAAAGGAATTGGTAGCGCCCTTCCTAACACTCTGAGATTTTGGGAGAGTTGATAGGCATCATTTCTAATATGTTGCGGACAATAAAAGATATTAATTTCACTATGCATGCAAATAAATGGTTACACATACAGAAATTTTACAAATGGGTGTGACGTAGAAAAGCTTCACATTATCATATCCCGTTTGGGAGAGCTTTTTTTCCCTCCTTTTCGTTTTTTTTGTAAAACGTCATCGTTCATAATATTTTGTTTGTTTTTTTTACATGGATGGAAAATGTTCATCATCCAAAAGGAGTTATTTTACCTTTATAGAAAGTCACCAGTCTCTAAACCCTAAACACAATATTATGAACGGTAACATTTTCTAGAAAACAAAAAGGAGATAAAAGCCCTCCCAAACCGGCACATTTGAATATTGATCTAGGAATTTGTACAGTTGTCCATCTACAAATTAAACAACGAAGCTCATTATGTCTTCAGGATACATTTCACAATAGTGATCGCAATGCAAAATCGTTCACTACACTCCCAAAAAAAATATTCTAAATTTTGAAGGTATTTAACTATTTTCAGTGGCTCGGACTCAACAGATGCTCAATAACTAGAGATATCCATTGCTGCGAATCAACGTCGATGAACGAGCTCATTCGACACATTGGCAACAGATTCTCGATCAGAGATGGATCGATTATCGCCGAGCAGATCAAACACTGCTCGGTGAATCAACATTTTGTGCAAAGAGATCCCTGTTGGGATATAACGCAGAAACTATCCCCAAGGCGCAACCAAATATTTACAGGGCGTACAAGAACATATAAATCTGAACAAACTCTGCAAACATAAATTAATGTAGCTGCAATAATAAACCATGAAGAAATGTACCGACGTCCGTTACAGAAAACACCGCGGAGGAGCCGGACTCGCTCGATCCGCGGGAGAGAGAATAATCTGGACTGCAATCCGCTAGCACAGCGGACGCACAAGGTTCGTCGAGAACCTTCGTCGTCGGATGACGACCAAACCACCCGCCACCAACGGAGAAACACGGTCGAGGCTAACTGCACTAACGCACGCCATCGACGCCAAGCCGCACCACCGGAGAAAAACACCATCAAGGCCACTGCACTCTCGCATGCCTTCGCCGCCACGCCCGCGCCGTTGGAGAAAAACTCCGTCAAAGCTACTGCACCACCGCAAGCCTTCGCCGCCACGCCCGCACCGCCTCATCTACTCCAAGACCGGTAGAGATCCTCTCCTCCAAAACCGGTGGCTATTTCCTCCAAAGCCGGTGGATACGTCGAGAGTCCCTCACAAAAGAAATGCTTCGCCGCCATCGCACGGTGTTGCACCAACTGCAATCACCGGCGGCATCCAACAGGGGTCTCCCACCCCTTACGACACCAAGAGTGAGATAGCGGCGGCGGCGGCGGCTCCTCTCTCCAACGCTGCCAGGGGCGGCAGTTCTTCTCCCCCAAACGGTTACTCCCGGGCTGTTCATCTTCTCCCAGGCGGGCTGGATTTATATATCTCTGCCTCAAAACCATATATGTTATGTGTGACCCATGAATGACATGATTTAATATTCAAGCAATTCAAGCAGGAGAGTGATTCTCTCTCTAAAAGGAAATCAATATATGCTGATTTTCTTCATTTCTTGGAATTTTCAATTCATGCCCTCATTCACTCTCCTACCATTCATGATGTTTTCCCAAAAAGGAAATACTGGATATGTTTTGGATCTGAATCCGAACCAAAACATAACAATCACCACCTTGGTTCGGAATTCGGAGCCACCATCTGCACGAAACATCCACTTCACACATCAACAACTGCACCAAGCAACTCTGCACGTAGCACCGCCTCAACACGAGGCATTAGCCGACCAGCTCCAGTCGACTCATCTCTGCTCGGGCTCAACCCGTGAACATCGTCGCAACCAGATCGTAGAAACTGACTCCCATAACCGGAGTCCCAGAAGGACGATCCTCTGCACCACCACGACAATCCACCATGTTGGCCGCAAAAATCATGAGCATACCACCATACGTCGTGGTCCCCATCAGCCGGTACAAACTACCGCGCTACACAGCTCTCCTGAGCATAGTACGTCCTCACTCCACCATCAGGATTCCACCTCGGGACACCCAACAGTAGCCACCTGAATCCAATCCGCTCAGTGATGACAAACATCCTGCTGTCAGAGTCACTCAGACTCTCAGTGATGGTGAGGACAACATCACTCTGTACCCTGACCCAGCTGTCACTCAGTCCGCACCCTAGCCTCGAGGCCTTTTTGCACGCTGCGAACTAGCACTCCTGTGTGACTGCACTGTCTGCAATGGTAAAAATACCATACCCTCCTTTTGCCCGGATCGAGATCGTGCTCCACTCAATCCCTTGTCAAACTGCCTCACCTTACCCATCCGCTGCTGCCAAGATGTAACCGCCCCAGGAGTAGGGACCACTAACATCTGTCTGGATAGCACTGCGATCGTGACCTCCACTAGCTCCACCGTATCCTTCTCATACAAGAGCATCGTCACTAAGGCCGGGTAAACAAAAAGTGAGCGAGGTAAGATGTGAAATGGGTCTCCACGTCTCCCTTCGTCTCTGCACCAGCTGCCTCTAACTGACACAAACCGTCTGAACACTCATCGTGTTCCCACAGATAATCTTCTCTCTGTAACATATCTGCGATTATCATGACCTTCTCATGCAGTACCATCTGTCATAGGTCAAATCCGTCACTGTCGCACTTCTTCAAAAACACTGTCTAGATTCACGTTCTTCCCTGTCATGGTTGTCCTACGGCACGACTTAGGAGACCTGATTAATTCAAAGGTCAGATTTGAAAAGATGGGGAGCGGACCTAGTCGTCACCCACCGCAGTCAAATCGTTCCTCGAATGTCCAATCAGTCGCCTACAGAACCTGGCTCTGATACCACTTGTTGGGATATAACGCAGAAACTATCCCCAAGGCGCAACCAAATATTTACAGGGCGTACAAGAACATATAAATCTGAACAAACTCTGCAAACATAAATTAATGTAGCTGCAATAATAAACCATGAAGAAATGTACCGACGTCCGTTACAGAAAACACCGCGGAGGAGCCGGACTCGCTCGATCCGCGGGAGAGAGAATAATCTGGACTGCAATCCGCTAGCACAGCGGACGCACAAGGTTCGTCGAGAACCTTCGTCGTCGGATGACGACCAAACCACCCGCCACCAACGGAGAAACACGGTCGAGGCTAACTGCACTAACGCACGCCATCGACGCCAAGCCGCACCACCGGAGAAAAACACCATCAAGGTCACTGCACTCTCGCATGCCTTCGCCGCCACGCCCGCGCCGTTGGAGAAAAACTCCGTCAAAGCTACTGCACCACCGCAAGCCTTCGCCGCCACGCCCGCACCGCCTCATCTACTCCAAGACCGGTAGAGATCCTCTCCTCCAAAACCGGTGGCTATTTCCTCCAAAGCCGGTGGATACGTCGAGAGTCCCTCACAAAAGAAATGCTTCGCCGCCATCGCACGGTGTTGCACCAACTGCAATCACCGGCGGCATCCAACAGGGGTCTCCCACCCCTTACGACACCAAGAGTGAGATAGCGGCGGCGGCGGCGGCGGCTCCTCTCTCCAACGCTGCCAGGGGCGGCAGTTCTTCTTCCCCAAACGGTTACTCCCGGGCTGTTCATCTTAATTCTCCCAGGCGGGCTGGATTTATATATCTCTGCCTCAAAACCATATATGTTATGTGTGACCCATGAATGACATGATTTAATATTCAAGCAATTCAAGCAGGAGAGTGATTCTCTCTCTAAAAGGAAATCAATATATGCTGATTTTCTTCATTTCTTGGAATTTTCAATTCATGCCCTCATTCACGCTCCTACCATTCATGATGTTTCCCCAAAAAGGAAATACTGGATATGTTTTGGATCTGAATCCGAACCAAAACATAACAATCCCTGCGCACGTAGATATAATCAACGACTATCCAGGACTCCATTACGGGACGCTCGACAATCCATGGTTCAAAGTTTATAAATAGATAATCGTCAAGCTCCTTGGCCGCTCCTCGCTGGTTCGGCTTTCTACCTCTACATATTGGTCGAGCTCTATTCTGCTGATTCAAGGGTTGAAGTGAATCTTAAATGATCTATTCATAACCAAGTTTGTATATATGACATTTATGTGTGATATCATAGTTGCACTAAACATGTCATTATTGATCAAATTATGTGCCCGCATTTGTGTGGTGTGGCTGAGATCTTTCGCCAAAAGATATGATCGTGAGGTTGTATTTTCTTACACATATACGTTAAACGTATCAAATTATTTTATGGGGAGGTGGGGGTTAATAGAAATGCACGCATTCGCAATTTTTCTAGAAGGATGAAGATATACAGTGATCTAAAGTATCCATCAACGTTCTTATTATGTATTTATGTATAGTATATGAGTACTCTGGCACGGGAGGACTCTTGAGACGTGGACGGCTGAATCATGACCGCTCACAATCCAAGGTGCGCGGTGTTTTCCGCTCTAACCTATCACGTGTGAGGGGCGGCGAGCGCCGGAGTGATGTGGAGTTGGGCACAAGAGTCCCCAGCAAGCTCTAATTAAAATTTTAGGGTAAAATACCTTTTAGGCGTCATTACCTTAAATAAAAAACACATCTTTATTTTTTGAAAGTATATCTTTCACTATTATAAGCGAAAAATTGTCTTTCGTGAAACATTCAAAAATATCAATTATGTTCTCATTTTTATATTTTAATGTCTTGACATATATTATAATATATTTCAAAAAAATTAAAATACAATGTACATTTAAGTAATTACGCTATCAAAAAATTAGAAGAAATTTTGAAAATTCATTTAAATTCAAAACAAATTTAGTAGAACTCCTACACCTACTATGGTAGGTTATCATCACGCATGTCAACGGTCTATTCAAAGAAGGTTGTCATTATGCATATCAGTGGTATTTTCGAGATGATGACATTAAATCAATCAACTTTATTAAAGTCAAAATTAATATTTTTTAGGTTAAAACGTATATTGTTTTACAAAATAAAAATTGTAATATTTATGTATATTTTTTAAACTCATTTTGAGTACACATATGTATAGGTTGTGGGCGAAACCGCCTTGATGGGCGGGCAAAACCCGTCGTCGCCGGTCGGGTTTCGCCCTCATCCATTTCCTGGATGCGACCGAAGACAGCCCGAGAGCATCTAGCTGGGGGGGCGAAGCCCGCCGTCACCGGCCGTGTACTATCGCGTCTTGACGTAGGGGCGAAGGCCCGTATCAGGCACTTTTATTAATATATGTAACTTTTTTTTTCTTTATAAAATGTGCCGGTTTTATTCAGCGGTCCAGCCGACAATGATAATTAATAAATATTCCCTGTAAAGTTTTATTATGATTGTTCAAAAACATACATAAATCTATTTGGGTGCTCCAAGTGCATCGACTTTTAGATCAGATGGATATTTCCTCCTCATTCCGGAATCTACGTATTTGAGCTGCAGGTAGGCCGCGGCCGCCGTCATCGGTGGCGGGGTCACGGATGTTTAGTGGGGGTTGCGGTCGCAATCAGTCGGCAACGGATCTACCCTTACACAACCCAACGGCACCTGAGCGGTGCGAATATGGATCGGTCTCTTGCTTTTCGATAGAACCTTTCAGTTAATATATGAGCTCAGTAGATTCTACATATACTCTTCTAATAAAAATTAAGAACAAAGAAATAGACAATCACAACACAGATGATACAAATTTACGTGTTTCGGACGTTCAGCCCATGATGGGTTATATTTATGGACAACAATAGTTCATTTTTCACAAGATTTGGTTATAGAAAATGGATGAATTTTCAAATATTAGAATAATCCAAACCCTATAATGACAAGAAGTTTATATAACACAAAAGAGAAGACGGAGGCGCCACGAGCCGTCGTTGTGGGGACCATACTGTTTCCCTCTTTGGCACTAGCCTCTGGTTTTTGCACTACAAACAAATTGATTGCGGCCATCCTCCCATTACAACAAAGTCGGTTACATGGACATTTTATTAGCGAGAGCCAGATGTATAACTAGCTAAGTTTGTGTAATGTGTTAATGCGCTCGAAACATCTCGTGTGACCGTCAAGTTTGGAACGACCTTCATGTTGCCCCTAGCAGGAGGGGTATTTATAGTTGTAACCCTAAATCTCTGACGATGGGTTATTTGATGCCTAACGGATCCAATCGAACCCAATAAGACCCATTACCATTATTAAATATGTTTGTGTATATTTGGACAAAATAACGGGTTCGGAGGCTTAACGGGTCGGTTCGAGTACACAGATATCTGTTACCCGTAGTAACTCATAGGGATTGCCTATTTATACCCACCTAGGGGCAGCGGGTAGGGAATTCCACCTAAATCCTCATCCGGATGCTTCGAGCGACACCATCATTCTCGAAGCATCCGCGCCCGTTGCTCTAAGAAATCCCGTAACTGCTCCCTCTCTCGTCCCGATTCCACCACCACTGTTCCGCTCGGTTCGCGAAGGAGGAGGTTCCGGTGCCGCTGCTTGATCGGGAAGGAGGAATAGGGAAAAGGAACTGCCACCGCCTGCAGAGTTCGTTTCCTCCCTTTCTCCGCCGCTCCGATCGAGAGAAAATCGGGTCGCCGATCTCTCCCACGCCAGTGAAGAAAAGCTTGCAGTCGCCGATCGAGATTCCTGTGTCGATCAAAGGGAAACAATGTTGAAGAAAAAAACCGTCTGCAGATAGGGGTGCCCACAAAAACTGGGCCTGGGGGCGGGCCCGGTAAAAGCCCGCCTAGGCCCGGGCCCGGGCTAAGCCCGCCCCGGGCCCAGGCCGGGCCATGGGGCCTAATAAGGCCCCATATATAAGCATTCGCCCGGCCTGGGCCGGGCCGGGCAGTCTGGTTTCCTAGGCCCGGGCTAAGCCCGGGGTTGGGCCGGGCAAAGCCCGGTTTCTAGGCCCGGGCTAAGCCCGGGGCCGACCCCTGTAACTAACAACGGCTGGCAGCTATAATAATATATTAATTATTAAATAAGTAATTAATAATTAAATAATTTATTGATAATTAATTAATTGTTAAATAATTAATTTAAAAAATATTAAAAAAATAAATCTTTTTTTTTAGTTTTTTAAAACCTATAATCCCCCCACTCCTACACTCCCACCCCTCCCAAGTGTCATACTCATCCCCCCACTATTGTTTTACGTCGAATATGTCATCGACGGTGGCGTCTTCATCATCATCGGTCGCTCACGAAGTGGTAGAACACAAAAATACGACGCCAGTTTGGGAAATTGAAATTGAAATACGGATTTTGGATTCAGTGTATTTTTTCAGTGTATTATACGGATTTAGGTTTCAGGAAGTGAAAACGTCGAGCAGAGCTCGATGAAACGTCGAATAGAGTTGCCCCCCTAATTATATTTAATTTTTTTATAAAAAAAATAAATTTTTAAAAAAACAGGGCCCTTTCTAAGCCCGGGCCCGGCTCGACCCGACCCGGCTCTAATCAGGGCCCGGGCCCGGCCCGACCCGACCCAACTCTAATCAGGGCCCGGGCCCGGTTCGGAAAAGCCCGGGCCTGGGGGGCTTTATGAACACGTTTATCTGCAGAGATCGATCTCGTCGCCGTTTCGTGATTTCTGTCGCCGCGTCTTCTTGATCGTGAGGGAGGAATAGCCCGCATCTGCCAGACGGCCTCTGTTTTGATCTCGATCGGGAGGACAGGAAGCAGAAAGAAGAGATGCTTCCTGTCGCTGTTCCAGTGCAGATCTCTCGCCGCACCAGTTTCAGTGCTTTCAGCCGTCGCCGATCTGTTTTGAGGAGGAGGAATTTTTGCCTAACCTTAACCCTAACACTCAGGCGTTGAGTGTTGCTCAGGCGTTGAGTCCACCTCCAGGCGTTGATAGCGTAGAGTCCAGAACTCAGGAATCCAGTGAACCTTTTAGGCGTCGAGTGGACCAACTCTGGCGTTGACTGCTGACTCGGGCGTCGAGTGAACCTTTTAGGCGTCGAGTGGACCAACTCTGTCGTTGAGTGCTGACTCAGGCATCGAGTGAACCTTTTAGGCATCGAGTGGACCAACTCTGGCGTTGAGTGTTGTCTTAGGCGTCGAGTGAACCTGCTTGGCATCGTGTGGACTTGTTCTGGCGTTGTGTGGTCTTGTTTTGGCATCATGTGTTTGTTGTCATCATAATGATGAAAGAGAGCAACTTCTCGTCTCCGGTGCTGATGCTCAAGTTGGAAAAGTTCACTGCAACAGAGTTCAATGACTGAAAGCAGAATACCTAGCTTGGGATGAAGTATCTGAACGTGTTATACACTGTTCAGTCTGCTCGTGCTGATGTTATGGGGGCTGATGACACAGCTCAGTGGATTGCTGACGAAGACTTCTGTAGAGATTATCTGCTGAATTGTTTTTCTTCTAGCCTGGTCAAGACGTACATCAAGATGAAGTCTGCCAAGGAGATCTAGGAGGCTCTGGAGGAGAACTTCAGGCAGGAGGAGGGCCTGTCTAAGGCACACCTGGTGGACAAGTTTCATTCATTCACATTCGACGAGGAGAAAGTCATTCTCCCTCAGGTATCTGTTTTTTGAAAACTTAGTCGATTCCCTGCACAGTGAAAACATTTCTCTGTCCGATAGTTTTGTTGCGAACACAATTGTCTATAAGTTGCCTTCCACGTGGTACAATTTCAAAACTGAAATATATCGCAAGAAGATGCAAGTTGGTCTGAATGACCTCAAGCGTTTTATACGCATTGATGATGAAAACTAGACACGACACGCTTTAGAAACTATTAGTAAGCAGAAAGCTGTGGCTAACATGATTTCAAGTTCTAAACGTGCGTCCCTTCCAAGAAAGACCAAACTTTCCCATAATAATTCACTGGTTGCAGGCCCAAGTAAAAAGATAAAAAAGGTTTAAGGGCAAATGTTTCAACTGTAATAAGTGGGGACACAATGTATCTGATTGCAAACTCCCTAAAAGGGAAAGAACCAGAGCACCATAAGAACGCAACCATGCCAATATGGTTAGCCATGTTGAGCCTTCCGACTTTATTGCTATGGTCGAAAATGCGAAGGCCAGCAATGAGTGGTACCTGGATTTGTGGGGGGGGGCAACGTGCCACGTTTACAACAACGCTAATATGATGATAGAGCTCACTGCTGCAAGAGAGTCTGTGACTGTGGCAAATGGCGAGACAAGTAACGTGCTAAAGGTGGGAAACACAACTCTGCTACTATCCTCAGGTATGACTTTAACTTTAAAGAATGTTAAATTCATTCCTTCATTAGCTGCTAACTTAGTGTCTATAAGTTTATTATGTGATGCTGGTATGTATTTTACTTTTTGTAGCGGTAGAGTAACATTGTCAGTTAACTCTCACTATTTTGGATGTACATGCGTCCAAAATAAGATGTACCGACTAAGTATAGCAAACGAGTTAGTTCAAGAAGTTCAAATAAACTTAGTTAGCCCTATGACTCTACATGAGAGACTAGGATATGTGAAGTATAGGAAAATATTTCAAATAGCTAGAACTCACCAGATCACATTAGACACTAAAAACCAACCTGAGAAATGTGAAGTGTGTGCTCAGGCTAAGATCACTAGGAAACCTTTTAGTGCGGTTACTAGGAGCACAACACCCCTAGAGCTTATACATTCCAATATATGTGACTTTAAAAGTTTTGTCACTAGAGGATGAAGGAAGTATATGATCACATTCATAGATGACTGCTCTAGGTTCTGTCACATTTACCTTCCTAAAACTAAAGATGAAGCATTTGAAAAGTTCCGTCTTTTCAAAACCATGGTAGAAAACCAACTAGATATGAAAATAAAGAGGTTTAGAAGTGATAGATGAGCAGAATACATGTCCAGTGAGTTCAGGTGTCTCCTTGCCTCTCAAGGAATCATAGCAGAAACCACTACTCCTTACTCACCCCAATCGAATGATATAGCCAAGAGAAAAAATAGAACGTTAACAGAGATGTTGAATTTTATGCTCCGCACCGCTGACATGTCTACTGCTTATTGGGGAGAAGTAGTTTTAACTGCAAACCACATTCCGAACAAAGTCCCTCATACTAAGTTAGAGGTTACACCCTACGAGCTTTGATTTAAGAGACCTCCGTCTATAGCTAGACTTAAGACCTGGGGCTGTATATGCTATGTTAGGGTTTCCAATCCTAGAAGGTCTAAGCTTGGACCTAGGACCAACACCCGCGTCTACTTAGGTTGTGTTGAGGATAGTGTTGTAGATAGATTATTGGACATTTCTAATAACATCATTATAGAATCTAGTGATGTAGGGTTCTTTGAGAATAAATTCCTTAAAAATAAGAACCTGTCACTCTCAGGTATGCAAGCACCTATTACTGAGGAAGATACTGAATCAGTATCGAGAACCTTCTATTCAGTTCCAGTATATAATAGTGTCCTAGAGTCTAGAAGGACTTCGGTGAGAGAGAGAACTCCCAAAACCTTCGGTAGTGATTTCATCACTTACCACGTCTAGGCTGATCCATCTACCTATAAGGAAGCGATGAGAGGGATTCACTACTCTAAAAAGAAGCCATAGATGAAGAGCTAAACTCTCTACTTCAGAGCAACACCTGGATGTCAGTTGATAAGCCAAGAGGGGCTAAAACTATAGGGTGTAAGCATGTTCTGAAAAAGAAACTCAATCCTAATGGTAGCGTAGCTAATTATAAATCACGCCCGGTGGCTAAAGGTTTCATACAAGTTAGTGGGGTGGATTACTTTGATGTATATTCACTAGTGTGTTACTTAACAACCATTAGGATTCTACTTGTTATTGCGTCTATTGAGAACTTTATTGTTCATCAAATGGATGTTAAGACTGCGTCTTTAAACGAAGATCTGACCGAAGAGATATACATGATCCAACCCGAAGGCTTCATAGTAGAGGGTCACGAAAGTAAGGTCTGTAAGTTAATCAAGTCACTATACGGACTAAAACAAGAACCAAAATTATGACATGAGAAGTTTGACTACAGTGTAAAGAACATGAGATTCATGTCGAGTCTCTCGTACAAATGTCTTTAAATACATCATAGATCAAATAAAATTACTATAATATGCTTGTATGTTGATGATATGCTGATTCGTAGTTCTGATCAATCTGAATTGGATGACGTTAAGTTATGACTAATGAAAACGTTTAGCATTAAAGATCTCAGTGTGACTGAAACATGCAAGTGAACTTTGGGAAACATGACATTTCCCTAAGTCAAAGTCACTACATAAAATACATGTTGAGAACATGAGGATACAATGAAAGTAGAGCATTAGAGACACCATATGATTATAACAACCGCTTAAAGCCCAATGAAGGAGCTGCGATCAGATAGTTAGATTATTTTAAACTGATTGGTAGTCTCATGTATGCTATGGTCTGCACAAGACCTGACATAGTCTTTATGATCAACATATTAAGTAGATTTATTAGTAATCCTAGCCAAGACCATTGTGATGTCCGTGATAGGCTAATGTGATATCGAAAGCACAACCAAAAGTATGTTTTATGTCACCATAGTCATCCTCCAGTCCTGGAAGGATATTCTGATGCATCATGGTGCTCAGAATTAAATGACAGCAAGTCCACTAGTAGATTTATATTCACACTAGGAGGAGCAGTTGTAGCCTGGAAGTCCAAGAGACAATCGTGTATTGCATTATCTTCTATGGAATCCGAACTCTACACTGCCTGGATCCTACGTCCGTGGAGAGAGCGCGTCAGAAGTCCAAGAGACAATCGTGTATTCACACTAGGATAAAAGATTTGGTGATGGACATTTCACTATCGAGCATGAAATTGAGTTCTGTTGTAGTTTACTGCGACAATCAGGCTACTAAAATGATTGCTACGAACACTTTATTCAATAGCAAAAGAAGACAACTATGGATGAAACAAGTCTGGTTGACCTCCCTTATGAATCAAGGGATTGTGAACCTCATTGATGTGAGGTCAAAAGATAATATTGCAGACGCCTTGACAAAAAGATTAAATAGAGCTCTCATAATCAAAACATCGGGGGAGATGAGATTAAAAGTCATAGAAATATGAAAATCTTCCCTTATGTTTATATTTTAATGGTAAGAGCTTGTACCTGCAACATTCAAGCATTTAATAATAGACTGAAAACCCCAAATAATTTCTTGATGAAACCTAAGATGGTTGGATGCTAATCATTCCACCTAGATCCCCATTCGGATGCTTCGAGCGACACCATCAAAATATACCTCAACATAATGTTCAAGTTACTCGGTCAAACTAAACTTGTGCCTGAAAGAATTCTGTGAGTCTGATCTTGTTCAGCTGGCTGCTTCGGTCAAACGAGTTGAGACTTTTATATTTTTTGCGTTATCTTTGTCATGAGCGCACGACACATAAATTGTCGGACCTGATCTCGCTTCATCATTCAAGTTTTGTAAAGTCGCATTTCATTGTTGATTCATATTTGTTGCATCCCAGAAGATTGGTGGGTTGGCATGATCTTGATGCGATTAATTTGAAACGACACAAATACTTAATGAAGTTTGACCCAATTGGGTAAGTTGAGGCCATATGAGTAGGATCATGAGTGTTATGAAATTGATCTGATCCGCAACTATATGACTCGTCATGGATCACGCAACAGAAGATAGTCGATAAATTTTAATGGCGCAAAATCATAAACAAGAAGCAATTCTACAAATACAATCACAGATGACAAAAGATATATGTGGTTCGGAGATGGGCTCCTACGTCCGTGGGGAGAGCGCGTCGGAAAAGATGCACTATAATCTATAAGGTTACAAGTTACAAACAGAGACCATTAACACGGTCGAACAACAATAGAAAAGAAAAAAAATGAAGAAGAACGTTGTCGTCCCTGCTGTCGTCGCCGCTGTCGCCGCAGGCGATATCGCCCTGTCTTCTTCCTCCTAGATCTGCCGCCTCCTACAACTGCTATCACTTCCTGGATCCACCACTGCACAGCTGGTCAGTGATACGGCCAAAATGGATCTACGTAATCACGCAAGTGCACGTGTCGAATCAAGTAATAAAATGATGAGTTGAGTTATCGTTCCTAGAGGAAGTGCAACGTTAGTGCTCGTAATTACTAGCCTTACCCGTTCCGTGAATCCAAGTGAGATGATCAAAGGTGAATTTAGATTAAGAAAATTAAAGATAACAAAATTAAAACTAAATAACACTTACTTAAGAGACTTTTATCAAATTGGAGAAATAGTCTCGTATGTGATTTCACTTGTTTGTTGTGATGAGTTCTAAGAATAAACCCTCATGAATGCTTAATTACTATCCTGCGACGAGTTGAAAGTAGATTTCTTTATCTCTCGATCTCCGAAATCCATTTACCTTAATTTCTCTAGTTATCTCTAACTTAGATGAAATGAGAATAACATACACACACAACTCAAAGTTCGCTAGCGAGAAATGGAATCTCTTTCTTTCCAACACTATCTCATAATCTATATTGCACTTTCGTCACTCCTCTCTCGAATCTCGCGACGAAGTATGATAGTGGCATTTTGGTTAAGGATTTGTACGACTCCTCTCTCGAATCTCGCCGCACAAAATAGAGGATTCAACTCTAAACAACGTAACTCCTCTCTCGAATCTTGTTACGCAATCTAGAAGAAGAACACTTACTCCAAACATTCCATGAAATAAATATAGATCCAAGAAAAATAGTTTTCAACCATTCATAGAGGGAAGGTTAACATCAAATCATAACAACATCACAAGTTACTCTCACATACAAGACTTATAAAATTAGTTCATGCTAGAGAAATGAAACCACACAACAAAGAAAGTCTTACTAAACATGCTTAATGAGTTTTAATGCTGCAGGAATATGCGTGTAGATCTCGCTTAGACCCTTCTTCCTTCTCGCCGGTGCGTCCAAACCCTAGCCGTTCTTCTCTTCTTCTTCTGCAAGATGATGGCCTCCAATGTCTCTTTTTTCTCTCTAATTTCGTGCCCCCTTTAGGAATGAAAATCCCCTCTTAAAAACGAGCAGCCACTTTCCAATAGATGCCTCCTTCCATATTTAGTTTTGGCGCAAAATTCGAAATTCGAATTTTAAAAACGCCCAGACTTGTTACAACAACTGCTTCAGGTTTTTGTAACAACTGCACAGCCAAAATACAATTCCTGCACTTACTTTGCCGGTTCGATTTCTACGTCATTTCTAATAAGAAAAACATAATCAAAATATGTTAATCAAGCGTGAATAACATGACTATTAATTTATGGACATTTATACTAATTTAAGTCATTTCTTCTCATTTATCACAACGATTATGTAAAACTAGGGGACTAGATAACTTCAATTGAGAAGTTATCACACCTCCACACTTGAACTTTTGCTAGTCCCTAGCAAAGATAATTCAGATCAATGGATTGGATGAAGATATACTATCAAGACTTACTTATTCAAATGATCCTTCTTGTAAAATAACTTAATCAAAGCTTACTCCAGAAATTCAATTTACTTAACTGATAGGCTTAGAAATCAACAAGAGCTCAAAATTCACAAATTCATTAGTTAGATAGAAGATAATGCTCAAATAAGTATCTTAGTGCGGTGCGTGCTTTTCTTAAAAGTAATTTACTCCCATGCATTTTTTCTCATTGAACCTCAGCATTTATTGGAAAGGATAAGAATAGGCTAAGCTTCGATTTAGCATACACATGAGTTAGTAGTTCAATTGAAAATAGGATAAACTTGGCTTGGTTAAAAATTTATGGATAACCTTGATAATGAAATGACATTCCCTAGTTAGTAGTCTTAGTACTTCACCGTATTATGGGGTCTAACAACATATATTCTTTAATATATTTTTTTATAGTAGGGATCATTCCAAGTATAAGTGCACATACCCGGGCCACATATCACTATGATGCTCAACCACATTTTTCTCTCTTTTTTTTTACTCATAGTTGGGATCATTCCAAGTACGTTTTCACATACCTAGGCCGCATATCACTATGACATAAATTTCTCTATATTTTTTTATATCATCATAGTTGGGATCATTCCGAGTATGTGGGCATATACTTAGGCCGCATATCACTATAAAGTTCAATCATTTGTTTATACAAATTAAACACCCATAAATGGCTAACTTACTAAGATACAACTAGTCGAAATATAAGGAATTTAGGCATGAAATCATATGTATGAAAAAGTTCAAGCTCAACTATTCTAGGGAAGATCAAAATGGAATAACTACTTAAACTCATGTCTTGGCTTACATCGTTCACTTAGTTCTTGCTCGCCCCTCTCATTATTTGTAGAGGCCAATATCAAAAGATTGTCATGAAAGTAAACAAAAAGAAATTTTATGCATAACGATAAAAATGCTTAAGTGAGCTTTATCACAAAAAATCTTACTAATTTCAAATTCACTAATTGAACTCTTTGTACTGTTCAGCCATACCAATCAATTATTTTTGAATATATCTAGAATAGTCTATTGATTAAATGAAACAAGAACTAAGATCATTCAAAACGTGGTTTAGTGATTCATCCAAATGGTAGGGGTTGTACTACCCCCACCTCCACACTTAAATGATTTGCTAGTCCCTAGCAAAACTATCGTTGGACTATGATATTGCAAAATAGTTGTAGTACGACGTACAAAATCATATAAAAGAGCGGAATTGAACTGTATATATATAAAAAAAGAAACTTCCCTGAAGTAGGAGTGCCCGCAAAGATACTTTGGCCAATGGTCGTAGCAGGAGCTAAGTGCATAGAGATGCACATCATGTGTCCTAATGATCTGCACGCTTAACATGTGTACCAAACCTGGAGACAATTCATTCTACACAATTTCCCAAAGTAACTGGCCAAGTAATAAGCTAAAATGCATGTGTAATCGGAAGGTATGTTCAAGTATGAGAATTAGAAGCATTGCAGTAAATAACGAGATTAAAACAAACACAACGAGCCACATACTGCATATCATAATACGTGTTTTATGTTGATGGGCATACCATAATACTCACCACCTTACTACAAGCGAGAAACCGGGCGTAAGATATGATCAAGCATGTAACAGCACAACTGCCCGGTATAATCGTTTATCAAAAGTTGGGGCATGGTTTTCAAATCATGGCACACAAGGCAAATATTAACGATTAACATTCAAAGCAACATATATAAATGTCATGTATTGTTCATCCAAAATCGAGCACAGTTACCATCCCACAACATATTAAGCACCCAATCATATAGTCAAATAACATAGCCCAACAACATATACAAAAATATAGTCCAAAATACAGTCTAAAGTGACAGCCCCAAAACATAGCCCAATGTTAAAAAAAACTGCAGCAAAATGAAATCAGCTCATGCAAAAGTGAAGGGGGTATTCCTACTCCTCCTTGTCGTCGTCCTCGTCCTCGTCATCATCTGCTTCATCGTCATCGTTGGCGTCATCATTTTCTGCCTCCTCGTCGTCTTCCTCATCGTCATCATCCTCGTCATCATCGTCCGCGTTTGTTTTCATCGTTGGATCAACTCTAGTCTTGTCACAAGTCAAGAGGAAGCCTTTATCGTCGAACTGCCCCATCATCCTAAAATTCGGCTCAGACACCGGAATCTTCCTTTTCTCCATGAGTTTACGGATGTTGGAACGAATATCATCAAATTGCTCCCTTGCAAACAAATGGTGGCATCTCTGATAGGCTTTGATGTACTCAATATGCTCCATCAACAGGTCGGGATCAGTGCCATGGTCGACCACTGGAATATCAATTCGCATTGGTTTCACAATTGATGCCTGTGAAGTCTGAGCTGCACCCCCTTTCTTCCAACTACGTCCCCTTTCTTGTGTTTCCGCAGCAACCTTGATGTTGACTTCGACGACCGTTTCAGTAATATGTCGCTTCATAGGTGTAACCATGTCCTCCACACCCTTTTCCACACCAGCTTGCAGACATAGCTCAGTTATGAGGGTAGGAAACCATAGCTGCTTAGGGTTCTCCTCTCTAATTTTCTGCCGAAGTTGCAATGAAATAATCTTTCCCAAATCAAAGTATAGGCCTTTAATAATACCGTAGATCAACGCCACCTTATCCAATGTAATAGTGTTCGGGTGCCGAGTGGGCATGATACTAGCATTAATAAACAGCAGCCACACCTTAGCTTCCCTAGTTAGACAAGACGTCTTCAGTACTCTATGAGTCTTACTAGCCCACTCTGGTGTCGGTGTGCAACACACTGTATCCGTCATTTCCTGAAGAGATACCTTATTAAGAATTTCAGCATAGTCGTCATACCCATGATCCTCCAAACTGAACAGATCACTAATCATCTCTGCAGAAAACTCAACCGTCTTCCCTCTAACAGTCACTACTTGTCCCTCTATGCTTTTAGCATTTGCATAAAATTCGTAGACCATGGGGAGTGTAGCCTCAGTCCTCGGATGGCAGACGACCTCCCACTGGAGTGCCTTGATCTGCTCAGCATAGGTTAGACTCCAAGCCCTCTTTTCCATTTTAAATCCTCTTTCAAAGATGAAATGGAGCGTTTTCAATGAGCGAAACCAATACTCCGCGGCCTCACTTGAAAACTTCACGGCTTTCTCTCCAACAACTTCCTTCCCCTTCTTCTTACTAAATCTCCGTTTAGATGACATACTGCCTACTAATCACAACACACAGAACAGGAGAATATATAAATTTTCTACTAACTACTCTTATCCATGAGTTGCAAGGTTAGGATTTATACCTCAAATCTTTTCCAGGGAATGTGATTAGAAGCCCTTGCACTGCTCTAGTTGAACTCAGATGGAGGTAATGTGCTCGCCGTCCGCCTCACACGTCCAGAACTCCGTTAACGTATTGTATTATGCTTCCAAAATCCCTTGTACGTCAACGCCGTTTGCAGGTTGCCTCCCACTTCGACAGTGACCTAACCAGAAAAGGGAGGAACTAAAGTGTGGATCGGATTCTACAACGTGTTGGGGATTAAAGGATTTACCTTCAACAACCTCGGAGACTTGCTCAGAACTCACCCCGTGGCGATTCTCTCGTGATCGCAACAGCCCAGGGAAAGGCACCGCCTGGTTCGAAATCTACTAGCCAGGGGTTGGCCGCCGCCGCCCGGGTGGAGATCGCCGCCAGGCGGAGCTTCCGCCGCTTGCTCCTCGCCGATGTCGCACCCTCGCCCGCTCGCAATCTTGCCCTAGAACCCGGTGGGAATGAGGGGAAAAAATTTTTTTATATTTATTACGTGCAATAATTAATGGATTAAGGAAATTGGATTAACATTAAAACCGGTTTTTTATTTAAATAATTGCGTTTATATTTTAAAACCTAAATTAACTTAACTTAATTTAACCCCAACCGCCGGTGTGGCGATTCACGCGTGCCGGTTCAGTTGAACCGGCGGCTGGAGGACTTCCGCGGCATCCATGAAGAAGCAGTCAGAAAAATAAAATCCGTTACGCATGTTTTTGTAGCGTTGTAACAACTGCCTTCTGTTTTACAAAATCTATTTTACTCTAAATTCCTACAGATTTTTGTCCAATTTTTTCTCTCCTCCAGCATTTTCACTCCTAAAAATTATTGAGCAAAGGCAACTAAGTTCATATGGTCTTGCTTCCTTCAACACATCTTTTTTTTTTTACTTAATGAAAATAAACAAAAATATATAATTATCATCATTATTATTTATATATATATATATTATACGATACGATGGGTTGCCTCCCACCAAGCGCCTCCTTTAAAACGTCTCGGCCGGACGTATCTCTTCGTCGCTCGTCATTACAATTTCACGATCGTCGACTCCCGACGATCAATATCTATATGATATTCCTTTAGTCTTTGACCATTTACCTTGAATTCGGAGCCATCCTTCTCGTTGCAAATCGTGACTACCCCATACGGGTGCACCTGCGTCACTATAAATGGTCCCGACCATCTCGATTTTAGTTTTCCCGGGAATAATTTAAGTCTTGAGTTAAATAACAATACCAATTGCCCGGTCTTGAACTCTTTCACCGTTAATCTTGCGTCGTGCCATTTTTTTGTTCGCTCTTTATAAAGTTTGGCGCTCTCGTATGCGTTGGACCGAATTTCTTCCAATTCATTAATTTGCAATAGCCTTTTATTGCCCGCCTCTTGGAAGTCAAAATTTAATTTCTTAATTGCCCAATACGCCTTATGTTCCAACTCCACCGGTAGGTGACACGCCTTCCCATAGATCATTTTATATGGTGTTAATCCGATCGGAGTTTTAAAAGCCGTTCTATAGGCCCATAATGCATCACCTAGCTTTTGTGACCAATCCTTGCGCGTTGCATTCACCGTTTTCTCTAAGATGGTCTTGATCTCACGATTTGACACCTCGGCTAAGCCATTGGTTTGCGGATGGTAGGCAAGAGCTACTTTATGTGTTACACCATATTTCTTTAGTAAAGTTTTAAATTGTGAATTACAAAAGTGCGCCCCTCCATCACTAATTATTGCCCTCGGTGTACCAAATCTAGTGAAGATGTTAGTCCTTAGAAATTTTAGCACCACCTTGGCATCATTCCTTTGCGTAGCTATCGCCTCTATCCACTTCGACGCATAGTCTACTGCTAGCAAAATATATAAATTTCCATCGGAGTTAACAAAGGGGCCCATGAAATCAATCCCCCATACATCAAAGACTTCTACTTCAAGGATTCCATTCATGAGCATGCTTGCTCCCCGCTGAAGATTTCCAACCCGTTGACAACGGTCACACTGTCCTACAAAATGATGAGAGTCCTTGAATAAGGTTGGCCAATATAATCCTGACTCTAAAACCTTCCTCGCTGTCCGGTCTCCCTTATGGTGTCCTCCATAGGGTGATGCATGACACTTTTATAAAATACTATGAACCTCCATCTCGGGCACACACCTACGAATAATTTGATCAGCACAAATTTTAAATAGATACGGATCATCCCATAGGTAAAACTTCACCTGATGAAGGAATCGCTTCCTTTGTTGGTAGCTAAAATCCGGTGGAAAAACCTTGCTAACTATATAGTTAACAAAATCAGCATACCATGGGATACTCCCTTCTGTGACTGCAAGTAAACTCTCATCTGGGAAACTTTCCTTAATCTCAACGTGTACGTCTTTCTCACACCCATTCTCTAATCTCGATAAGTGGTCGGCAATCGGGTTTTCTGCCCCCTTACGATCCTTGATCTCAAAATCAAACTCTTGGAGGAGTAGAACCCATCTAATAAGCCTAGGTTTAGCCTCCTTTTTCTCTACTAGATATCGGATTGCCGCGTGGTCCGTGTAAACTGTGACTGTAGAACTAATCAGATAAGCGCGGAATTTATCGAACGCAAAAACCACCGCTAGGAGTTCTTTTTCTGTAGTTGTGTAGTTCACCTGGGCATTAATAAGAGTCTTACTAGCATAATGAATGGTGTGGAAAACCTTGTCGTGCATTTGCCCCAACACGGCTCCCACCGCATAGTTGCTCGCATCGCACATGAGAACGAAGGGTAGTGAGAAATCAGGTGCCTTGACAACGGGTGCCGAGATTAATTTTTCTTTTAACATTTGAAATGCTTCTAAGCACTCATTATTGAAGATAAAAGGTGTATCTTTCTCGAGTAAATTGCATAAAGGCTTTGTGATTTTTGAAAAATCTCTAATGAACCGCCTATAGAATCCGGCATGACCGAGGAAACTACGAATGCCCTTGACATTCGTTGGCGGAGAAAGTTTTTCTATCACTTCAATCTTTGCTCGATCCACTTCTAGTCCTTGACTCGATACCTTATGTCCCAATACAATGCCCTCACGTGCCATAAAATGACACTTTTCCCAGTTCAGTACTAAGTTAGTCTCAACACAGCGGGCCAATACCCTCCCCAGACATGCCAAACATGCATCGAACGATTTACCAAAGATGGAAAAATCGTCCATGAATACCTCGATTCCATACTCTGTCGGATCAATGCCTCGAGCGATGAGGTCGGAAAGTATTGCCAGAATACAACGCTGAAATGTGGCGGGAGCGTTGCATAATCCAAATGGTAGTCTCCTAAATGCAAATGTACCAAAGGGGCATGTAAATGTCGTCTTCTCTTGATCTTCTGGTGCAACCATAAGCTGGTTGTATCCTGAATATCCGTCCAAGAAGCAAAAATACTGGCCACCTGCCAATCTATCTAAGACTTGGTCAAGGAATGGTAATGGAAAATGATCTTTTCTAGTCACCTTGTTCAATTTTCTATAATCAAT
Organism: Platanthera guangdongensis; assembly: GCA_039583875.1. Taxonomy (NCBI): domain Eukaryota; kingdom Viridiplantae; phylum Streptophyta; class Magnoliopsida; order Asparagales; family Orchidaceae; genus Platanthera; species Platanthera guangdongensis. Next base: position 150,307,938 of record CM077154.1, read on the forward strand.
ACATATCCGCCATCCCGTGACAGCCCTAGTAGGTATAAGTTCATTATTTTCATTCTTAATAAGTGTTATCCCTCCCTTCTTTGGTACGCAATGCACCGGGCTTACCCACTTGCTATCTGAAATAGGATATATAATGCCCGCGTCCAGCCACTTAATGATTTCCTTCATCACCACCTCCTTCATTGGAGGACTAAGCCTTCGTTGATGTTCGATGGATCCCTTCTCCCCATCTTCCAATAGAATTTTGTGCATACAGATGGATGGGCTAATCCCCTTGATGTCGGCAAGAGTCCAACCAATCGCTTTCTTAAACTCCCTTAGTAACTCAATTAATTTTAACTCTTCTTCCATTCTTAATGATGCATTGATTATGACCGGAAGAGTGTTATCTTTCTCTAGAAATACATACTTAAGGTGTTCAGGTAGTGGTTTTAATTCTAACTTAGGTGGTTCAATGATAGAAGGTTTTATCATTCTTTGTTCGCTTGTCCTAGTTATCACTTCAAAACTCTTATATGGTGGTAACCCTTCACATGTATTGAGTATGTGAACAACTTCTTCCATTACTTTATCTTCTTCACCCTCGTCGTTAACTAAGATGTCTAACAATCTATGATCAAAATCTTCTTCCTCGTGTGTCAACCTAGAGGGCACCTCAACCTCTTTAATTACATAGCATTCTTCTCTATCTTCAGGGAATTTCATGGCCTTAAGTATATTGAAGGTTACCTCCTCTTCGTTGACTCTCATTGTTAGCTCTCCCTTTTGTACATCTATAAGGGTGCGTCCTGTGGCTAAAAATGGTCTTCCTAGAATAATAGGAACTTCCTTATCCTCATCCATATCTAGCACCACAAAATCGGCTGGAAAGATGAATTTATCCACCTTAACCAGTACATCCTCAACAATTCCCTTAGGAAAAGCTAAAGACCTATCGGCCAACTGTAGAGTAAGAGATGTTGGTGTAATCTCTCCCAGGCCTAATTTTGTGTAAATAGATAAGGGCATCAGATTGATGCTAGCTCCCAAGTCACACAATGCTCTCCCTGAAAATGTCGTTCCTATCAAACATGGTATTGTAAAACTACCTGGATCTTTTAATTTTTGAGGTAGTTTCTTTTGTAATATTGCACTACATTCTTCCGTTAGGGCGACTATCTCCCTCTCAACGAATTTCCTCTTCTTAGATAAGATGTCTTTCATAAACTTGACATAACTAGGCATCTGTTCAAGAGCCTCAGCAAACGGAATATTTATAGTTAATTTCTTAAAGATTTCCATAAACTTTTGGAATTGCTTATCGAGCTTTGTCTTCGCTAATCTAGATGGGAAGAGAGGTGGAGGATAGATGATTTCTTTCTTTTTATTATTTAGTGGTTGGATTTCAACTATCTCCGGTTCCTTAACTCCTACGGGCTCTTCTTCTTGCATCCCCCTAGGTTCATTTCCTTGTTCCTTCCTCTCGTCATCTCTAGCCTTTTCTAACAACCCCTCTCCACTTTGAATTTTCACCCCACTCCTTAAAGCGATTGCATTACAATGATTAGGAGGTTCCTCTCTTGTTGGGTTAGGCATGGTATCCGAAGGTAATGATCCAATCGGCCTTTTGCTTAACGTGGTTGCTAATTGCCCCAATGTGGTCTCTAAAGATCTTAGAGATGACTCAATCCCTCCAATCCTAGACTCATTCTTTTGGAACATCCCCACAATAACTTCATCAGTTAACTTCCTAGGATTGTTTTGAGGATTCCCTTGGGTGGGATTAAGATTTTGATGAAATCCCGGAGATTGGTTCACCCCTTGATTATTTCTCCAAGAGAAATTAGTGTGATGTCGCCACTCGGGGTGATAATGATTAGCAAATCCCGGTGGAATTTGCCTCTGTTGTCCTCCTATATAATTGGCTTCCTCCGTTAATAGATTTAATTGTTCCACCGTTAGTGGTGCACTAGGCGCAGGATTAGATAATGAATCTAGCCTCTTGTTAATCAAGTTGAATTGTGATGCCATTTCAGCGGCTAAGGATGTGATTTGATCTACATGGTGCACCCCTGCTGGATTACTTGTTGCTTGTCTTTCATATGCTTGATAATTATTAGACGTTAAATCTTCTAAAATGGTATACGCATCTTCCGGATATTTTTTCATTAGGGAACCTCCCACGGCTCCATCTACTAGAATCATGGTTGCGGTTTGCAACCCGTTGTAAAATGTGGATACTTGTTGGTGTTGTGCTAACTCATGGTGTGGACATTTTCTTAACAGCTCCTTAAAACGCTCCCATGCGTCGTAAAGAGTCTCCCCATGATGTTGCATAAATGTAGTGATATCTCTAATCAGCTTAGCCGTCTTAGAAGGTGGAAAATACTTATTTAAAAATTTATCTTCTAATTGGGCCCATGTGGTGATGGCATCATCGGGTAATGAGTCCAACCAATCCCTTGCTCGACCTTCTAAGGAAAAAGGAAATGCTCTTAGTTGAATTGCGTCTGCAGACACACCATTTGCCTTAAACATGTCGCATATTGTTAAGAAGGTTTTTAAGTGAGAGTTTGCATCTTCATGGTTAAGACCCCCAAATCTATTTAGTTGAACTTGTTGCATAATGAAAGGGTCCATCTTAAAATTATTAGCTTCTATAGGTGGTCGGGCAATACTCGTGTGCAAACCTCCCCTAAAAGGTGTGTTGTAATCCCTACATGTCATTCGAGGTGGCACGTGTTGATTATTTGGATTCGCTTGCCCGTTATGGTTCACATGACCCTCTATGTCATCAATAACTTGTTGTCCGTTATTATCCATCTCAGGATGATCAATGTTTTCCGTTCTATGGTTTCTTCGATTTTGTCTACAGGTGCGCTCTATTTCTAAGTTAAGTGGCAATAATTCCGGGTTTCTATACCTTGACATACACTACAAAGCTTCGAAATAAGTGCTAAGACAAGAAAAATAATTAAAAACAAAATACTTGATCTCCAACTACTAAAGTTTAACTAATATTACGAGAAATAAAACACTAAACCAGTTGCGCCTCCCCGGCAACGGCGCCAAAAACTTGATACGACCAAAATGGATCTACGTAATCACGCAAGTGCACGTGTCGAATCAAGTAATAAAATGATGAGTTGAGTTATCGTTCCTAGAGGAAGTGCAACATTAGTGCTCGTAATTACTAGCCTTACCCGTTCCGTGAATCCAAGTGAGATGATCAAAGGTGAATTTAGATTAAGAAAAATTAAAGATAACAAAATTAAAACTAAATAACACTTACTTAAGAGACTTTTATCAAATTGGAGAAATAGTCTCGTATGTGATTTCACTTGTTTGTTGTGATGAGTTCTAAGAATAAACCCTCATGAATGCTTAATTACTATCCTGCGACGAGTTGAAAGTAGATTTCTTTATCTCTCGATCTCCGAAATCCATTTACCCTAATTTCTCTAGTTATCTCTAACTTAGATGAAATGAGAATAACATACACACACAACTCAAAGTTCGCTAGCGAGAAATGGAATCTCTTTCTTTCCAACACTATCTCATAATCTATATTGCACTTTCGTCACTCCTCTCTCGAATCTCGCGACGAAGTATGATAGTGGAATTTTGGTTAAGGATTTGTACGACTCCTCTCTCGAATCTCGCCGCACAAAATAGAGGATTCAACTCTAAACAACGTAACTCCTCTCTCGAATCTTGTTACGCAATCTAGAAGAAGAACACTTACTCCAAACATTCCATGAAATAAATATAGATCCAAGAAAAATAGTTTTCAACCATTCATAGAGGGAAGGTTAACATCAAATCATAACAACATCACAAGTTACTCTCACATACAAGACTTATAAAATTAGTTCATGCTAGAGGAATGAAACCACACAACAAAGAAAGTCTTACTAAACATGCTTAATGAGTTTTAATGCTGCATGTACAACCCCGTATTCGCCCCTGTATAGTTTTAAGCTTTTGGGAGATTTTGCACTCTCGGTGGCCAATTTTGGCTCTAGCTTGGAAACATACTAGTAGGGGGAGGAAAAATCTACCTCCCACCAGTGGCCCTCTTTTGGGAGGCGGGTGCGACAAGTTGGCTAACTCCAGCCCCCGTCCCTGTAGGTGCTTGGCGGCCTGGTGGGGCGAGACCGGCCGGGGGCCGGGGTCTCGCCCCTGCTCCTTCTAGCCTGGCGGCCTGGTGGGGCGAGACCGGCCGGGGGCCGGGGTCTCGCCCCTGCTCCTTCTAGCCCGGCGGCCTGGTGGGGCGAGACCGGCCGGGGGCCGGGGTCTCGCCCCCTGCCCCTTCTAGCCCGGCGGGCTGGTGGGGCGAGACCGGCCGGGGGCCGGGGTCTCGCCCCTGCCCCTTCTAGCCTGGCGGCCTGGTGGGGCGAGACCGGCCGGGGGCCGGGGTCTCGCCCCTGCTCCTTCTAGCCTGGCGGCCTGGTGGGGCGAGACCGGCCGGGGGCCGGGGTCTCACCCCTGCTCCTTCTAGCCTGGCGGCCTGGTGGGGCGAGACCGGCCGGGGGCCGGGGTCTCGCCCCTGCTCCTTCTAGCCTGGCGGCCCGGTGGGGCGAGACCGGCCGGGGGTCGGGGTCTCGCCCCTGCTCCTTCTAGCCTGGCGGCCTGGTGGGGCGAGACCGGCCGGGGGCCGGGGTCTCGCCCCTGCTCCTTCTAGCCCGGCGGCCTGGTGGGGCGAGACCGGCCGGGGGCCGGGGTCTCGCCCCTGCTCCTTCTAGCCCGGCGGCCTGGTGGGGCGAGACCGGCCGGGGGCCGGGGTCTCGCCCCCTGCCCCTTCTAGCTTGGCGGCCTGGTGGGGCGAGACCGGCCGGGGGCTGGGGTCTCGCCCCTGCCCCTTCTCGCCTGGCGGCCTGGTGGGGCGAGACCGGCCGGGGGCCGGGGTCTCGCCCCTGCTCCTTCTAGCCTGGCGGCCTGGTGGGGCGAGACCGGCCGGGGGCCGGGGTCTCGCCCCTGCTCCTTCTAGCCTGGCGGCCTGGTGGGGCGAGACCGGCCGGGGGCCGGGGTCTCGCCCCTGCTCCTTCTAGCCTGGCGGCCTGGTGGGGCGAGACCGGCCGGGGGCCGGGGTCTCGCCCCTGCTCCTTCTAGCCTGGCGGCCTGGTGGGGCGAGACCGGCCGGGGGCCAGGGTCTCGCCCCTGCTCCTTCTAGCCTGGCGGCCTGGTGGGGCGAGACCGGCCGGGGGCCAGGGTCTCGCCCCTGCTCCTTCTAGCCTGGCGGCCTGGTGGGGCGAGACCGGCCGGGGGCCGGGGTCTCGCCCCTGCTCCTTCTAGCTTGGCGGCCTGGCGGGGCGAGACCGGCCGGAGGCCGCGGTCTCGCCCTTGCCCCCCTGCAGTTTTACCTTCTTGCCCTCGGGGGGAATTCCCCCTTTACCCCCCGACGTGGCTGTTCTCTATTGGCCCGAGGCCTTTTGGCTGTAGGGGTATTTTGGTCATTTCACCCCCAGGACTTGGAAAAACTATAAATAGACCCCCTTGGGTGCCTTGGAGAGGATCCTTTTCTTAGCTTCCTCCTCCCTTAGCTTCTTCTTGGTAGAGTAGAGAGAGCTCTCCAAGGTGCCCAGCCTAGCCCTTTGGTAAGGGAGGGGAAGAGCTCAGGTAGCCTTCCGGGTGTGAGGTGGGACCTCCGTGCTAGAGCCGAGGGTCTGTTCATAGTCTCCTAAGTCTCCGGTCCGTGACGTTCTCTCGAGTGTAGTAGGTGTGAGGTCACCCCTTTCAGGGACCCCGAACTCCACAGAGGTCAAATTTGGCTTCAACACTTTTGGTGCGGTGAGCGTGGAGAGTGACCAGCACAGAAGATCTCAGGAGAGTGTCATGACGGGAGGTCAGGGAGGTAGTGATGATCTCGGCGAGCTCCCTAGCTCAGGACCCTTTGTGGGGAGGCAAGAGTTCATGGCCTCCATCCAGGGTATCATGGAGATGCTGCGAAGCATTGCTCCTCAGGGTGGCAGCTCCACCCCGACCCCCCAGGAGCTAGCTCCCCCCCTCGGCGAGTCGACTCCCAGGGGTCTAGGCGAGATGACCCCAGCGGGGGGAGAAGGAAGCGCACCAGGAAGAAGGCCCGGGAAGGAGAGGATGGGAGATGGGGTCGAGCGAGACCTCACTGGTCGGGAGTTGTTCTCTAGCCCAGTGAGTGCCAACCTCTCAGGCGAGCAGGTTGCGCGAGTGGAGGTGGCGAGACCACCCCTTAGGGGGTCACCTTTCAGCGAGCTGATCATCTCAGCACCCGTTCCCGAGGGATTCAGAGAGCCAGACATGGCTTACTACACCGGGAAGGATGACCCCGTTCAGCACCTGCAGTGGTTCGAGGACGCCGTCTCCATCAGGCCGATGACGGATGCCTTCAAGTGTCGCCTCTTTGCGATCACGTTGAAGGAGAAGGCAAGGGACTGGTTCCATCAACTCCCTCCGAGGTCAATCTATGGGTTCGAGGACTTGAGCCGGAGCTTCCAGCTTCGCTTCTCCACCTCCAAGAAGCGGAAGAGGAGTCCTGAGTCCATATTCCTGATAAGGCAGGGGGCCAAGGAGTCGTTGGCCCGCTACGTTGACCGGTTCCAAGAGGAGATCCTGGAGGTCCAGGAGATGCCAGGGTATGCTCTCCAGATGGCCTTCACCGTTGGGCTGAAGGAGGGCTTCTTCAAGATGAGCTTGACCCGGAAGGCCCCCCTTTACTTCGAGGAGCTGATGGAAAGGGCGGTAGAGGAGATAGCCATGAAGGCGGCCAACCCGGTGTTTGTCAAGAAGTTGGCAAAGCTGACAGAGACAGAGGCAAAGGAGCAAGGTGGCTCGAGGCCCCAGGAGGGAAGAAGGAGAGAGGAGCGGAGAGCTCAGGAGGGTCCAGAACCAGGTTGGAGGCAGCAGGGAGGACCCGCTCAGGTCCCGGGAAGAGGTTACGCCCATGATGGGAGAAACTTCCACGGGGGCCAAGGAAGGTTCAACTTCCAGAGGCAAGCCCCTAGGCAGCTCCTGCCCCCACCCCAGCAAGCGATGGAGATTGGTCTCCCTTGAGAGGAGGAACCGCCAGGGAAGGAGAAGGGTCAGGGTAGAGTTGTCGTACTGTGACTTCCACCAGGTGGAGGGGCACGCCACAGCTACCTGCCCCGAGTTCCTGGAAGTGAGGGGGGCGAGAGACCCTGCCCAGCCACAGCCACCGGTGCGGGTTGAAGAGGTTCTGCCCAGAGAAGGAGGGGATGATGATTGTGAAGACCACGTCGATGTCGGACCCCGAGGTGGTATAGCGGTGATCCATGGTGGAGTGGGGATCGAGGCCACTCGGAAGGCAAGCCTCCATGTCATGTACCGAAGGAGCGTCGCCTCAACCTCCCAGACACCGCCCCAGGAGGAGAAGGTCACCTTCTCGGTGAAGGACCTGCCGGATCATGAGGATCCGTTTTGCGATGCGCTGGTCATCCAGACGGCCATCGAGGGCTACAGCGTCTCCCGAATCTTGGTTGACAACGGGAGCTCGGTCAACGTCATTTTCAGGAAGGCGTTTGATGAGATGAAGGTAGAGCCAAGGAGGGTGTTGGCCTCGGATGGACCCCTGTTCGGATTTTCAGGGGAGAGGAAGGAGGTTGAGGGTGGAGTGGGACTCCAAGATAAATTGGGGGGAGTCTCAAGGAACTGCCGGTTCGTCATTGTGGACGCTCCAAGCAGCTACAACGCCATCTTCGGGAGGCCCCTCATCAGCGCCTTCCGTTGCGTGCCATCTTCCTTCCACCAATGCATCAAGTTCAGCTCCGGAGGGATCCAGGTCAGAGTCAAGGGAGACTCCAGGATGGCAAGACAATGTTATGTCACGGCCGTCAACACCATCTCTTGGTTGGCCAAGGCAGAGGAGATGGAGAAGATCATGGAGAGCCTAAGCAGGATGGAAGTGTCCGGCGAGCAGGAAGCGGATGGCGACCACCAGGCCCAGACCCCCTGAAGAAGCCTCGTCCCGGTAGAGTCCTGTATTCTTCTTATGTTGTATTGAGTCCAGCCCCCGACCAGTTGAGTCGGGGGGGTCATGTAACTCATCTTTTTCCCCATTTGAGGATGTAAGATTTGTTAAGGATTGATTGAGATGCTTAGTTCTTTTGCTCCGAGACGGTCCCGCTGCCCAGGCTCTCACTAGCTGGGTACGGCCGGTGGTACCTCTCGTTGATGCCTAGTTGTCTCACCTCGAGATGGATTCCGCTGCCAGGCTCTCACCTAGCTGGCAGGGCAGGTTGATCTCTCGGAGGGTGGGAAGGTCTCACCTCGAGATGGATTCCGCTGCCAGGCTCTCACCTAGCTGGCAGGGCAGGTTGATCTCTCGGAGGGTGGGAAGGTCTCACCTCGAGATGGATTCCGCTGCCAGGCTCTCACCTAGCTGGCAGGGCAGGTTGATCTCTCGGAGGGTGGGAAGGTCTCACCTCGAGATGGATTCCGCTGCCAGGCTCTCACCTAGCTGGCAGGGCAGGTTGATCTCTCGGAGGGTGGGAAGGTCTCACCTCGAGATGGATTCCGCTGCCAGGCTCTCACCTAGCTGGCAGGGCAGGTTGATCTCTCGGAGGGTGGGAAGGTCTCACCTCGAGATGGATTCCGCTGCCGGGCTCTCACCTAGCTGGCAGGGCAGGTTGATCTCTCGGAGGGTGGGAAGGTCTCACCTCGAGATGGATTCCGCTGTCAGGCTCTCATCTAGCTGGCAGGGCAGGTTGATCTCTCGTGGAAGCCTAGCCTTTAGCTCCGAGATGGATTCCGCTGTCAGGCTCTCATCTAGCTGGCAGGGCAGGTTGATCTCTCGTGGAAGCCTAGTCCTTAGCTCCGAGATGTATTCCGCTGTCAGGCTCTCATCTAGCTGGCAGGGCAGGTTGATCTCTCGTGGAAGCCTAGTCCTTAGCTACGAGATGGATTCCGCTGTCAGGCTCTCATCTAGCTGGCAGGGCAGGTTGATCTCTCGTGGAAGCCTAGCCCTTAGCTCCGAGATGGATTCCGCTGTCAGGCTCTCATCTAGCTGGCAGGGCAGGTTGATCTCTCGTGGAAGCCTAGTCCTTAGCTCCGAGATGGATTCCGCTGTCAGGCTCTCATCTAGCTGGCAGGGCAGGTTGATCTCTCGTAGAAGCCTAGTCCTTAGCTCCGAGATGGATTCCGCTGTCAGTCTCTCATCTAGCTGACAGGGCAGGTTGATCTCTCGTGGAAGCCTAGCCCTTAGCTCCGAGATGGATTCTGCTGTCAGGCTCTCATCTAGCTGGAAGGGCAGGTTGATCTCTCGTGGAAGCCTAGTCCTTAGCTCCGAGATGGATTCCGCTGTCAGGCTCTCATCTAGCTGGCAGGGCAGGTTGATCTCTCGTGGAAGCCTAGCCCTTAGCTCCGAGATGGATTCCGCTGTCAGGCTCTCATCTAGCTGGCAGGGCAGGTTGATCTCTCGTGGAATCCTAGTCCTTAGCTCCGAGATGGATTCCGCTGTCAGGCTCTCATCTAGCTGGCAGGGCAGGTTGATCTCTCGTGGAAGCCTAGTCCTTAGCTCCGAGATGGATTCCGCTGTCAGGCTCTCATCTAGCTGGCAGGGCAGGTTGATCTCTCGTGGAAGCCTAGTCCTTAGCTCCGAGATGGATTCCGCTGTCAGGCTCTCATCTAGCTGGTAGGGCAGGTTGATCTCTCGTGGAAGCCTAGTCCTTAGCTCCGAGATGGATTCCGCTGTCAGGCTCTCATCTAGCTGGCAGGGCAGGTTGATCTCTCGTGGAAGCCTAGCCCTTAGCTCCGAGATGGATTCCGCTGTCAGGCTCTCATCTAGCTGGCAGGGCAGGTTGATCTCTCGTGGAAGCCTAGTCCTTAGCTCCGAGATGGATTCCGCTGTCAGGCTCTCATCTAGCTGGCAGGGCAGGTTGATCTCTCGTGGAAGCCTAGTCCTTAGCTCCGAGATGGATTCCGCTGTCAGGCTCTCATCTAGCTGGCAGGGCAGGTTGATCTCTCGTGGAAGCCTAGCCCTTAGCTCCGAGATGGATTCCGCTGTCAGGCTCTCATCTAGCTGGCAGGGCAGGTTGATCTCTCGTGGAAGCCTAGTCCTTAGCTCCGAGATGGATTCCGCTGTCAGGCTCTCGTCTAGCTGGCAGGGCAGGTTGATCTCTCGTGGAAGCCTAGCCCTTAGCTCCGAGATGGATTCCGCTGTCAGGCTCTCATCTAGCTGGCAGGGCAGGTTGATCTCTCGTGGAAGCCTAGTCCTTAGCTCCGAGATGGATTCCGCTGTCAGGCTCTCATCTAGCTGGCAGGGCAGGTTGATCTCTCGTGGAAGCCTAGTCTTTAGATCCGAGATGGATTCCGCTGTCAGGCTCTCATCTAGCTGGCAGGGCAGGTTGATCTCTCGGGGAGATCAAGTCCCACCCCCGAGAGGATCTCCTCAGCCAGGCTCCCACTAGCTGGTTGGGTCGAATGTGCCTCGGGGAGATCAAGTCCCACCCCCGAGAGGATCTCCTCAGTCAGGCTCCCACTAGCTGGTTGGGTCGAATGTGCCTCGGGGAGATCAAGCCTCACCCCGAGAGGATCTCCTCAGCCAGGCTCCCATTAGCTGGTTGGGTCGAATGTGCCTCGGGGGGAGTAAAAGCCCCTTTGCTCCGATGAGAATCCCGCTGCCAGGCTCTCACTAGCTGGCAGGGCTGGTGGTACCTCTCGTGGGGGCTAAGTATTTTTTACCTGGAGGGGGTCTCGCCACCCAGGCTCCCATAGCTGGCGTGGCAGGTTGACTCCCTGGAGAGGCGCGCAAGGAAATTGCACTCAGCGAATACGTTGGGTTGGACATTTCTTTCCGAGTTTGTGCCAACCTCGAAAAGAGCGGGGATTGTGTACAACCCCGTATTCGCCCCTGTATAGTTTTAAGCTTTTGGGAGATTTTGCACTCTCAGTGGACAATTTTGGCTCTAGCTTGGAAACATACTAGTAGGGGGAGGAAAAATCTACCTCCCCCCAGTGGCCCTCTTTTGGAGGGCGGGTGCGACAAGTTGGCTAACTCCATCCCCCGTCCCTGTAGGTGCTTGGCGGCCTGGTGGGGCGAGACCGGCCGGGGGCCGGGGTCTCGCCCCTGCTCCTTCTAGCCTGGCGGCCTGGTGGGGCGAGACCGGCCGGGGGCCGGGGTCTCGCCCCTGCTCCTTCTAGCCCGGCGGCCTGGTGGGGCGAGACCGGCCGGGGCCGGGGTCTCGCCCCCTGCCCCTTCTAGCCCGGCGGCCTGGTGGGGCGAGACCGGCCGGGGCCGGGGTCTCGCCCCTGCCCCTTCTAGCCTGGCGGCCTGGTGGGGCGAGACCGGCCGGGGGCCGGGGTCTCGCCCTGCTCCTTCTAGCCTGGCGGCCTGGTGGGGCGAGACCGGCCGGGGGCCGGGGTCTCGCCCCTGCTCCTTCTATCCTGGCGGCCTGGTGGGGCGAGACCGGCCGGGGGCCGGGGTCTCGCCCCTGCTCCTTCTAGCCTGGCGGCCCGGTGGGGCGAGACCGGCCGGGGGCCGGGGTCTCGCCCCTGCTCCTTCTAGCCTGGCGGCCTGGTGGGGCGAGACCGGCCGGGGGCCGGGGTCTCGCCCCTGCTCCTTCTAGCCCGACGGCCTGGTGGGGCGAGACCGGCCGGGGGCCGGGGTCTCGCCCCTGCTCCTTCTAACCACACAACAAAGAAAGTCTTACTAAACATGCTTAATGAGTTTTAATGCTGCAGGAATATGCGTGTAGATCTCGCTTAGACCCTTCTTCCTTCTCGCCGGTGCGTCCAAACCCTAGCCGTTCTTCTCTTCTTCTTCTCCAAGATGATGGCCTCCAATGTCTCTTTTTTCTCTCTAATTTCGTGCCCCCTTTAGGAATGAAAATCCCCTCTTAAAAACGAGCAGCCACTTTCCAATAGATGCCTCCTTCCATATTTAGTTTTGGCGCAAAATTCGAAATTCGAATTTTAAAAACGCCCAGACTTGTTACAACAACTGCTTCAGGTTTCTGTAACAACTGCACAGCCAAAATATAATTCCTGCACTTACTTTGCCGGTTCGATTTCTACGTCATTTCTAATAAGAAAAACATAATCAAAATATGTTAATCAAGCGTGAATAACATGACTATTAATTTATGGATATTTATACTAATTTAAGTCATTTCTTCTCATTTATCACAACGATTATGTAAAACTAGGGGACTAGATAACTTCAATTGAGAAGTTATCAGTCAGCGGGATAAGCCCGACCAGATGTTGATCCGTCTGGATCGCCCAAACGTCGTCGCCTCTCGGTTGTCGCCGGAGCCCAAAACTGCAGCTTCTGCCTGGAGTTGTCTGCAACCGTTTGATAGAACCACCTCCACCTGATCACGTCTCCTAGACTGCACTGGAGCCGCCGCCGCTGGACGGCCCCGCCTACTGCCGTTTGGAGTCGCCGCCTCCTAACCTACTGCTGCATGGAGTCATGGCCTCCTCCTGCGGCTGGCTGGAGTCACAACCTGAAGCCTGCAAACTAGAAGACACTAGAGCCGCTGTCGCTAGACAGCTCCGCCTAAACCCGCATGTCGCCGTCGCCTAGCTTCTTCAACGTCGGATGCGTCGCTGAGGGTGGACGGCATGATGGATCCCAAGTTCCTCTTCTTCCTTGCTTTGGTTTTTATCTCAAACGGGATGACTGCGCTTGATGGCGTAAATTGATCGGGTTGCAGCCCGCTCCTTATATATGTGAAGATCTCCCTCTCCAATTAAGGAGATAACATAAGAAGAGGATAAAGTCATTGATGGCACCGGCCAAGGAAGGAAGGAGCCAATCAATCCTCCTAATACCATTCCTAAATTAGGATTTCCCCTTTAATTGATATTACTAAAGATAGATTAGCCCAGATTAGGAATCGTAGCCTCCCACGGATCGATGACGTGTCACGATCCTGACGATCCGGGCACATGGATTGTGGAAGTGTCATAAACTCAACAATCTCCACCTTGACGCCTCACGGGATGAACTCCACCTCGATGTCTAACGAACGTAACTCTACCACCAGCCTGAATCCCCCCTACCGGCGTCTACGAGCCCCCTCTCCCTGGGGTACTCTTGTCGATCAACATGCATCAGTATGAGCCAAGTCAAGACTGTTCTTGAACTTTACTCCTGTCAAAGATTTCGCCAGCATGTTCGCACCATTATCCTCCGAAGAGATCTTCCGCAACTTCATGCCTCCACCTCCAGCGAACTTCCTCGACTCTTGGTAGTGCACACTGATGTGCTTTGTCCTTGTACGATACACCAGGTCTTTTGCAAGACAACTTGCACTCGGACTTCTACTATGCAGCTCCACCGTCTTCTGAGTAATCCTGAGTTCCTTGGTGGGACTTTTTAGCCAGATGGCTCCCCTTGCGGTGTCTGGGCACTTCTGAGATGACACTTTACCCTTCTTCTCCATGGCTGCGAAGATTTTATCTTCGCCAAGGCCCTTCCTCTATGTGAACTTCTTCGCCACGAATCTTGCCTTGTTACTCCACTGGTCCTTCCTAGCTTTCCCCTGAGAGCGGTCTCTTCTCTTTATAGCTTTTTCATAGGAACTATGATTTGAGGAAATAGCCTGAAAGGCATATGCTACCGTGTCCTGCAGCCCGAGAGGCAGTCTGACCTCTCTCCTCGCCCTTCCACTCGCAATCGTGATACCGACCAGTCTGTAGAGAGTAGTAGAACGCTCTCATTTCATGACTACCTGCACGCCTCTCTTGACCTTCAAATATCCGTCGTTGCCGGTATAAGAATTCCAGACAGCCTCCAGAGTGCCTAGAGAAATCAAGCTCTTTCTCAATTTGGGCACAAATCGAACGTTGGTGAGTGTCCCGACCACTTCGTTGAATATCTTAATCCTGATGTTACCAACTCCCAACGTCTCGCACTCTAATTTGTTCCCCATAAAAATACGACCACCTTCATACTGCCTAAAGCTGGAGAACCATTCTATGTTTGTGCACATGTGGTACGTGCATTATATATCCAAGATCCAGGAACCTGTGGTCTCGAGGCTGGGTAAGACATGAATAACGTCGGCTTCGTTCTCATCCTTAGATGCCACCGCAGCCTGATGTAGCTCATGTGTCTGCTCCTTAAACTTCCTCTTCGGGTAATTATTCTTCCAGTGCCCCTCCTCCTTGCAGTAGTGACACTTAGTATTCCTGCCTCCAGACTTAAACCTAGGTCGGTCTTCCTCCTTGCCTTTTCCACTCGATCTGCCCCGGGCTGGGTCATTTCTCTTCACGAATAAGCCCTCATCGGCTCTAGGGCTCGACTTGCTTCTCGTTTCGTTTGAGAACAGCATTGTCATCACTTCTTCCATCCTCAGGGTGTCCTTCCCATACAGAATCATGGTGACCAGATAATCGAAGGACTTCGACAATGAAGACAACATGAGAAGAGCCTGGTCTTCCTCCTCGACCTTAATGTCCATACTACGCAACTGAGAAATCAGTTTGTTGAACACATTCATGTGGTCAAGAAGCGGAGTGCTGCCCGACATCCTCAAGCTGTAAAGTTGTTTCTTTACGTACAGCTTATTCGTGAGGAATTTTGACATATATAGCTCCTCCAGCTTCTTCCACGGATCCGTTGTAGTCTCATCATTGACTACACTGTACATTATTTCATCAGCTAAACACAGCTGAATCGTGCTGATGACCATCAGATCCAGCTCCTCCCATTCGTCGTCTTTCTTCAACCCGGCCTTCTCCTTTCCAAGGAGCGCCTTATGAAGACCTTGCTGGACGAGTACTGCTTTGATCTGCTTTTGTCACAGACCAAAATCAATTTTGTAGTCGTACTTGGGAATTTCAAATTTTGCTGCCATCTTATTGCTCACAGAGCTACTGGGCAATCTGAATAATATTCACGGACCAGATCTGAGAAGATAGGGAGCGGACCAATGTCGTCACCTACCGTTGAACCGGATCTAAAACCAGAACGTCCAGACGATCACCCCTGCGGAACCTCCCTCTGATACCAATTGTTGTGAAATTGATCTGATTCGTGACTACGTGACTCGCCGCAGATCACGCAACGTAAGATAGCCGATCAATTTCAATGACGCAAAATCATAGGCTAGAAGAAATTCCACAAATACAATCACAAACATCAAAAGATATATGTGGTTCGGAGATGGGCTCCTACGTACACGGGGAGAGCGCGTAGGAAAAGATCCACTATAATCAATGAGATTACAAGTTATAAACAGAGACCGTTAACATGGTCGAACAACAAGAGAAAAGCAAAAAAACTGAAGAAGAACACTATCGTCGTTGCTGTCGCCGCCATTGTCGCCGCAGGCGATATCACCCTGTCTTCTTCCTCCTGGATCTGCCGCCTCCTGCAACTGCTGTCGCTGCCTGGATCCACCACTGCACAACCGGCCGCCGGGATGAGCCCGGCTAGATGTCGATCCGCCTGGATCGCCCGTACGCCGCCACCACTCTGTTGTCGCCGGAGCCTGAAATTGTCGCCTCTGCCTGGAGTTGTCTGTCGTTGCTGGACAGAACCACCTCCACCTGATCCCGTCGCCCGAACCGCACTGGAGCCGCCACCGCTGGACGGCCCCGCCTGCTGCCGCTTGGAGTCGCCGCCTCCTAACCTGCTGCTGCCTGGAGTCATCACCTCCTCCTGCGGCTGCCTTGAGTCGGAACCTGAAGCCTGTCAACTGAAAGACACAGGAGCCGTCGCCGCTGGACAGCTCCGCCTGAACCCGCCTGCTGCCACCGCCTAGCTTCTTCAACGCCGGATGCATCGGTTAGGGTGGACGGCGTGGATTGCGGAGGTGTCATAAACTCAACACATGAATTCAATTCTCATTGTGTGTATGCATTATTTAGTAATTTGTTGTCTGACCGGTTCACGATCCGACCGGTTGAATCGGCCGGTCTGATCCGGTTTTAAAAATGTTGGGTGTACTCCCTCACATACAATTATTCTTCTTATTTTAAATTCAATTAAACAAAAAAAATAAAAAATTAATACTCATTATGCTGCATCAGCAAGTTCAAATATTTTTAGGCAGCTGTTAAAGGCAAACCTATTTTCGACAGTCGCACACCAAAAAACAAAAAACCCTCTATTTTTTCTTCCTCCTGTTATTACGACGCAAACCTTCTCGCCCCCAAATCGCAAACCCTTTGGTTACCCCGATAACCGCTGATTTCCGCTCCTCCCGTCGGTAAACGCCGAGAGGAGAAGATGCGACCGCTTCCCCGTCGTCGCGCCCCGCGTCGCCCCAGTCACCGCCACAGTCCCCATTACTGTCGTTCATCCATTTCCCGGACACCTGGAAGGGTTACGCCATGGAGAACAGTAGTTGGCAAGAAGGTAAACAGAGCTTCGATTCTTTACCCATTTCAGTTTGCAGCTTGGGTTAGGGTACGTATTGGCCTTCCCTGTTGCTTCTGATTGCTCCGTGCCCGCATTTTCTTTCAGTTTTTTCCGTTAGTTTAGGGTTTACTATTTCGAGCTGTTGTAATTGATGTCATTGCTGTGCGTTGTTGGTAGATGATTTTAACAGGCCATATTCCTTTCTTTGAACTCAACAATGAGATTTCTTCCTTCCCTTATCCTCCTTGTCAGTGAAACTGATTTTAACATGCCATATTCCTATCAGAATGCAGTTGCTAAGATCTGGTTTGTTTGATTTTTTTCAGACCCAAATTCGGATGGGGAGAAGCTGAGAGAGGAATGCTCTAAGGAAGGTATTATATGCTCTGTTGTGTACGAATTTGGATGCTCTGTTGTGTTGTTTTGGTATAGTTTTGTATGGTTTTTCCAAACTGATGATGTGTGTTTTTTTGTATGGTTTTGCATGCTCTGCTCATGTATGGCTTTGGATGCTCTGATGTGTGGTTTTGTCTTGTTTGTATGGTTTTGCATGGTTTTGTATGGTTTTGTATGTTTTGTATGGTTTTTTCAGTGAACTCCTACTGACTGTGTACTCCGAGCTATTGTAAGTGATGACTCTGTTGTGTATTTGCAGTGAAATTTGATGTTGCATCTAGTTTTGAGACCGAACAACTCTTTCCCTCCAGAGAATCACTTGTTGAGTGGGTTCGAGGTGTTGGCTTAAGTTTGGGTTTCGTTGTGATGATAAAAGGTTCAGACAAGCTAACAGCTCGACTCACACCTCGTATTTTCTTGGGTTGTGATAGAGGGGGGAAATATCGGGCTAATCAAAATAGGAAGGATTTTGTGAACAAAAAATGTAGAAAATCATCAAGTAAGCGGTGTGGTTGCCAATTCAATGTCAAAGGCCAAAAATCAGCAAATGTTGATGAATGGAAGATTATCGTTCCTTGTGGTAAGCATAACCATGAAAATGTTCATTTGGAGGCACACACGTATGCTGGCCGGTTAAATGAGGCTGAGGGCAAGATAGTGGAACAGATGTATAGTTCCGGAGTCAAGCCACGAAAAATTTTAGCTGTCGTGAAAAAAAGTAGGGTAGGAAACACGACAACCATAAGAACTATTTTTGTATATAAATTGTTAATCCCTCTCATTAGTATAACTTTTATTACTTAATATTGGAAAAAATTTCTTAATGCTCGCAGGTTTGCATTGAGGTCGATATGCCACGGTTACCAGGAGGAAGCAACGAGAGACTTACTATGTTTTGTTGTTGCTTAAAATACATGTTATTTAAGCCTAAACTGTGTGATATTTTGATTTCTGATTTTGGTTTGTGTTTAGTGTTTTTGGTTTGTACTTAACAGTTTGGTTTGCGCAACAAAAAATTCAAAAAAATTGATTTTTTTGTATTTTAATTTGCGACTAGCGAAAATGAATTTGCCTTTAACAGTTGCCTATTTTTATTATCACTCACAAAGCTCACGTGAGAGGGATAGTGTGCCCGAATGTGTGCTACTATATTAATAATTTATAAAATGTACACACGAGAAGTAGGATTATCAGAAATATCGGCATAAATCCTAATAAAATTGGCACTGAAATTAAAGTTAATATTAATAAAAGAAAAAGAATATGGGATATATATAGTATTATGATAATCATTTTTTACGGTCGTGCCGCGTAACGGCGTTTCCTGCGGCAGGCAGAGGCCCAGAGGGGACGCTGGCAAAATGGTAAGGGCATAATTACATGGAAGGTGAAGGGTATTTTTGGAATATTTTTGGATTTGGAAGGACGCAAATAAATCGAAGCACATGGGGGAACAAGGAGAGGGTGAGGGCTAGGAGTAGGAGGCGCTTCCTCCGCACCTAGTGGGCCGTTATGCCGCCCAAAAGGACACCTTAGCCTTATGTGGGTGGGCCCATTCTCCTTCTTTCCCTCACTTCCTCAACATTTTTAACTCCTCATTATTCTTTTATTTAATTCATTCTTATTTTTTATTCTATTTTTTTTGAACCTATTTACACGATTATGCTATATATATATATATATATATATATATATATATATATATATATATATATATATATATATATATATATATATATATATTAATAACAACCCAAACTAATTATTATGTGCCAACCTATCTCTCATCCATGCATGATATAGAGGCAGGCATTAATTAGATTATTCCTTAAATTAAAATTTGACCTCTGCATATTAATTGCATTCTAGATCTTGTGATGAAAATGTGATCAAACAATTAATGTTGCAACTAAATGTTAACCTTTTCATGATGAAATCTCCAGCTAATCAACAATGTTCAACCTATAAATCTTGGATATATGATTTAGGGTCGTCCACGTGCCAGTGCAACGGCCGGCAAAGTGAAGAAAATTTATTAGTTATCGATAAAAATCGTTAAATGATGATGGCCGAGAGGCGATTATCGTGGCCGCAAAAATGTCAACAAACCATTGATTTTGAAGATGCATATACTTAATAAATGGCAGTATGATTTACTACTTGGACGGTGGGCAAACATGCTCTCCATGTTGTGACAACTCATTCTCATTTTCTAGAATTATTTTTATTATACATTATATTTATACTCTAACAAGTGATAGTTAATGTTAATTTGTCTATTTTTTAAAAGCATGCTCTTATCTCAATAATTTTTATTAAAATTTGTGTATAATTGTATTTTTTTTATAATGATGACACTCGAAAACTCTGTATATTGGTTGATGTTTGATGATCATTTTTGTCTATGCGTAGTTCAAAGATAAATACAGGTCAAACTAAAAAAACATTGAAAGCAGGGAACCTATATAGACCTTGTCTTGCACGCAATCGTTAGGAGTTGAAATTGCGCGGCCTGTACATAGCCGAAAACGGCCTGCATATAGTGTGTGTGTGTGTGTAGAGAGAGAGAGAGAGAGAGAGAGAGAGAGAGAGAGAGAGAGAGAGAGAGAGAGAGAGAGAGAGAGAGAGAGAGAGAGAGAGAGAGAGAGAGAGCCTTTTAATGAAGCTTTGTAAATTGTGCATTGCATTAGTTTTTTCTTATTTTTTTCCTTTGTTTTTTAGCAACCGTTAGATCAAAAAATAAACAAAATGGATTTCACCCGCTCCCTTTGTGGAACGCTAGGCGTCCGTAATTATTCTTCTTCTTTATCGAGCTCACGAGCTGGCTCAACTCAACAACACCCCAATACACAAGTGAATTTAGTGCAGCTTTTGCAAAGATGTTAATGCAGGACGGTCATATCATGGGGCTCACTGATTATTACTAAATGCAAACTCAAATTTGAGGAGTTAACATACAATAATTAAGAATTATATAAAAAAAACTCAACAATAGAAGGAAACTTGACAAATAGAGAGCATGTGATAGTATTAAGGAGAGAGTGCATGAATCATAAAATAAACAAGTAATTAAATGAATATCAACACTAGCCGCAAACAATATGTAAACAATGTTACAAAAATATGAAAAGAATGAACAACAATATAGAAATAAACAATCACAGATGACACATATTTACTTAGCTGACCCCAAGATGAGTTACGTTTCCACGGGCAGGAACAGTCAGATATTCAATATTAAAAGTAGAAGCGGTTACAGAGAGCTTGAGGATTTCAAAATTCAGAATTTCTAGTACCCAAAACTAAGAACAACCATGTGTTTATGTTACACTCCGTACAATTACAATTTTGGGAAAAACATATAGAAACACTATTTAGAACACGCATGTATACCTCGGATTATGAACCGGCCTCCTCATGAATATCCACCACCAATCTGCGCAACCAAATGAATTCCTAAGCTGCCAAGGACGCCATCTTGTACTCATGCACCTCGGTAGTGGAGTTGAACACTGAGTTATGCTTCTTAATTATTATACCACGAGATAGCTATTGAACCACACATGAAGACATACCCTGACATCGACTTCCAATCATAAGCATCTCTGTCACAGCCAGCATTCGTGAACCTGTATAAACTTAAGTTAGCGTCTCTTCCATACAACAACCCCATGTATATATATGGTTGATTTAACATACCTCAAGATTCTCATCGCCGCCTCCATATGAGGCTTCTTAGGTACGTGCATATAACGACCTACTTAGCCAACGCAAGTGAGATATCCGACCATGTAATCGTCAAATATATTAACTCCCTGTCGGTCAGGCTCCCTGTCGCCAACCTCCGTCGGCCCGCCTCCATCTGTTGGCCCCTTGGCCGATGCCTAACCTCCACCGTCTAACTATCTCGTTCGCGTAAACACCAATTATGGAGGGTGCGTGTATCCGAATTTTAGTATGAGTGTGTGCATAACCAATCACGTAAATATGCGCATAATAAAATATAAGATAGCGGGGAGCGTATAACGAAAATACCACAATGGTCTGTATATAACAAATAATATGGTTGTGGAATACCCATAACCATATTCGTAATGATTGTGCGCATAGTACAAAAATTAATGGTAATTATTGCGTGCAGATAGTCACAAAACTATCCATAATAGGTGTACATATAGCACATACATTAGTTACGAGGCACGAATAGCCGCAAAACTATTTTATCCACTTAATTACAAAAATGTCACCCTCAAAACCTATAAAAAAGGGCCTCAAACCCTCTTGTCATCCTTCTAATTTTCTACACACGAGAAAGCTCCCGAAGAATCCTTCAAAGATCTCTCTATGCATTCAAAAGAATTCTCAAAGATCATCGAAGACCTTCAATAATCTCTTGAAAATCTCCTATGCCAGCAACATTCAAAGACCCTTTTGAGATTTCACTGTGCACATTGCACCCCACGCACATTGCACTCCATGAACATTGCACCCCGTGCACTTCACACACATTGCACCCTACATATTTTGCGACTAGCACATCACTCTAAACTCCTCCGCTCGCAACCGGAGACAAGCCGCGGACTCCAGTTCATGCCTAGCACACTACTCCCTCTTAGTAGCACCATACAAAGACTCCAGACACATTGCTCCCCGCTTTTACAGTCCAGAAAATACACAACTTCACGAGCGGTGGTCTGTCACCCTCGAAGCTTTTTCTCCCTCTTTCACGACTACTAGTTGTAACGAGAGCCGGCATGCCGCCCTCGAGTTCTCTACAAGCTTTTATAACAAGCAAAAAGATAGTGAATATGTTGGAACCAAGAAACTCGGTCTCTGTTGTTCGGACCAAGGGGTGACTAAAGCTTACTGATTTAGTGTTCTCCCCGCGGAGGTCTTGACGAGAAGGTGGCAAATCGAAAGAATAGTTTCGGTATACATATAAGCAAGACCTGCGTGTTGCAGCGAGGAGGTCCGACCACACACCCGGAAGTCCATAAGAACTTCCCCTCCAAAAGTCAATGTTGAGCTCGACACAAGTGAGGGCCAATGTGAGCGGGATGAAGGTCCCTGCAACTTGTGACTTGGGGTGTTATTTATAGGCAAACTCTAATCCAGGGGCACAATAGTCTTTTTGGCATGTTGGAGCTCGCTGCCCCAGGTCACCTCGCAGCTGATATGGTGAGGTCTTCTTGCAGCAAATATGGCAAGGTCACCTCATGAGGGCCTACTCACCTGGCTGGCTCGAGCCTACCTTCTTAGGCACGATTTGCGCTGGACTTGACAAATTGGGGTTGTACATAATATTTAGCTGATACAGACCTGAACACATGTTTTTCCCCATTTCTGAGATTTTACATGTTAAAAATGTTGATGTATATTTGGATATATAACAGGTTCGGAGGCTTAACAGGTTTGGTTTGGATACCGAGATATCTGATTGTTGAAACCGAAAACTCAGTCTCTTGTGGAGTTCACCCTTGGGGAAAGGTGATCGCGCACCTACTTCTCTCCTGCAAGCCGAACTGCAAAAGGAAATGGGAACTGACCCAAGGGCCCGGCGTGGAGGTCCCACCACACACCCAAAAGATCTTAGAGCCCTTTACCTCCTTAGCCAATGGCCAAGCTAAGGCTACCTCAAAAAGCGCAAGAAGATCTGAATACTGATAAGTGTGCCTTATGAGGTGATCCTTGGGTCTTATTTATAGATTTTTGAAAATGACCTGTCAATAGCCAACCTCTGTTGTTTTGAACAGCTATATGCAGCCCAACTGGGTCTGCTAATAGTGTAACTCCGTCGTTCTATTAAGCTATTCGCCCCCCTAGCAAGGATAAAATGGTAAAGAAAAATACCTCATAGGAGACAGGGCAAGTGGAGCATCATCACTCAACGCCAAAGCCAGAAGGGTATTGAGAGTGTCGAGTGGAGCAACGTCACTCAACACCAAAGCCAGAAGGGCGCCGAGAGCGTCGAGTGAAACATCATCACTCAACGCCAAAGCCAGAAGGGCGCCAAGAGCGTCGAGTGGAACAACGTCACTCAACGCCAAAGCCAGAAGGATGCCGAGAGCGTCGAGTGAAACATCGTCACTCAATGCCAAAGCAGAAGGGCGCTGAGAGCGTCGAGTGGAACATCGTCACTCAACGCTAAAGCCAGAAGGACGTCGAGAGCGTCGAGTGGAACATCGTCACTCAACGCTAAAGCCAAAAGGACGTCGAGAGCGTCGAGTGGAACAACGTCACTCAACGCCAAAGCCAGAAGGGCGCCGAGAGTGTCGAGTGGAAGATCGTCACTCAATGCTAAATCCAGAAGTGCATCGAGAGTGTTGAGTGGAGCAACGTCACTCAACGCCAAAGCCAGAAGTGTATAACCCCGTGTCCGGCGAGTGAGGTCGCCAGGAACCAGACCAGGCGATTCAGATCGTCCAAGCAACAGGCAAGCCCAGCAAAGGACTCTGAAGATCGTTGGTGAGCTCGGCAAGGAGAAGCCGAACCCGAGCTCGGCATTCGTCGACCGCGAGCTCGGCATTTGCCGAGCTAAGCCAGGATTTGTCAAGCTGAGGTCGACTAATGGAGGGCGACTGATGGGCGAGCTCGCCATCCTGACTCGCGCTCGTGCAAAGGAACTCGGCAACAGCAGACGAGCAGGATCTGCCGAGGTGGCCAGGCTCCCCAGCCGGCCCAGATATATGAGGTACTTCTTATTGTTTTGTCCCTGCTGGTCTGCCCATAGCCCTTCAAAACAGTGGAGTTTGGATGTTGACAGACCCAACCAACGGTATTTTGGTAACTTCAGGTCAGTTCAGTTTGGTTATTGACAGTTCAGATTCTAAAAACTATAAATAGGACCAAGGGGTACCCCAGAATGCATGCTTCATGTGCCTCATTGCTCCAGTTCTTAAGTGCTTTCTGAGGATACCTTAGCTCGGCCTTTGGATAAGGAGGGGAAGCGCTCTCAGATCTTCCGGGTGTTTGGTGGGTTCTCCCCACCGAGCCCTTGGGTCGGTTCTTGTCTTTGTTTTCCTTTGTTATTTTGCTTGCAAAAGCGAAGTAGGCACGCGATCACCCCTTCCCCAAGGGTGAACTCCACAAGAGACCGAGATTTCAGTTTCAACAAAAAGGGCGCTGAGAGCGTTGAGTGGAGCAACGTCACTTAACGCCAAAGCTAGAAGGGCGTCGAGAGCAATGAGTGAAGCAACGTCGCTCAACGCCAAAGCCAGAAGGGCGCCAGCGGGGGTAAAGTCTAGGTGAAGTCTCATAAAATAGCTGGGCAAGTAGCCCTCTGATACCTTCATTCGCCCGGGGCGGTCTGGGATTATTACTACAGAATGAATTCTAGAAGACTTGAGCTCACTGAGCTTTGTTCGACGAATCTAGGATTCTAACTCACGAGGTCGTCTCATGGGAGACTTGGCGATAAGAAGGTGACGAATAAAAAAAATAGCTCTGGACTGCGTACAAATAAGACCTGCGTGTTATAACAAAGAGGTCCCTCCACACACCCGAAAGTCTATAGGAACTTCCCCTCCTAAAGCCATTATTGCGCTCAGCACAAGTGAGGTTGACTATTAACTCACCCCTCATAGGGGGGGTGAAGGTCCCTTACACTTGTGTCTTGGGGTATTTTTTATAGGCAAATTCATGGGGGGGGGGGGGGTATGGTCTGTGAATATCCGCTCCCGCCCCAACCAAAATGATATTCACAGACCTAAATGGTCTAAGATTACGTGAAAAACTGAGCTCGCCCCGGTGGGGAATTTGTTCTCAACTTGGCCCAGGTGAGCGAGGCCTTCTCAACTCGCTCCAGGTGCGCAAGGCCTTCTCAACTCACCTCAAGTGGGTGAGACCTTCTCAACTCTCCCCAGCTGGGCGAGGCCTTCCCAACTCACTCCAGGTAGGCGAGGCCATCTCAACTCACCCAAGGTGAGTGAGGCCTTCCCAACTTGCCCTAGGTGGGTGAGACCATCTCAACTTGCCCTAAGTGGGCGTGGCATTCTCAACTCACCCCAGTTGGGTGAGGCCTTCTATAATGTCCCCGCACCCTAGCGTGTACTCTAATTTCCACATATTCCGGTTCCAGTTACCGGGCTGCATCCCAAGCATCTCAACCCCTCTCCAGCCCACCTGCGGGTTGTTGGTGCCCACAACCTCCCTTTGATGAGCGAACTCAACAGTTAAGTTGGGCCATACGGGGACTTCCCAGGAGGTCACCCATCCCAGGACTACTCTCTCCCAAGCACGCTTAACTATGGAGTTCCTGATGAGAAGTGAAGGAACTCCATAGTTAAGTGTGCTTGAGCGATAGTAGTACTGAGATGGGTGACCTCCTGGGAAGTCCCCGTACGGCCCAACTTAACTATCGAGTTCGCTCATCAAAGGGAGGTTGTGGCCACCAACAACCCGCAGGTGGGCTGGAGAGGGGTTGGGGTGCTTGGGCTGCAGCCCGGTAATCGGAACCGAACCAGGTGGAAATTAGAGTACACGCTGGGGCGCGGGGACGTTACAATATAAGTGCACTTTTTGTGACAACCTAGGCCCGACTCCACTCAGGACCACGTCCACCGGGGGAGACCCAGCAGGACCCAGCTGGCATTGTCCGAGCTGCAGCCCAAGCACCCCAACCCCTCTTCATCCAATAGGCGGGTTGTTGGTGGCCACAACCTCCCTTTGATTAATCAAACTCGATAGTCAAGCGCGCACCATGGGGACTTTTCTGGAGGTTACCCATCCCAGTAATACTCCAGCCCGAGCACGCTTAACTATGGAGTTCCTTCACTTCTCATCACCATTTGAGTTACAGCTCAATTGGTGATGATGAGTTGGAAAACTCCATAGTTAAGCGTGCTCGGGCTGAAGTAATGTCGGGATCCGTGACCTTCTGGGAAGTCCCCGTGATGCGCGCTTGACTATCGAGTTTTCCTCATCAAATAGAGGTTGTGGTCATCAACAACCTGCATGTGGGCTGGAGAGGGGTTGGGGTACTTGGACTGCAGCCCGGTAACATCGCCTAGAGCGGAGCCGTGACATTATCGCGTTAGATCAGCTAGGGTCGTTACAATAAAAGGTGCACGTACTTTTTATGATGACCCAGGCCCGGCTCCAGTCGGGACCACATCCACTGAGGGAGACCCAGCGGGACCCAGCTGGCATCGTCCAGGCTGCAGCCCAAGCACCCCAACCCGTCTCCAGCCAACAGACGAGTTATTTGTGGCCACAACCTCCCTTTGATGAGTTAAACTGAATAGTCAAGCGCGCACCACGAGAACTTCCTAGGATGTCAATCATCCTAGTACTACTCTAGCCCAAGCACGCTTAACTATGGAGTTCCTTCACTTATCATCACCAATTGAGCTGCAGCTGGGTCCCGCTGGGTCTCTCTCAGTGGATGTGGTCCCGAGTGGAGCCAGGCCTGGATCGTCACACCTTCTCAGCACGCCCCAGGTGGGTGAGGCCTTCTCAGCTCTCCCCAGGAGGGAGAGACCTTCTGAGCCATCCTCAGGTATCTCTGATATCAACGAATTATGAGTTATACAACTGGATCGAATCTACTTGGATTTGGTGATTTTTTTCATTTTACATTTTCATTTTTAAATATTGAAAAGTAGTACCCATGATAAAATAAAATCGTAGTCTTTTAGTCTCACTAATTTCCATGGGTGGAAACTCCATGATCAACTTGACTTGAAAGAATGAGAAATTTATCACACAGTACTCATCAATTTTGTCATTATCCAAAAGGATGAGGGTGAATATCTATGGAGCGAAGACGAGGATTTTTGTAGGGATTATCTTATGAATTTCCTGAATCCTCGCCTTACAATGTCTTATAGTGCGTATAAGTCCGCAAAAGAGAATTGGAATCTCTTGAACGCGTATTTCTAGAAGGAGCAGAGATTATCAAAAACTCTCCTTTGGTAAAAATTTTTTAATACCAAACTTAATGCTAATTCATCAGTCACATCTCAAATTATTGAACTGGAAAATTTGCTTCTCAAGTTTGAAGACAAACAACCTTAAATGTCCAATAATCTTTTTGTGAGTCTGACCTTAAGCAAGTTGGCTCTTAAGTGATTTACCTTCAAGTTTGCAATGAACAGGCTGAAGAAAGAAAAGTAAACCCCATAAAATACTACAAACATGTTGATCTTCTAAGTGATGGATGAACAACACTGCTACCTGACATATAACTAATGATAAGAATCTTTTAAGTATGGTCACAGTAGTTAAGGAAAAGATAAAGAACTACAATGGAGGAGAGACCAATGTGACCATGCTGGGAATGCTACCTTGGTGCTCTAATTAGGTAAAATTTTAATTTTAGAAAATGTTAAATTAATTCCTTCACTAGTTGCTAACCTAATGTCTATTAGTTTACTTTGTGATGTTGGTATTTCATTTAATTTTTATAGCGGTAGAGTAACAGTATCAGTTAACTCATACTATTTTGGTTGTGCATATATCCAAAATAGAATGTATTGATTAAGTCTAGCAAATAATATAGTTCAACAAGTTCAATTAAACTTAGCTAGTCCTAAGACTCTACATGAGAGACTAGAACATGTGAACTATATGAAGATATTTAAAATAGCTAAAACTCATCTGATCATCTTAATCACTACAAATAAAATTAGAAAATGTGAAGTCTGCGCTCAGAATAATATCACTATAAAAACTTTTAGTGTTGTTACTAGGAGCACAACACCCGTAGAACTAATATATTCTGACATCTGTGACTTTAAAAGTTTTATCACTAGGGGTAGGAAGTATATGATCTTTTTTATTGATGACTATTTTAGATTCTGTCACATTTACCTCCTTAAAACTAAAAATGAAGCGTATGAAAAGTTATCTTTTCAAAATCATGGTAAAAAACAAACTTGACATGAAAAATCAAGAGATTAGAAATGATAAAAGAGCAGAATATTTATCCAGTGAATTCAAATATTTCCTTTCTAATCAAGGAATCATAGCTAAAACAACTGCTCCTTACTCACCCCAATCGAATAGTATAGTTGAGATAAAAAAGAACGTTAGCATAAATGTTAAATTCTATGCTCTTTACCATTGGCATGCCTACTAATTATTAGGGAGAATCAATATTAACTACAAATCACATATAAAACAAAGTTCATCATGCTAAGTTAAAGGTAACACCCTACGAGCTTTAGTTTAAGAGACATCCAAATATAACTAGACTTAAGACCCAGCGATGTATAGCTTATGTTAGGGTTCTTGACCCTAGAAGGTATAAAGTTGGACCTAGGACCAAGACGTATGTCTACCTAGGCTATGCTGAAGATAGTGCTGCAGATAAATTCTTAGATATTTCTAATAATATCATTATAGAATCTAATGATGTCATGTTCTTCGAAGATAAATTTCTTAAAGATAAGAACATATCACTCTCAGGTATGCAAGTGACTATTACTAAGGAAGATCCTGAATTAGTATTGATCCCCTCTTATTTAGTTCCAGTAGATAATAATGACTTAGAGTCTCAGAGGACTTCTGTGAGAGAGAGAACTCATAAAACATTTGGTAGTGATTTTGTCACCTATAAAGTAGAGACTATTTCATCCGCTATAAGAAAGTAACGAGATCAAATAATTCACTTCTCAAGAAAGAAGCAATTGATGGAGAGATGAACTCTCTTCTATAAAACAACACATTGACGTTAATTGATAAACCAAAAGAGGCTAAAACTAGAGAGTGTAAGTGTGTTTTGAAAAAAAATATCTTGATTGTAGCATGGCTAAGTATAAAGCATGCTTGGTGGCTAAAAGTTTCATACAAGTTAGTGGAGTAGATTATTTTAATGTATACTCACCTGTGTGTCACCTAACAACCATTAGAATACTCCTTGCAATTGCATTCATTGAGAACTTTATTATTTATCAAATTGATGTTAAGACTGCGCATGCTTTTGAATGACGATCAGACTGAAAAGATATATATGAGTCAACCTGAATGTTTCATTATAGAAGGTCATGAAAATAAGGTCTATAAGTTAATTAAATAACTATATAGGCTAAAAAGCACAAAAATAGTTACATAAGAAATTTGACTATAGTGTAGAGACCATGTGATTAATGTCAGGTCTCTCTGATAAATATTTTTACATATGTCATAGATCAAATAAAGTTGCTCTAATATGTTTGTATGTAGATGATCAATCTGAAGTGAATGACATAAAGTCAAGTTTAATACAAAAATTTATCATTAAAGATCTAGATGTAGCTGAAACTATATTAAGCATGCAAGTGAGCTTTGTGAAAAATGACATTTTTCTAAGTCAAAGCCACTACATAAAATTCATGTTTGATACTTGATGATACAGTCGAAGTAGAGAATTGGAGAAACCATAAGATTATAATATTCGTTTAAAGCCTAATGAAAGAGCTAAAGTTAGACAGATTATTCTAAACCAATTGATAGTCTCATGTATGCTATGGTCTGCACCAAACCTAACATAGTCTTATGGTAGTCATGTTAAGTAGATTAAATAGTGATCCTGGTCAAAACCATTGAAATGCCCTCGATAGGTTGATGAGATAATTAAAGCACACCAAAAAAGTATGTTTTATGTTACAATGGCTATCCTCCAGTTCTTAAAGGATATTCTGATGAATTATGTTGTTTAGAAATAAACGACATCAAGTCCACAAGTGGATTTAATTTCACACTAGGAGGAACAGTTGTAGCCTATAAGTCCAAAAGACAATCATGCATTACTCTCTCTTCAATGGAATCTGAACTTTACACTCTAGTTTCAGCAGGAGAAGAAGTAAAGTGGATAAGAGATTTTCTTATGGAAATTTCACTGACAAACCTGAAACTGAGTTCTATTACAGTTTACTGTGATAATCAAACTACAAAAATGATTGTTACGCAACACTTTGTTCAATGGTAAAAGAAGGTAACTAAAGATGAAACAAGTTTGATTGACCACCCTCATAATTCAAGGGATTATGACTCTGATTAATGTTATGTCAAAAGATAATGTTGCAGACGCTTTGACAAAATGCTTAAATAGAGTTCTCACAATCAAAACAACGATGGAGATGTGATTGAAATTCATAGAAATATGAAAAAAATTTATATGGTTATGTTTGATGGTAAGAACTCATACCTGCAAACATTAAAACATCTAATAACAGATTTAAAAATCCAAATAATCTTTTGATGAAAACTCAAGATGGTTAACTGTTAGTCATTACACTTTTGATGACTTAATATCTCTCTCATTAACAAGTTGATTCAATGATTATTTAGCTAAGAATTGAATAGAAAGTCATTATAAAAGTTAATCTAATATTAATGATCATAACACATTATTTAATACTTGATAATATTGCAAATAATGTTGTGCCAAATCATTCTACACTTGATGATAAGGTACATATTGATCATTAACGAGTAAGATAACAATATTTGATTTATTAAAATTATCATTTGTATGATCTTAGTTACACTATATAGAGATGCAGATAGTGTTACTTCACTATTGCTACAATTACTAAGCTCATTTAGGTAGAGTTAGCTTGCTTTAAATATCACTGCATATGTTTTTGAATTCATATAGTCTAAACACATGACATTCTTAGCAGACACTGGTGGAGATGAATGAGAGAAAATAAATTTTGGCATGGATGTTGATGATCTACTGCCTGAGTAGGATTATCTCTTGTTGATTCAGTATATCTATTTTTCAGACTTTTACTCTTGTATTGTTTTCTATGTTTACATGTTTGCTTTAATATGCAAAACTCTTTTATCTGTTTTAGTTGTGTTATCTTTTCTGGATAACGAGTAAAGTCTGAAATTTGATATTATCTACTTTCATGCACTCAGAAATGTAAAGTTATATATTACAGATATAAGAAGAGATTGTTGATGTATATTTGAATATATATTGGGTTTAGATACTTAATGAGTTTTGTTCGGACACAGGAATATCTGATACCCACTCTAAACCTAGAGTTTGCCTAAACAACTCAAGTTAGGGGTAACGGGGTGGTAGTTCCACTTTGACCACCACCCAGGATGATTTGAGCGACCACTACAAAAAAACTTCATTTAGCAACGAAAATTAGGAAGGCTAAATATTTTGTTGCTAATTAGCATCGAATTTAGCTAGGTAAATGATATTTGTTTTTACCTACAAAAATAGCAACGAAAAAAATCGTTGCAAAAATAGCAACGAATTATTTTGTTGCAAAATATTTGTTGCTAAATATAAACGAAATATTTTCTTTCAAAATTTCTATACTAATTATTTTAGATTAAATATTTATGGAGGGAAAGATTCAATTCCCTCCAAATATTTTCATCACACTTTTAAATATATATATATATATATATATATATATATATATATATATATATATATATATATATATATATATATATATATATATATATATATATATATATATATATATCATAAGTTTTTAAATAAATTAAAGAAGCCAATTATATCCTCATTCTTATTATGATACTGCTCCCCTGCCAAGATCGTCACTCTCCCGCACGATATCCCCGTCGAGCTCGTCACACTCCCGTGTGATCTCCCCGCATTGCTCCAACGAGAAATAAATAAATATATACATATAAAAAATATAAATAAATAAACAATATAAAATATACAGAAATATATAAACATATATAATATATATAAATAACGATATATATAAATAATTATATATAATAAACTATATATATATTAAACTATAAATAAATAAACATAAATAAATAAATAACTATATGTATTTATAAATAAATAACCGGATATATAAATAATATAAATTTATAATTATATATATATATTGTCGCCATTTATAAACGAATTAGTTAATTAGGAGTGTTGGTTGGGTAAGGAATTTATATATGAGAGATTTCCGGTTCGATTCTCAACAAGTGCATATTACAAAATATTTTCTTTCTATATAAATATTATTTAAATTTAATCAAATAATTATATAAAATACAAAATATTAGCATCAAAAAAATACCTTCCTAAAAAATCCTTGTTGATTAGAAAGAAATAAATTCCTTGCTAAATTTAGGTAGGATCATATTAGCTACAAATTTTTTCGTTTCTAATTTCCTTGCTAATTAAAATTAGCAACGAATTTTGCTCCTTTCTAATCAAGATTTTTCTTGTTGTGGACATGAGAAAAAAAGTTATTGTCAACCGTTAGTTCTTTTATTGATTGTTTGTACGCTCAACCAATCCCAACCTAAGACGATTTAATTCTTGACCTATGTACTATAGCATACAGTTGACCCGAAAAAATAGTTGAAATAAAAAAAATGATGTAAAAAAAAAGTTTAACCATGAGAAGACCACGTCATTGTTCGGCCGGTGGGAGGGATGGCCAACGGCCAACCATCATGAATCATGATCATGGCTAGCAGCAGAAAACGGGGTACAGTAAAGCTTATAAAATATATTTGGGAGGGGATAAATGAAAATTAAGTAATTGTCGGGTGAAAAATGAAAATGTGACAAAAAATCGGCGGACGGCGGAGAGAGGGCGTTGCGGCGGGCGGAGTAAAAAGAAGTTATCAGCAGGCAGCTAACGGTCTGGTGACGCTTAACAGCCAGCCGGCTCGCAAAGCCGGTCGAACGCTCTGTTCCCATGTCAGCTTCTTTCCTTCACGCAATCCAGTGGTGTGACGCGTCGATCGTTAGGCCCTGCAATCCCCGTCCAGCACTGTGCCTAATAGATTCCTGCCACGTGTCTTCCAACTGTTTTCCCTAATAATATATATGTATATAAAATAAAATAATAATAATAATAATATTGTCCGTTCATGCACTATAAAACAGCAGCCCGCCCCGTTCTCCGCAGTCCCATCCGAGCCTTTTTCTCATTTGTCCATTTCTCCGGTGCTCTTCCCAAAGTACCCCTGCCAGTACGTACCCCACCCCTGCCCATTTCACACCGACTTCCCAAATTACCCTCCCCTAATATAGGCTCCCTTCATGGATAAACAGTAGAACATATTATTCCAATCTCAAAAATCTCTCAAATATTTAAACTTCAATAAAAAAAGTAAAGTCTTTTCAGTATTTAATTTGCTAAATTTAGAGGTTGTAGAAGTTAATTTCAAGCTAACTAGGACTAAATAAAAAATGATCAATTTAGAGCCTGCTATCGAGCCATTACGAGCCGAGCCGAACCCAAATCTCAAGAATTCGTCTCGAAATCAGCCATAACTCCGTTTGATATGGTAGTGACAGCCATGAACAACACGATGATTATAAACCTTCGTTCGTTCATGAACTCGTCACCTCATCTAATTAGAAATTTCATCCATTTTTTTTGTTCAAAATTAGTTTTTTTATTGATAGGGCCATAATCACCAATCAACATAAGCAATAATTATTTCATTTCCTGGTCTAAACTACTTGGGGGTTATTTTGTTGCCTTAAATCTTTATTTTTTTAATTATTAAGTCGGATGTGACCAAATTCCGACCAGCTGGCTTCATGGTTTGACCAATGCAATTTTATATTTAACCTAATGACAAATAATTAAGCAATGACCTCCAAGTGTCAATCCAAGGGGCAGCCGAACCGGGATATTGGCACAAATGTCCATTGTACAGGATGGAGGACTCTATTGTTGTTGCGGCGCGATAGCTCTTTACGTATATACCAAGCAAGAATTGGTCCACGAGATAAGAAAATATGACCGTTAAAATATTTTGATGAGTAGAGACGGTTGATGCCAGACAGTTGATATATTTTCTGTTTTGAGCATAATTCATTATGTTATCGTCTGGACATTTGTAGAAGTCTAGCAAACTCTATAGATAAGTTTTTAAAGAGCTTTGGATCCTAAAGGATTTTGATGCACAAATCATTAAATGTGCAAATTTAGGGTTTGTTTGGCACGACGTTGGGGGTCATGAACGACGTGGTCATGAACCTCCGTACGTGAACGTACACCCGATCCCCCCTAAGGAGCTTCATTCGCTTTGATGTTCAAATTAGTTTTTTTTCTTCTTGATGACGGTCATAACTGATGTTATGTCAAACCAATATTCAGGACGGTGGTGTTTTTGTCCAAGTTCACCAGAGGAAAAACTGTTGAGATGTAATTTAATATTGGTAATGAGTTATTATTGGGTTCGATTGGATCCGTTAGACATCCAATAACATTTTCGAAGATTTTCGTTTCGTGTGCCTTAGCCCCCAATCCCGGAACTAGCCGCCGCTCCCGTGCGAAATCGCGACAACGACGTCTGCAAGGAATATCCAGCTGTCGCTGTTCTCCTGAACATCTAGTCGTTCCTCGCGATTTCCAGCTACGCCGCTTAGATCCCGTCGCTCGATCGATTGAGGGGAACAGGTTGCCGTTCAGATCTGTAGCCGGATCTTTCTCCTGTCGCTGTTTTAGGGCAGCGGATTACCGAAAATAGGAAGGAGGAAACCTGTAGACCGTTCTCCCGATCTCACCGCTCAGATCGGGAAGAGAACCAGATTCCAGTCGCGAATCATGTCGTTGCTTCCGGTGCTTTCCAATGCGCTGCTCCTCGCCGGATTTGAGAAAAATTTCTCCGGCTTCTCTAAGGTTCGGGCATGGACGAGAAATTTCTGTCGCGTGTACGAAGGATTCCAGATCTGTTGTAAAGGAAATCCAGGTTTGTTGTTTGCTGATTCTGTCGCACTCCGGCGCCGCCGCTGTCGCCGGAATTAGCCGCAGGTTTTGTTTTCAGTGGATCAGAACTCAGTCCAGATCTCGCTTGATCTTGGAAGCCCGGCCGCTCGCTGGCAACGTGGAAAGCCATCTCTTCACTTCACTGTGATCGTTGGTCTCAGTTCCTGGAAGTAGAGGCTGTTGTCAGCGTGCAAGAAAAGTGATCATGTTAAAATCTCGGAAGGTTCTCTATTGCTGAATTTATTCCCCGCCATTGAGATCTAGTCTTTGGCGATTACTCAGCCGGAGAGGAAGGAGCAAACAAATCTCTGGATTGGATCTGAAGATTTCGACGTTTACACACTTTCATGTGATCTTTTTCTAGTCTTCTGCCCGTGATTTAGTTTGCTAGTGTATCTCTAGTGCTTGGAAAGAGGCACAATGTCCAAGGGGAATTCTTCCGTTCCGATGATCAAGCTGGAGAAATTCTTCAACTCAGAGTTTAGTGCCTGGAAGCGGAACACGTAGTTCGGTATGAAGTACTTGAATATTTTCTATACTATACAGTCTGATTTTGAGTCTTTTAAAGGAGGAGAGAATGAGGATAACTGGATCAATGATGAAAATTTTTGTCGTGATTACCAACTCAATTGTCTCTCAAACAGACTGGCAGAGATGTACAATAAGATGAAAACAGCAAAGGATATCTAGGACGCACTGGAAGAGCAGTTCAGAGAGGAAGAGAACATGTCCAAGAAGCACCTGGTGGACAAGTTCATGGCCTTCACCTTCACTGAAGACATGGAGATACTTCCTCAGGTTGTAAAATTTGAGTCTCTCGTTGACAAGCTGAACAGTGAGAACATCCTACTGCCAGATGGGTTTGTTGCATGAGCTATCTTTTTCAAGCTCCCATCGGCATGACACTCCTTTAAGATAGAGATGTATAAGAAGAAAACACATGTTAGTCTTAAAGACCTCAAACGTTTTATCTGCATTAAGGACGAGAATCAGACTAGGCACGCTATAGAGACGGTTAGTAAGCAGAAGTCTGCTGCTAACATGATTATGCATCCTAAGCGGAAGCCTACGCTTGAAAAGACTAAACCACCCACCAGTGCACCCGTATTGTAGACACTAGTAGGAAAATCAAAAAATTTAAAGACAAGTGCTACAACTGCAATAAATGAGGTCACCGTGCTTCTAAGTGCAAGCAACCCAAAGGGGTGAATCCAGCACACCAAAGACTGATAACAAGACAAATATGGTTTATAAGACTGTACCTGACAACTTTGTGGCCATGGTTGGAAAAGAGAAGGCCAGTACTGAGTGGTGGATAGATTCATGTGCTACTTGTCACGTCAGCAACAATTCTGTGCTTTTGAAGGATGTCACTACAGTAGAAGAGATCGTTCTGTTGCTAATGGTGGAGTAGCTGACGTGATGAATGTGAGAAATGCAACATTGCTGATATCCTTGAGTAAAATCCTAAATTGGAAAAATATCAAATTTATACCTATATTAGCTGCTAATTTAGTTTCAATTAGCCTGTTATGTGATGCTGGTATATCGTTTAACATTAGTGGTGGTAGAGTAACTTTAATAGTTCACTCATATTATTTTTTGTTATGCTTATGTCGTTAATGAGATGTATAGATTGAGTCTAACAAATGAATTAGTAAACCAAGTTAATTCAAAATCTGATAGATCCTAAGACTTTACATGCAAGACTAGTATACGTGAACTATAGAAAACTACTGCTACTTACTAAAACTCATAATATTCCCCTAGACACAACAATCAAATTTGATAAATGTGAAATTTGTGTTCAGACAAAATAACTAGAACACCTTTTAGTCAAGTTTCAGGAGCACACAATTACTCTATATTCAGTCACATTTATCTCCTTAAATTCAAGGATGAAGTTTTTGAAAATTTTTGTATATTCAAAAATACGGTTGAAAATCAACTTGACATGAAAATAAAAAAGGCTAAACAGTGATAGAGGAGGAGAATATGTCTCGGGAGAGTTTAGAGATTTTCTTGTCAACAATGACATAATCCCTGAAACAACTTCGTGTCATACTCACCACAATCCAACTGCATCGCGGAGAGAAAAAATAGAACTTTAATAGAATTGTTGAATTCTATGTTGTTGACTGCTGACATGCATGCGGCCTATTGGGGTGAAGCTGTCCTCACATCAAATCATATTCTTAATAAAGTTCCACATACAAAGTTGAAACAAACACCCTATGAGCTTTGATTTAAGAGACCTCCTAAATTTGATAATCTTAATACCTGGGGCAGTATTGCTTATGTTAGGATACATGACTCTAGAATAGCTAAGATTGGACCTAGGACAAATACATGTATCTATCTAGGATGTGCAAAGGATAGTACTGCAGACAGATTTATAGATCTCTCAACCAATACTGTAATAGAATCTAGTGATGTAGTTTTCTTTGAGGACAAGTTCCTTAAAGATAAAAATCTAACGATTCCAGGTCTACCAACGACTAGTACTAAGACTACTGTTGAGCCAGGACAAAAAATCTCTGACACTGAGCTCATAGACACTAGTGAATTAACATCTAAAAGGTTATCTAATAGAGAGCGAGTGCTTAAAAACTTCGGTACAGACTTTGTGACTTACCAAGTAGAAGCTGATCCATCTACCTATAAGGAAGTGATGCGATCTAGGGATTCTCTATTATGGAAAGAAGCCATAGATGATGAAATGAATTCTCTTTGCAAACCCACTTGGACCTTTGTTGACTTGCCCAAAGGGGCTAGAACTATTGGTAGTAAGTGAGTCCTGAAAAAGAAGGTAAATCCTGATGGGAGTATCGTCAAATACAAAGCACGCCTAGTTGGAAAAGGCTTCACTCAAGTGAGTTGTATATACTACTTTGATATATACTCATATATTTGTCACATTCGATAATTATGATTTTTCTCACGCTAATATCTATTGAACATTTAACCATTCATCAGATGGATGTCAAGACTACATTTCTTAATAGAGATCTGACTGAGGAGATCTATATGCACCAACCTGAAGGATTTGTCATAGAAGGTCTAGAAAATAAGGTTTGTAAGTTGATTAAGTCGCTTTACGGATTGAAGCAAACACCAAAATTATGGCACGAGAAATATGACACTTGTGTTAAAGTCATGAGTTTCAAATGCAGCTTATCAGATAAATGTCTGTACGTATGAACAAGTTTAAATAAAGTTGTAATTATATGCTTACATGTTGATGACATATTAATTCTGAGTACTGATCAGTCTGAGGCGGAAGACATGAAGTTACCTTGACGAGACAATTTAGCATGACAGACTTAGGTGTGGTGAAAACCATCATAGGAATGGAAGTGAACTTCACTAAAAATGGTATCACCCTGAGTCATAGTCATTATATAAGAAACCTACTATAGAAGTGGGGTTACGATAATAGCAAAAAGATTGAGACTTCATATGACTACAATAATAAATTAAAATTGAATGAAAGTTCACCTATTAGACAGTTGGATTAATCCAAATTCATAGAAAATCTCATGTATGTTACAACCTGCACTAGTGATAACTTCACAAAATGAAGTTATCTTGTGCATCAATCGTGACTGCATTTTTGACTGATTTATTTTCAAAATATTGATCAAAAGCATGTGTAAACGAGTAATTATCATTTGTGAGAAAATTCATGTATTAGTATGTATATTTTAATTTATTTTTATGATAGGGAAAATATGAAGAAAGTAACTGTTTTGGCTGATGATAGGACTTGAAGAGCATTCAGGAAAAGTTGCATAAATTAAGGAATTTTGGAGCAGATTTTTGCTGAATTCTGGACAGAAAAAAAAATTTGTTGCAACAAACCTGCGAATTTGAATTTTAAAAATCCAAAATAACTCAAATATGGTAGTTTTAAAAATGAAAGGAGGCTTCCTTTCATAAATCCTAGAGATCCTTTGAGGCCCTATCACCATATAAAGGGATTTTGGAGATCTTTTGGAACATCTTTTTCATTTTGGAGGAGGAGGCCAAGTTTAGGGTTCTTGACGGTGGAGAAGCGGAATTCGGCCACGACGAAGGGTAGATCTGAACTTTTGAAGTCATGAACTGTAATCTTTATAGTTTTTGTGTGTTCGTTTTCTCGCCATGAACTAAACTCTCCAAGTCTTGTAGAATGAGAGTACTATGTGTGTTTCTTTATGGTGTGTGTTCTTTGTTTTGAGATTTGTTGGATGATTTATTATCTAGTGAACTTTTGAATTTATTTATGAGATTTTTGGCTTTGTTCTTCATCTTGTGATGCGTTGCAATAATCGAGAGATGAGTAGCATAATATAAGGTTGAAGGTTATTTTATTGCACCGCAAGAATCGAGAGACGAGTGGTGTAAAACGTTTGACCAAAGATCTCCACTTTTGCGTTGTACTTCGAGATTCGAGAGAGAAGAAGTGCAACGCTCATCAGTTCACCGTAGTTTAGAGGAGAGGGGGAAACTCCTCCTTTTGCTAGCGATCTGATTTTTATGTTAAGCAATATTCTTCATTCTTCTTAAGTTAGAGATAACTTGGAGAATTTAGGACGTTGGAATTTCCGAGATTCGAGTGATGATGATTTCTTCTATAAAAATCGTCGCATGATAATTCATTCAACACTCTTAACTAATATTATTTATACGCACCATTTAGACCCCCATAGGAAATCTAAATACAAGACTATTTTCTCCAATTGATAAAAGTATTTTTCAACGCTTCGAGTAGTCTACTTAATTTAATTCTTAACCATCTTGATTAGTTACAAAAGAACCATCTCTTTCGACTTGTTTGGATTTAAAGAGCGATGTAGCTAGTAATTGGAAACTTTAGGTTAACCACTTCTCCGAGGGAACGATCTCACTCACACTTTATTACTTGTTACGGCACGTGCACTTGCGAGAGTACGTATAACCTGTTTTGGGCGTACCAACTAGACCTGACAGAGCTTTTACGGTCGGCATGTTAAGTAGATTTACGAGTAATCCTGGGATGCCCTAGAAAGTCTAATATGATACTTGAAGTACACTGAGAAATATGTTTTATGTATAGTAGACATTCTCAATATGTTTATGTTATAGTAGACATTCTCTTGTGCTTGAGGGTATTCTGATGCTCCAATTGCTCAAAATTGCTAGTAGTAGATCCACTAGTGGTTTTGTGTTTACACTAGCAGGATTAGTAGTAGAGTAATGTGATCTTTATATATTGGTGGACATTCGAGTTTGAGTTCATGTTAACATAAAAATGCTGCGCTAGAATGGAATGAGTTAAGGATACACGTAGAGTTTGATTCCCACAAGTAATTTCTTCACTTGTCTGTG
The DNA here is from genome assembly GCA_039583875.1 of Platanthera guangdongensis. NCBI lineage: Eukaryota > Viridiplantae > Streptophyta > Magnoliopsida > Asparagales > Orchidaceae > Platanthera > Platanthera guangdongensis. The sequence continues at coordinate 150,347,634 of CM077154.1, forward strand.
ATATATTGCGTGGGGCCCCGGCCGGACCCACCGTTATATGTCATGTGACAGGTGGGGCGTTTACAAAGTGGTATCAGAGCCAGGTTGAGATTGTTTGGGAGGAGAGAAATCATTGAACTCATGAATGTCCACTAGGAATGTATGTCATGCACATGATGTGCGTGAGTGTGTAGTCATGTAGCAGCACCGTTTATGATTTGACGTATTAATGGTGTTTCTGTACATTGATAGGTGGCGAGGGATGGAGCTGGGCCGTCTGAGCCCCAGCGGTCTGATGAGAGTGCAGCACCCGTGGAAGTGCCTATGCCTCCCTCGGCAGAAGCCATACGGGTGGTGACGGAGACAGTGCTTGCAGTGTTACAAGCACAACCTACTGGACAGGCAAGCCCTGTGCAAGGCAAGAGCATGCTTGCAGTGGTGGTGGAAGCGCAAGCAAGTGACGACTCATTGACACGTTTTATGCACTTTCATCCACCTACGTTTGGTGCAGCGCTTTCACCAACGCAGGTAGAAGATTGGTTGACAAGGGTAAAAGGATCCTAACCGCAATCAGACGGTAGAGGAGCAAAAAGTGACGTTGCCACTTTTCTGTTAGAAGGAGATGCGAGATGTGTGTGGGATGAGATTGAAGTGCATCACTTGGCAGGTAGAGGTTTAACGAGGTTTCAATGGATGAATTCGCCCAAATATTTTTAGCCAAGTATGTGCCCGTGTCGCAGAGGATTGCGATGGAAAATGAGTTTCTCCGTTTGGTGCAGGTGAGCGAGATATTGATACCTACCTGCATGAGTTTACGAGATTGGGGAGATATGCGGATCTACCTTTGTGGAGGAAGCGCGAAAGACAAATCGGTTTTATGAAGGACTGCGGGATGAATTGAGGTGGCACTTCCGAGTTCAGTGAGCCAAGGCTTCCAGCGTTGGTCGATACAGCCCATGCCTTGGAGAAGATATGAGCGAGTACAAGAGAATAGAGACTGCAACGCGAAAAGTCAGAGTTTAAAGTGCCGTCATCGGATCAATTAGAGTTTAGACGACGAAGAGAAAAAGATTTAGGCCGGCGGAATCAGCTCGTCGACTGATTCTTCGGGGGCGACTTATGGGCCAGGACATGTTGATACACGTATATGCTATAAATGTGTGCAACAAAGACACATCACAAAATTCTGTTGGAATGCCCCTCCAGGGAGTGAGAAAAGACAGGTGCGTCATATGAAGAAAGGGTAAAGCAGTGGCCGAATCATCTGCACCCCGGATGCAATCTCGATTTCATGCTATGGAAGTGCAAGAGCCGCAATCTCAGTTGTTGAAATTCAGCCTCGGGTGTTTAATTTGTCTCTTAATCGCGAATTCAAAATCGTGAGACTGAGCGGAGGTGAACATGAATTACTTCTCTTGATGCTCTGTTGTATGTAAACTATGCTTATATATGATGAATAAATCGTGATGTTGTATATATCTATCAAAGTTTGGTGCACTTGTGATGGTGAGGAGATAACTAAATCATGCTGTCCTTGTTTTGAGGTCTTATGTGGTTGAATGTGCGCAAGTGAAGTTAGAGATGTTTGTTTGTGATGTATGTTTGTTAGTTTGTGCGGAGGCTTGGGGTGTAAGGTTTGTGATGTTGTGGCTAATGGTCATGTGACCATTTCGAGGACGAAATTATTTGAAGGAGTGGAGGATTGTAACACCCCGAAGTCAATCGGGTCTTTGGGCCAATTTGTGTTCAGGCATGGGTGACACGGCCTGGGACACGGGCGTGTCCCAGGCGTGTCAGCCTGGGTTGTGCCGAGTCGTCAGGTCGACGAATTTTGCTCGACGATCGTCGAGTGTCGAGTGTCGAGTGAGGACACGGCCTGTGACACGGGCGTGTCACAGGGCATGTCAGTGGTCGTCAAACTCAGCTCGACGTCTTGAGCCAGGCGTGTTTGCGGGACACGGGTGTATCCAGATGCACACGGCCTGGAACACGGGCGTGTCCAGGCCGTGTGAGTCTCGGGTGAAGTGGGATTGGGCTGCGTGAGTGACACGGCCAGCAACACGGGTGTGTCGGAAGGCGTGTCAGTTGACACGGCCAGCGACACGGGTGTGTCGGAAGGCGTGTCAAGTGGACACGGCCTGTACACGGGCGTGTCCCATGGCCGTGTACTGTTGGTTTTGAGTCGGTTTGACTGCCGCTTAGGGGGACACGGCCTGTGACACGGCGTGTCACAGGGCGTGTCAGGCCGCGTTCAAGCTTTTCTGGCCAAATCTGAGCCGTTTGTTTCCGTCTTCTTGGATCCCATGGTTGGGCTCTGTCCAGGTATTGTGAAGGCCGAGAAAAGGGGATATAACCCTTCTTTCATCTTCTTCTTCTTCTTCATTTTATTCCAAGAAAGGGGGAAGAAAGGCCTAAGGCAAGAGGGAATGGAGGAGACGACCAGCTGCTGTAGGAGCTGCGGAGTGCGGAGCAAAGATCCGAGAGCGGATTCGTGAAGGCAGAGCCGGCGGTGATTTCCATCCGGCTACTTCATGGCACTGGCACAGAAGCGTCTTCAAGGTAACGATCTCCTTCTTGTACATCGAAGTCCTTCCTTTATGCATGTGCTTGGAATCCTCCACCAAGAGGTGGATTTGCGGAGTGATTCCTTTGTTGAGTCTGCATTAGAGCCGGAAATATGGAAGTACGACATATGCATGGTGTGTGAAGCCATCTGGACTTGTTAGTCTGGATTAGTGATGTTCATGGGTAAACCGGAGAAGACTTCGTGGATTTGATGAGATGCAAATGGATTTCTATTGTGATGAATGTATGACTGTGATGCTGAATGTGAGGAGACTTTGGCAAAGCTCCTGGTTATGATATGATCAATTGGTAGCACGCCTGGGGAGCGCGAGATAAACCGACCTGTTACACCACTAAGGTGGGTTGATCTAGTTAGGTAGGGATCGTTGGTGGCAATGCCTGGGGAGCTGAGTTAACCCGGCTTGCTGCACCACATGGGTGGTGTCGATCAGAATAGGAGGGGGGTCGATTGGTGGTAATGCCTGGGAGCTTGGTTAAACCCGGCTTGCCACACCACATGGTGTGGGTCGATCTGCTCTGGTTGTTATGCTGTGAGTTGTACCTCTGAGTGGTTTGGGGGGGATGTCGCCAGCTTGCGAGACTGGTGGACTAGGGCTGGTCACCCAACAAGTTAAAACCTCTGATCATCGGTGTATGACTGGTGGATTCCGGTACGCCAAGAAGGTGCCCTGAGTGCACGGAGCGTCTGGTGGATTCCAGCGTTTGTGATGTATGTGTTTGCTAGCGGGATAAGAAATGATATACATATGGTTGTTTGATGATACTTGATGATAGATGATAGCACTGTATACCGGGAAGGAACCACTACCCCGGGTAGGGGGTAGGGTCATTATAATGGGTCAGCCAAATGCTGACCGTTACTTTGTTTTGGGTGTTGGCTTGGATGTCTACTTGCAGGTGCTGTGGCGTGAACTGCATAAGTGGAAAGAATGGCTAGCTTGCTGCTATAGGCCCTTGAAGGTCATGCGACTGCGAAGAGTTGTGTTTGGATTTCATGTGTGGTCGGCCTGCGTGCCGATGTACGAAATTATTGATGTGTCAAAGAGGAACTTGTAAGGCCATAAGGCCAGGTGTGTGGGTTGTATACATTCCTGGTGTTGTTATATATAAATGTGATCTTTTATATTGGTGGACATTCTGTTTGAGTTCATGATAACATAAAATGCTGCACTAGAATGGAATGAGTTAAGGATACGCGTAGAGTTTGATTCCCACAAGTAATTTCTTCACTTGTCTGTGATATATGACGTGGGGCCCCGGCCGGACCCACCGTTATATGTCATGTGACAGGTGGGGCGTTACAAGTAGCTTGGAAGTCAAAAGAGGCAGACGTGCATTGCACTATCCACTATGGAATCAGAACTTATGCTCTCTCTCTCGTTTTAGCAGGAGAAGAAGCAGAGTGGATACGAGATCTGATAATGGTCATTCCAATGACGAGTCTGAAAATGCACTCTATTTCGATCTTTTGTGACAATTAAGCCACAAATATCATTGTAACAAATATGTTGTTCAATGGAAAGTGAAGACAACTAATGATGAAACATGACTGGTTGACCTATCTCACTAGTCAGGAGATAATTTCCCTATTAGACGTGAAATTAAAAGATAATGTAGCATATGTCCTTACCAAGGGCTTATGTAAGGTTGTAACAACTAAAACATCAGAGGAGATGTGATTAAAGTCTATTTAGTAGGACTTAATACCTTGCTTATGTTTTAAATTTTAGAACCGCAGTCTGGTTACATTCAAACATACAGAGTGAGTACACTGAGGTATTTCAGATGCTATCTAATGAAAGTCAAAGATGAATAGTTGTTAGTTATTCCAATCTTGATGACTTACACAATTATTTTATTCAAAAGCTGATTTGAGTATCATTCCAAAAAGGAATACTAAAGTTGCTGATATGTGTCCTGATATTATGATTATTAGTTGTATCATTCCAAACTTGATGAATGTCCGCACTTCACGGTAAAGTGCACTTTTGCACTTTACCTCCCCCGATTCCACATTTCCTCTTTGCACTCCTCCCGATCAGTACTTATGCATGAAGTATGAATAAATAAAAACAAGAGCATTTGCATTGTTTTTCATTCATCTACCCCATGCAAGCCTTAATTTCTATTCCATAGTTCATTCTATATTCTTTAAAAAAAAACTTAAGATTTATAGCCTTCTACATGTCTTAATTCATCCAACTTAGGCTTCGTTTGGCACGGTGGCGGCGGTCATGAACATGGGGTAAAATTGTCATTCGTTAACGCCCACCTAAGGAACTTCATCCATTTTTATGTTCAAATGGATGATATTTGTTAGGTGGTCCATAACGAATGACGGTTTAATCCATGCGTTTAGGATCACCACCATCGTGTCAAATGGAGCCATAAAGACCTTAAAACGAGTATGTTCAAAAGGCAAATTAAGTTACAGGGTGGTGAAGTTTGACTTTGACCGACCAAGCATGTCATCACCCATACTCGATGTCGCCGATGCCTGCTTCGCCGACGTCAAAGGATAGGGAGAATGTTAGGTGGAGGAATAAATCATGTCTTCATGGGAGAATGTTAGGTGGAGGAATAAATCATGTCTTCATGAGGAGAATGTTAGGTGGAGGAATAAATCATGTCTTCATGGGGAGAATGTTAGGTGGATGAATAAATCATGTCTCCACTGACTCTAGTCATGGGCAAGCTAGGGATTTGATCCATTTGGGTCATGGGTGAGATAAGATGACTATTGGGTGTCCCATATGGACTAATTGGACTATGGTTCAAGGTTTGGTTAAGTCTAACTAGGCTTAATTTGATTTTTGGATGTTTTGATCATTAATTAAGTTACTATTGTGCCACTTGACATGTTTGGCCACTGTAACTCAATATTGAGCTCGATCAAGTAGTTTATGTCAGTAGAGCCACCCTGACGTATTTGGTGGCTCAACTGATACAAGTGTGAAATCTGAATTGTTTGGGGTGCAACATGAATGTTACAAAATAGTTGCAGTAAAAAAAAGATATTTGGTGAAAGAGTCTTCTTATTGATCTTGGTTTTCACTTGACCAAATCATTTTATTTTGTGATAGCTTGAATGTTATATGCTTGGTGAAAGATCATGCACATTATGAGTCGTGACTGAAATGAGCACATGCATAGATGTGTGATATCATTTTATTCATCATGAGTAACAGATTAATGTGAAGAATATTGTTGGAACAATAGCTAAGCCTATTCCCAAGGAGTAAATTTATGCATTGCTTAAACTTGCTCATATAAACATTTGGAGATAACTCCAAAGGAGGAGAAATTTTTGTGTTCCGAATCCGGACTCCAGATTTCCTCTTTCCGGCGGTACCGAACAGGTTCACAAATCCCGATGATTTTTTAGATTTAATTTGATGGTCATCATTGCTTCCTCCACACGGCAAGAAAGGCAGGCCCCAGACGGAGAATTCAGAATGGTTCCGGACGCAAAAAAATTCCCCCAAAGGAGGGGGTTGCAACAACAGAACCATGATGGATTATTTGTTTCAATGCAATGTGGAGATTATTAGTTAGATACCTCAAATCCTAACTCATGTGAAGTTTTACAACCCAACTATTTTAGATCGTTGGCAAGGTACCGACAATAGAAGCATTTTATTTTTGACCAGATGCCCGATGGTGGAAGGTATGATCATCGACCAAGACTCATCGAATCTCGACAATTGTCGGCCAGGTATTCAAAGAAGAAGTCTTCTAGGGTTTGAGAATCTAAAATCGTGTGCCCGTAATCAAAATATCTAAAACATCTTAGCAGTAATTAATGATGACTATCGAATCTTGTTACCATAATTCTGAAAGTGTTAATACGTAATCTAAATGTAAAATCAGGAGATTAAACGCTTTGAGAAGTTTTGTAAATGACACTGCCTCCTCCTTCAATTTGTCTTCATCTAGTGAAAATGTGAAATTGACTGTCGGTGTCTGGGAGTGTTGGTCATCTTGATGTGAAAATCGGGTATTTATGTTTCTACGTCATGGTGTTTAATTCCTAGTTCATGATTTCATTTGTTTTATCATTTGCGTCCAAATTATACGTACGTCGTCCCAATTAGTTCGCCGCATTTTTCGGCTTGTTTCAGTGGCACATAGCAATATTATATGTTATTTATGTAAGATATTTCTTTCATGCATGGTCAACAATATTATTTTTACATGAACACTGTATTTCTTAGGACTCCTTCAAGCCTGGCCTTTTCCTTGCTGTGAGAATTAGACTCTGACTTGGTTTAATAATATTTTATATTGATGATGTTATTGTATATATATTATTGTTGATTGCTTAATAAATCTGTACAGAAGAATACACACCCCAAAATGATGCATAATTTCCCCTGGAAAATGCTAAATTTTTGTATTGTCCAAAACCAACATTTGGCAAATTTATTTTTGTATTAGAGATGAAGTTTTCAAATGATAAAAAATACAAAAATTCTGAATTAACTAAGAAATTTATTTTTAAAAAAATAATGGCAACCCATATTGTATAATGTATATAATGGGGAGCCTCACCTCTCACCCTTGAAGATAGGAGTGTTCACGAACCAAATCGAATCGAATATATCTTCAATTAATTAAATTTAAATTTGTCATATAATTTAGAGATTCAGATTCGGATTCATTCTAAAATTATAGATTTGAATTTAGATTCGTGATTGGATTTGAATTCAAATTTGCATCAAATGAAAGACCAAATCAATTTTGATCATACATCCATCACATGCCAAACCAATCCCAATTGCACAGCGTCGTCCCTCAATGTTTTCAAGCAATTGCCTATTTCGCTCACGTAAAAATATTTTATTTAATTTTATTTAAAACTTTTTAAAAAAATTTATCAATTGATTTAAATAAATAATAATGGATACTAACATTCTACATTAATATTATATTATCATAGTAATATATTATTGAAGGAGAGATGTGCTTGAAAACAATAGCATAGTTTACTCGATTAATTATGAATGACAGAATAGAGAAATAATAATTTGTTATTTGAAATAGTTTATGCACACGTCATTATTTTACACTTTTCTTATTGCAATCATCGTTGAATTACACGCAAACACATGTAAGTAAGAGTGTTATTTAATCTATAGTATTATTATTATTATTATATTTAATTATTTAATAAACGCCATCTTTTTTGTCGACTAACTGCAGACCAACCGCCGGAGCTTGAAAATCCTATTTTGCCGTTCCATGTTTCATTTCCAGTTGTGATTGCATGGGGGTGCGGCTCGCCTGTTCTGCGATGCCGGAAAGGGGATGGAAAGATGGAGGAGTACGAGGAGCTGCTTTCACCTATGGTGGTGAAGCTTTACCAGCCGGGGGGTCTGTCTTAGTCCCCGGAACGATAGTCTTAGGCAGCCTTGGTCCCGAATTCTAAGGTTGGGAATTTTTCCTGCCTTCTTCTTCTTCGCCTTCTTCTTGCTCTTCTTTTTTGCTCGCGAGATACTCACCCATACTCACCCAAACTCGTCTCTACTTGCCCAAGCTCGTCTCTGCTCGCCCAAATTCGCCTCTGCGAACATAAGCAAATAATTGCTTCCCAAGATTAAAACAAGCAGACAATATCAAAAAAATAAAATCTTTAGATCTCAACCTTGTAAGATGAGGCCCCAAAAGAGAAGCGCGCGAGAGAAGAAACTATCTATAAGCACACCCCAAGTGCTCCAACAGGGAGGTCCCACCACGTGCCCGAAAGTTTGGGGGAAACTTCCCCCTCCGCAACTAAAAGGCTGGGCGAGATACTAGGAACATGGACTGGGCGAGGTACTAGTCATACATGGACTGGGCGAGTATCCACTTGGGGGGACCTCAACCTCTTCCAAAAATGTCATTTCTAGTACCCCGAGGGGCTATTTATAGAGAAATCCTGAGGGGGGGGGTATAGGCGAGTATCCAGCTACTGGCAACGAGTTCCAAGGGTCTACTCGCCCACTCGCGAGATACTCACTCATACTAGCCCAAACTCGCCTCTGCTCACCAAGCTTTCCTCTGCTCGTCCAAGCTCGCCCAAGCTCACCTCTGCTCGCCCAAGCTCACCTGCTGCTCGCTCAAGCTCGTCTCTGCTCACCCAAGCTCGCCTCTGCTCACCCAAGCTCGCTCTGCTGCGCCAAGCTCGCCTCTGCTCGCCAAAGCTCGCCTCTGTTCCCCAGTTCGCCTCTGCTTGCCAAGCTCGCTTCTGCTCGCCCAAGCTCGTCTCTGCTCGCCCAAGCTCGCCTCTGCTCGCCCAATGGTCTACGAATAGACGTTTACTTGGGTACTTTTGATCTCGACAAATTACGGGTTATACAATTACAATTTTACATTACATTTTAGAAAAATTAAATAACATTATATTTTAATTTTAAAATAAATAAATGAAAATTACATTCAAATTCCACAATGAAACATAATGAAATTTAAATATATTTTGCTAGTTTATTATGCACTGCCTAGATTTAAGGTATTCAGCTGTTCTTCAACTTCAGACTTGCTATCTTCAATTGATGAGACATGTTGCCTCCTTCTCAGAGCATCCAAATGATCCTTATAGCAAATCCAAATCTCAAAAGATTCTTCGGTCAAACGACTTTTTTGCTCGTTCAGAATCCTGATACTAAAAAACGTAAACTCTGAAGCTATCGTACTAGCTTGTATTGTTAGTAAATCACGGGTCATTAAAGCCAAAAAAAGATACACATTAGTTTTAGATTTCCACATGTTTAAAATATCAAAATTTTCTATTTCGCTTGCGGTCATATAATCTTGAAATTGTGTTTTGCTATATAAATCTAATTCCTTTAAAGTACTTGAAGTTCTTTGTTTTTTTCCTAGAAGCTAATTCTAAAAGTTTATTTTTTAAAAATATATTTTGTTTTAGGTCAGGTGGATTTTTGGCGAGGCCGGCCGGCACAAGGCTGCCACTAATTGAGTAATGGCTAGCTCTAAAAGAGTTGTTATCGGACCGGTCACTTTTATTGGGCCCACTAGGGTTCTGGTGGCCCAATAAAAGTTGGGATGTTACACGACGTGCTTGCTTACACGCGCCCGACGCGCTCGCGTGCAACGTGCTCTCTACGCCCTCGTGTGCACCTTGCGGGCGCCAATGGCCTTCTCTATCGCCTCCGGCCGCCTTCGGCCACCACTATCACCGGGAAACCTACCTGGGATGCCTGAACCAGTCATTTTTAACTGCTCTTTTTAGGCCGCCTCAGCTCTTTTTAGAGTTTTTACCATCACCGGTGACCACTATCAGGCCCGATTTTCCCCGTCCTGAATGGATCGGCGTTAGCCCCAGTGGACGGACCTCGGCGGATGGGACGTGTCTGGTGCTTTCCCGGTCGAGGGCCGAGAACCTGGCGCTGATTCACTTGGGTGCTCAGCTGCTGGGGTCTTGGGGGCAGGACAGACCAAGCTCATAGTCCCGAAGAGAGGAACTGTGAGAAACTGTGTAAGCGGAAGGATATGAGTTAAGAAATGCGAGAAGGCGACGAGTTGGCTACCGGGAGCGATTACGGGCTCGGCTTGGGCAACTTGGGGGGCAGTCTCCAGGACCAACTGTTCATTCCCATCGGGGAGCCGGGATGTCTCAGCATTCGCTAGGGAGACGCCAGCATCGCTCTCTATCAGCAGCTCATGCGAATAGACCTGTGGCTCAGTTTAACATACCTATTTTTGGGTGTCTTCGGCAAGGCGGGGGTAAGTAGAATACCTCCATTGGGATGGCGAGATTCTCAGCGGTTAGGGGTAGGAGTCGGAGAAGTAGACCCATCCACCGTAAGGTTCCGCTGAATCATCTTGGCCCTTTTCGTCTGGCAGGGAGAATCTGCAAGCCTCTTGGACGAGAGCTATCTGGCATATCTGGAGGACTTAGCTGGCTTTTTCCTGCGCAGCAGTGAGACGTTCCAGAAGCTCTTGCAATAACGGCTTCGCGGACAGTTTAGCGAACATTGTCGGAGCGACGAGAACTTAGGGGATGGATAGTAGACGAGCAAAAATACCATTTTAGGGCCAAGCCCTGGGATATATATAGAGCCATGGAGGGGCCCACAAAATATTCTCTTTCAGGTCAGCAAGCACTCGCCGAATACTTGGGTTGGACTTTTTTTTCGAGTGTGGGATCAGCTCGCAAAGAGCGGGGATTGTGTCCAACCCCATATTCGCTGAGTTGGCCCCTCCGACAAGTTTAGGGCAGAGTATAGTAGGACAGTCAAGTCCAAGAATATCAAAGTAGGCGAGTGGGGCAGGTAGAGCCGCACACTCCCAAAAGGAGCAAAGGGCTCCCACCCATAGCAGACGGAAGGGCTCTTGCCAATGCGGTCAAGTGGCATGTTGATCTCGCATCTGCACTTTTAGGGAGCTATCGAGGCGAATGCCTGACTCACCCAGCTTTCGCCCCTTCAGGCGAGTGGTGCCTTTATGGACTACTCGCCAGTAGGGTCCAGAGGCAGAATTACCTGGATGCCCTTGAAGGACTGCAAATAGCCTTCCAGATCAGCAGAGCTACGTTGTTTGTAGACCCAATTGGGCTGCTTATAGTAATTCTGAATAGCGGAGTTACGTTGTTGACAAACCAAAGTTGGAAATATATAAATAGAACTGAGAGGGGCACCTTTAGAGGGACGAATTGACAATTGCTCTTGCTTTTTTCTTCTTCTGGCTCTCTCCATGGTGCTCAAGCTCAGCATTGGCTTGGGAGGGAAAACACTCTTTGATCTTCCGGGTATGAGGTGGGACCTCCTCGCTGAGATCCCTGTTCTGTTCCTATGTTTCTAAGTCTTTGGTCTAGTGTGCTAGTCAGAGGGAAGTAAGTGTGAGGTCATACCCCTTTGGGACCCCCAAACTCCACAAGAGACCAATTCCCGATTTCAACGAATGACAAACATGAGTTTTTCAGAAACGTTAATATGAGTTTTAGAGTACAAATAAATCTAAACTCAAACACAAAATTCCAAACATAACAGTAAATAAAACTGAAAACTCAAATGGATAACTGATCTTTGGTCTACACAAGCAACAGATCATCATCATTCAGGTCAAAATCAACTTTCTCTCATCCATTCTCCTTTTAATTTACAAATAGTTATAATATGAATGTCATGAGACAAGTCTCTACGAATTCAAATATTTGCTAAAAGATAAAGTGATTAGTTTTAATAGTAAAAGAACGTAATACTATAACCAAGAATAAAGAATTACAAATCAGCATCTCTATCTAATTTACACAAAATTAGAATATTTGATTTTATAAAATCAAACCATGTTCCTTCGATTATTAAGATTATTATTAATCATTTCACAATTATGTTATACCATCAAGTTTGGAATGATATAACAAGTCGTGACTATTATATCATCAAGTTTGGAATGATATAACTAATAATCATAATTGCAGGACACGTGTTAGCAACTTTAGTATTCCTTTTTGGAATGATACCCAAATCAGCATTTGAATAAAAATAAGTGTGTAAGTCATCAAGTTTGAAATGACTGACAACTATTCATCTTTGACTTTCATCAGATAGTATCAGAAATACTTCAGTGTACTCACTCTAAATGCTTGAATGTAAGCAAACTTTGATTCTAAAATTTAAAACATAAGATAGGTATTAAGTCTCACTAAATAAACTTTAATCGCATCTCCCCTGAAGTTTTAGTTTTTAAAACTTTATGTCCTTGGTAAGGACATCTGCTACATTATCTTTTGATCTCACGTCCATTAGGGAGATTATCCTCAAACTTATGAGATAAGTCAACCAGGCATATTTCATCCTTAGTTGTTTTTTGCTTTCCATTGAACAACGTATTTATTGCAATGATCTTTGTGTCTTGATTGTCACAATAGATTGAAATAGTGTGCA
>CM077154.1:150360585-150405764 GCA_039583875.1 Platanthera guangdongensis
CAGTCTATATGCAAATGCCTCAACCTCCAGGTTTGAGACCACTGGGGAGTCCAGAGTTGTTATCTTAAGAAGTCTATCTATGGTCTCAAACAATCCACTCGGCATGATTTGATAAGTTCAGTAAAGCTGTTCAGGCAGTTGGTTTTAGTCGGAGTTCGGTAGACTTCTCTCTGTTCACTCGACATAGAACAACATGCACGATTCTTCTTTTGGTATATGTAGAAGACATCCTAATCACAGACGATGACTCAAAAAGAATACTAGAGGTCAAACAACACCTTAGTTCTGTTTTCAAACAAAAGATCTGTGAAACCTTTGATACTTCCTTGGCCTTGAAATCGCAAGACGTCCTGATGGACTTGTCTTATCCCAACGGAAATACTGCCTTGACCTTCTCCGTGATGCTGACTACTCCGGGTGTAAACCTGTGGAAACACTGATGGATGTCAATCACAAGCTATGTGCCCATGGGTCTGACTCTGATGATCTGCTTTCAAACCCTGAGTATTATCGTCTTATGGGAAAACTGATATATCTGACAGTTACAAGACCTGATATCTCATTTGCTATCAGAGTAGTCAGTCGGTATATGCATGTTCCTCGGGGCTCTCATTTACAAGCAGTGGAACGAATCCTCAGATATTTGAAGGCTGCTTCAGGACAAAGGTTGGTGTATAAATCATCCTCTTCTCTATCTCTTGTCGCATATTCTGATGCGGACTATGCGGGCTCCCTGGATGATCGACACTTTACTACAGGTTTCTGTACCTACTTTGGAGGGAATCTTATTACTTTGCGCATCAAGAAACAATCTGTTGTTGTTCGCTTTTATGCTGAAGCTGAGTATTGTGCAATGGCTGTCATTGTGTCTGAACTCACCTGGCTGGAGGCTCTTCTTGGTGATCTAGGAATCACGTTATCCTCGCCAACAGTTCTGCTTTGTGATAGTCAGGCTGCAATCCATATTGCGAAGAACCCAGTATTTCATGAACAGACCAAACACATTGAAGTTGATTGTCACTTGGTCCGTGAAAAGGTTCAGTTAAAGAAGTTAGAGCTAGAGCATGTTCCTGCTTCTAAGCAAGTTGCTGACATTCTCACCAAGGCATTGCCTCGACATTTGTACCATCAGTTCATATCCAATCTTGATGCCTACGACTTGTATGCTCCAGCTTGCGGGGGAGTGTTAGAGAACATAGGATATAATGTAAAAGCCCATTAATTTGACCCATTTTAATCTCTCTTGTTATAGTCTCTCTCTCTCTTATATAGGACTTTTCTCCTCTCTCCTTTCCTATATATATGTACTCATACTTGTTATTGACATCAAAGAAGCACTCATAAGATTGAGACAATTACTTTCTACCCAAGTTGTTAGGATCGAGATCCTAGATGAGATCGTTTCGAGGTAGGATCAGATCTGATAGTAGGGTCAGATCGAGGATCGCTTTATAAAATCAGGATCGATTTACAAAATCTGAATCGTAGGATCGTAAGATCCTATAATCTGGATCGCGATCCTGACAACCTTGCTTTCTACACATACAACTTGTTTTTTTATCATAGGTTTTTTGAATAAAAATTTTGATTTACCTTTGAATCTTGTGTTGATTACATATTTGTTGATGGATACTTTTCATCTAAGATTTGTATTCTAGATGGTCGAGAGATCCATGAATATAAAAAGATATCTCATAGGTAAAAAAAGGTTGCATGGACCCCTAGAGATAGGATGACATAAATCTTCTTGATTAAATCATTCAAAAAAAAGTTCACAAAACATAAAGCAAATTTAGGGGGTTTCGATTAGAAAGATATTTCAATCAATCAACCTATTTTAATTGATAATTATTCTCGAGAGAGAAATTATCATGATGATTTAGGAACCTTCATGGTAAAGTTATTTTATTAAAAGCTTATGATACAAATTGATTTTAATTTATTTTATTTCATTTTATAAGAATTTTATATCAAGTGCTATCATCAATCATTTATTCTCTCTTCATTATATTTTTATGAATCGTATTTATTTTCATAAAACCAAAAATCTAATCTTTAGATAAAATAATAGCAACCAAGTGAGTAAAAGTACTCAACAAACTCAAAAAATAAGACACTTAATATTATCGTCATAATATGATATACTATAAAATGATATGTACACTTACCTAATTGAATTATATATTAAAAACATACAAATAAACTTATGAAGTTTTTGACACTATTGTTGAGTTTTTGTTGATATTTCAAAAGCAATCGTTTTATTACTTTTATCGTTCCTTTTTCCATTTTCTTTATTTTCGATTTTCCAGGATTTTGGGGTACATGACCCGTAGAATTCTTCTAATCTTTTTGACTTCCTGAAATTGAGTAAACCATAAGATTTCAAGGGAACCATTCAAGAACACCAATTGAAGAATCCATATGAGATACTCAATCTGAAATCATGGGAGACCCCAATCAACAAGAGGCTCAACAAAGGACCATGCCCCAATTAAGCGAAACCAAATTTAATGAGAGCAAAATCTAATGTTTTTGCCCTGCAACCGCTGATAATAATACTGAACTTTAATTCTATAGTATTATTCAAATGGTTCAACAATATATGCAATTTGATGGTTTATAGGACGAAGACTCAAATGCGCATAGTCAACTTTTTGGAAATAAGCGATAATTTCAAACTTAATGGGCCCACGGATAATGCAATCTGGCTAAGATTTTTTCTTTACACACTAAAATCAAGCAATGCTTGAATTCTCTCACAAGAGTATGGATCACTACTTGGGCGAGATGATGAGACCGGTCGATAAATCATCCAAACATTATTTATTTATTTTTTATAATATTTTGCTATTCATTTTAATTCACTGATGGGGGGCGTAGCCCGCAAGATAGCAGTGGATTACGAATGAAGCCTGTGCGAGACTGTTAGTATATATATATATATATAGCGGTATACACAAGTATATGAATTTGTATAAGCACTCACCAAATATCCATTTCTGCTATTAAATGCCTTCGCCCTTTGCACTACTATTTGATCCTCTCCTACCAACTGTGGTGTTTTTGAGTATCTGCACAACATAATAAAATCAACTTTCATAATCAAGGACTTGTTAATTTTTACGAATTTGGATATATCATGCAGATTAGCAAATATGCCGGCGATAATTATGTAAATTTTAAACCCTAAATATCTGTACAGACGATGTATATTATGCGGAAAGCTGTCACAGTCTATTTTAGCTCATACTTGTCTCAGCATCTGGTTTTCATTCTGTAGAGTGGAAAGCCTCTCCTCTAACTCCGAGTTTCTGGTCTCCAAATCTTTAACCTTTATTTCCAAATCATTCAAATATGCCTTCTTCCTCTCCCTTGCCTGCTGTGCTGATACCCTGTTTCTCAGTAGCCTGTTGGAATTTGTTGTGTTAGTAATGAAACTGTAGGCAATTTGATAAACCCTAAATCATAAACCTTAATGTATTTACATGCTTCAAACAAAACATCCCCAAAATTACTTAGAAGAATAATGTGCTCATTTATGTAGGATCCTAATTTATCCATAAAAATCAGGCTTAACCTTACTTGGATCAAATAGTAATTAACAGGAAAAGGATTGATCTCTGAAGAAAAGAACAACAAAGAAAGACAAACTAAAGGAGAGATTTAGGCTCCGTTTGGTGCGGCGTTTTTACTCGGGTGAGTTTGAACCAAACACCATTGTCATAGAAATGCATGCTTGGCATGACAAAGGTTATGACTGCCACCAAGAAAAGAAAACTAGTTTTGAACATGAAAGTGTTATGAAAACCGCAGAGATCTCTCGGCACCGTGCAATGCGCAATGGAGAGTAATTGATAGTAGCCACACAAAATAAGTAAAAAACAATAAAAAAACATCGATGACAAAGATTTACGTGGTTCGGAGAGAAATTCCTGCATCCACAGGAAGAGCACCAAAAATGATGCACAATAAACCCTTAGATTTACCGGCATTCAAGACACCACCAGTCTCCCACTCCAAAACAACCACGAGAGGAGATCTCACTCCTTAGTCCTTTCAGACGATCAAAGTCCCCCCTCCTCTTCAACCCGGACTGGACTGGATGAAAAAAAAACTGAGCTGCTTCCTTCTTCCTCCTGGATTGGATGGAAGGACTGAACCACCTCCCTCTCCACTGGACTGGACAAAAGTTGAGCCCAGGCCGAGGTCCTCTCCCTCTAATCCCTTCGCGAGAGTTGCCGCCTCCTTGGCGAGAGGGTCTTCGTCTGGAGTCGTGGAAGAGAATTCGGTTGATCGTTGCTCTCTCACATGCCCTAATGAACCGGAACCCCCTATATATTAAAACCTAATATCAAGGGGGGATAAAACCACCAGTGAACAGCTCGGTTCAAGGTAAGGGGGAGGCATAATCACAACAATATCCACCTTGACGGCCCTTTCATTGCAAGCTCAACCTACAACTTGGATCTTCTCTCAAATGAAACACCCCTCTCCCTAGAGTCACCACGATCAGCAGATACAAATGTGAGTTAAGTCAAGACAATGCTTAAACTTGATTCCTGACAGAGGTTTTGTCAAAATATCTGCAACATTGTCCTCCATGGACACCTTCAGTAACTGAATGTCACCTACTCCAACGAATTCTCTCAGCTTGTGGTAGTGTGCATTAATGTGTTTTGTCCTTGCATGATAGACCGGGTCTTTTGCAAGACAAATTGTACTCTAACTGTCGCAATACATCTTCATCGACTCCTAAGAAATCCCGAGTTACCTGATAAGACCTCTAAGCCAAATGACTTCTTTCGCAGCCTCCACCATAGCAATGTACTCTGCCGCAGTCGTGAACAGAGCTACTATATCCTTAAGAGTAGCTTTCCAACTGATAGGACCTCCACTTAGAATAAAAATGTACCTTGAAGTAGATCTTCTGTCGAGGTTGTCTGTGTAGTCAGAATCCACGAAGCCCTCTAGAGCTACAACATTTTCGTTTAGTTTGAAAAATAAACCGACATCTGGTGTTCCTTTCAAATATCGTAGAATTTAGTTGACTGCATCCCAGTGTTGTCATCCTGAATTTGTCTGCTAACAATACTCACTGCCTGAGCAAGATCTGGTCTCGTACATATCATTATGTACATCAAGCATCCTACTGCACTGACATACGACACTTTGAGCATCTTCTGGCATTCCTCCTCCGTGGCTGGACACTGCTGCAATGATAATCTAAATTATTTTCTCAAATAAGCCATAACAACTTTAGATTCCACCATGTTAAACTTTTTCAATACCTTCTAAATATAACCAGTCTGAGAATATCATAGCATGTCTCACTTTCTGTCTCGCTTGATCTCCATCCTAATGATCTTCTGAGCATGACCAAGATCTTTCATCTCAAATTCAGTATGCAATTTCTGTTTCAGGGCCTGAATCTCTCAGGCTAACTTGCAAGTGATCAACATGTCACCAACGTAAATCATCAAATCAGAATAGTACAATTCGCAAGAAATCTGTAGTAGACACAACTGTCGTACTGACTTATGTTGTAGATGTGTGATGTCATGAAAGTGTTGAAAATCTTGTACCGCATCCTCAGAGCCTGCTATAGACCATAAAGAGACATCTTCAGCTTGCACATTTTTTTCATCACTAGGTCGAATAAAGCCTGAGGTTCTATGTTGTCATGGCGCGCGCCTGAGGCGCCGGGCGCACCAGGAGCGATCCACAGCGCCTCAGGACGGCCGAAGAGGGCAAAGTGCCTCAGGCGCGCCCCAGGAGCACGCGTTGCTTGTCATCCAGACGCTCCTGGAAAAACCCAATCTAATTTGAGCCATGGCGGTAGCGATTCAGTTTAATTAAAGGTTAGGGTTTTATATTTCTCAAAAGGAAATCGTGGGCTCATTTTTTCCTCTCACGCCCGCGCCGTCAAGCTATCTCCGGCGTCCCCACACTCTTCTGCGAAAAAAGCTCTCCTCTTTCGTTCGAAAGCCCGCCGGTCGCCGCTCCTCTTCTTGTGCATTTTCTAAGTCTTCCTGCTCGAAACCCTTTTTGTATCCGCCTATCCGGTGCCAAACAATTTACTTATAATTTGTAGGTGAGATTTATTCGCCGCACGCTTAGCCTTGGCCCTCCGAGCGGAGGAAGACCATTAAATAATTGTTGAATTGAATGTTTGTTTATTTCTTTTAATTAACTACCTGGGTTGAAGTTGCTATTTCTCAAATTATTTTGTCGCCTTCACCGACGGTTTACATTGCATTTAGAGGTGCATTAGAGAGTCACGTCCACACCCCTTCCCTTGAAGTCTAGTTTTGTCCACCCCGTAGCCTACCCTACATCAATTGGTATCAGAGCAAGGTTAGGTCATTTGCATGCTCCGTAGTGGTAGGATATTTAGGGCAAGCATGTCAGATCCGCTAATCACCGACGACCGAGCGGCTAGCTCGAATTCGGGTGCCGCTTTTGCTGAGTTTCAGCGACTTATCCTAAATCGTTTTGACACCTTAGGTGCCCAGGTCAACGATGTGCGTCATGATCTTGCCAAGGCGAATCTTCGTTTGGACCACTTAGATAATGTCAGGGTCACTCCAACACAGCATGATGATTCACTTGAGGAACGACCCTGATGCTTCCCCACATCTCGATCAGCGCCTGAGAGTTGGTCAGCCTCCAGTAGACCGTCACCGTCGTGATATTCCTCATCGAGCCCCAGCAGGCCGACACTCTACGTCTACATGATTCCATCTTCGTGGTGGTCGATCGGTTTTCAAAGATGACGCATTTTATCGCTTGCCGCAAGACGGCAGATGCTTCACATGTAGAATCCATCTTTATGAGGAACGTCTTTAGGCTGCATGGCCAACCTAAATCTATCGTGTCAGACTGCGATGTTAGATTCATGAGCTATTTTTGGAATACCCTATGACACAAGACTGACACCATCCTTAGATTCTCCTCTGCATATCACCCTCAGTCGGACGGGCAGACGGAGGTGGTCAACCGTAGTTTAGGGAACTTGTTGTGATGCCTAGTAGGAGAGCATGTAGGTAGTTGGGATCTTGACCTTCCAGTCGCAGAGTTTGCTTAC
Organism: Platanthera guangdongensis; assembly: GCA_039583875.1. Taxonomy (NCBI): domain Eukaryota; kingdom Viridiplantae; phylum Streptophyta; class Magnoliopsida; order Asparagales; family Orchidaceae; genus Platanthera; species Platanthera guangdongensis. Next base: position 150,367,673 of record CM077154.1, read on the forward strand.
AACAGTTCAGTCAATAGGTCTACTGGGTTGAGTCCACTTCATGTAGCGTCAGACTATGACCTTAGAAAGCCTATAAACCTCATTCCTAGCCCTTTAGAGTCGCGCCCTAGTGTGTATGCCGAGTCTTTTGCACGACGTTTGCATGAGTTGCATGAGTCGGTCCACCGAGAATCTTCCTGACCTGTCAGCTAATGAGAGTCTGACAGCGGGATCAACTCGGGATCTAAATTCAACTTGTTTCACAATATCCACCAAGGGCCTTCCAGACATGCCAACTAATGAGAGCCTGACAGCGGGATCAGCTTGGGATCTATTTTCAACTTGTTTCACAATATCCACTAAGGGCCTTCCTGACCTGCCAGCTAATGAGATCCTGACAACGGGATCAGTCGGGATATATTTTCAACTGTCTTTCAGGCCATAAGGGGGGGGAATGCTAAGAAGGAAAAAGAGTTAGAAAAATAAACATGTTTCTTATTCATATTTAGGGATAGAAGCGTTTCAAGTCATCACCACTACAGGTATGACTGATGGTTACCCCCTCTACATTTTGGAGGCGATAACCCCCTAATTTGACGGCTTCCTTGACAACATAAGGACCCTCTCAATTGGGATTGAGCTTTCCAACTGACGCTGACTTCCCGACCGCAGCCACCTTTTTTCAAGTCAAGATCTCCCTTTACAAATTGCTTGACGCGTACATGTTTGCCGAAATACCTGGTCATTCGACGTTTGACCTCCTCTTGTCTAATAACGGCTAAGTCGTGAAACTCTTCCACCAGGTACAGTGAGAGCCGCATCTCGCATTCGTTCTTGATTCTACAGTCTTCATCTCCTTCTCCTGCGATGACCACCCGCAGTGACCTAACCTCGAACTCCACAGGAAGCACAGCTTCGCATCCATGTGAAAGCTTGAATGGAGTTTCCCCTGTGGCGGTGTTGGGCATGATTCTCAGGGCCCAAAGGACCAACGGAAGCTGCTCCACCCAGCTTCCCTTCAGATTCTCAACCTTTTTTTCAACAGGTTCACGATGATCTTATTTGCCGCCTCCACCTGCCTGTTACTCCTGGGGTGATGAACCGGCGCGAACCTAAGAGCAATTCCGAGCTGGCCACAGAAGCTGATAAACTCATCACTGGCGAATTGTGGCTCGTTGTCGGTGACTATAGCTTAAGGCAACCATGCCAATAGATGATCTCTCCTCATACAAAGTTACGGAATACCTGAGAGGTCACCTTGGTCAGAGCCTTGACTTCCAGCCACTTTGAGAAATAATCGATCATGATCAGAAGGAATCTCCTTTGCCTGCTGACAAGGAGAAAATGCTCCATCAAGTCCATTCCCCAAATTGCAAATGGCTATGGTGCCCTGATACTTCTGAGTCTCTGAGCGGGCAGGAGATGGAATGGCGCGAACGGCTGGCATTTATGACATTTTTTCACGAATTCTTTCGCATCATTGCTCAAGGTTGGCCAAAAGTATCATTGTCAAACTATGCTGCCTTCCAGGGTCCTGCTCCCAGAGTAGCTACCACACTTTCCTGAGTGGACCTCCTCTCTGATCTTCGGAACCTCTTCCTTAGCCACACACCTGGCCAGAAGTCCCGAGAGAGTGTTCCATAACAGCTCTCCTTCGGGCAACAGATAGTATGCCGACTTGTGTCAGAAGCGCTTCTTGTCTGCGACCTCCCCTGGAAATTCGTTGGTGGTTAAAAATATGATGAATGGCTCCCTCCATGAGGGACGTTGATCTATCTCCATTAGTTCTTCCTCCTCTATGGACGGTCGGAACAAGTCCATCACGGTCCCTCCTGCCCTCGGACCGAACTTGGTCAGCCAATCTGCTTCAACACTCTCTTCCCGCAGTATATGCCGGATGGAGAATGTATGGAACCCCCCCAATAAGGCCCCTTACCTTAACCAAGTATCGTTGTAGGGTCGTCTCCCTTACCTCGAACTCTCCCTTGACCTGCAAGGCCACTACCATCGAATCTGTTAACACCTCCACATCCTGCACCCCCAACTCCTTAGCGAGTGGCATCCCCGCGATGACCGCCTCATACTCAGTCTGGTTGTTGGTAACAGGGAAGTGTATCACTACGGCCTGCTCAATCTTCGTCCCCTGGGAGTTTTCCAAGACCACCCCTGCTCCCAAGGAATGTCTTCCTGAAGCCCCATCCACCAACAGCTTCCAAGCAACAAGGTGACTTGGTCCTGCCTCTTCCGACTCCATCACACAGTCTGCCAAGAAGTCCGCCACCGCTTGAGCTTTAACCAACAGGCATAGAACGAAGAAGATGTCAAACTAGCTCAACTCCACCGACCATTTTGTCAACCTTCCTGAATGCTCTACCCATTTAAAGATGTTACGCAGTGGATGATCAGTCACTACCCGGATAGAGTGAGCTTGAAAGTAAGGTCAGAGTTTTCGAGCCGAGAGGACCAAAGCAAAGGCTAGCTTCTCCAGGATCAGATACCTAAGCTCCGCCTTACTTAAAACCCGGCTCACATAGTAAATTGGTAGTTGCTTCTTACCCTCCTCTTGGACCAACACGGAGCTTACAGCCTCCGCCCCCACTCTGAGGTACAAGATCAGATCTTCTCCTTCTTTGGGTTTCTGGAGCAGAGGAGCCTTGGCGAGCTGATCCTTCAAAGACTAGAAAGCCTCCTCACATTCCTTAGACCATTCAAACTTCCGGTTCCCCCGTAGAACCCTGAAGAAGAGTGAGCACTTTTGTCCTGTCCGGGAAAGAAACCTGCTTAGCCCTGCAAGCTTCCCAGTCAAGCGTTGAACCTCCTTGACATTCCTCGACGATTCAAGCTCCATTATTTCTTTCACTTTGTACGGATTGGGCTCCACCCTAGCTAGAGTCAGGAGGTGCCCAAGGAACTTCCCTCGGCTTGCTCCGAAAACACACTTCTGGGGATTCAACCTCATTTTAAACACTCACAAGGTGGAAAAAGTTTCCTCCAGGTCTTGAAGGTGTGAGCTCACATCCTTACTCTTCACCAAAAGATCATCTACATATACTTTCAAGTTTCTCCCCCTCTGCCCCTGAAAGACCCTATCCATCATCCTTTGATAGGTTGCCCCTGCACTCTTCAGCCCGAAGGGCATCACCTTGTAGCTATAGCATCCACTACTCGTGATAAATGACACATCCTTTACATCTGGAGGGTGCATCCTAATTTGGTGAAAACTTGAAAAAGCATCCAAAAAACTCATTACAGGGAAACCGACGGCTGAATCAACCAGCGCGTCGATTCGAGGCGGGGGATAACAATAATTGGGGCATGTTTTATTCAATAAAGAGAAGTCTACACACAGTCTCCATTTCTCATCCCCTTTTTCACCATTACAACATTTGAGACCCAGCCCAGAAATTGGATCTCTGACACAAAACCGACATTGAGAAGTTTTTCCACTTCCTCTTTGATAGGTCCTTCGAGTTTGTCGGCCACATTCCTCTTCTTCTGGCAAATAGGGCGGTTCTTCGGGTCGAGATTCAGCCAGTGGCAAGCCACGTCCGCATTGATGTCGGGCATATACGATGCGCTCCAAGCGAAGACATTCACGTACTTCTGGATGCATGCCAACGTCCTCTCTTGATCCTTTGTGGCTCAAGCCTCCGCTGACCCGCACCTTCTCTGTCTTACCCGCTCGGGTAAGAACCTTCATCTCCACCACTGCTCCTACCGGCTCCAGCCGGGACTGCTCCTCCCAATCTTCAGCTGCCCACTCTCTTTGGGCTAGGGTCTCCTCTTCTACTGCTTCCACCACCACCTCCTCCTCTTCTCCCTCTGGTTCTCCTTCCGCACTTCCCTCCTGATTGGGGACCTGCTCCTCCCTTAACTCCGTCGTCACCCCCTCCATCACCTTCTCCATCTCCTCGGCCTCTCCAATCCATGAGATGGTGTTGACTGCGGTGACGTAGCATTGTCTTACCACCTTAAGATCTCCTCGGATCCGGACATACACCCTCCCATCATTGAACTTGAGGCACTGATGGAAGGATGAGGGGACACAGAGGAAAGCACTGATGAGAGGCCGACTGAAGATGACATTGTAACTGCTGGGGGCGTCTACGATCACAAACCTACAATTGCAGGATTGACCCCCCAGAGTCACGTTGAGCCTCACGCCTCCTTCCACTTCCTTCCTCTCTCCCGAGAATCCGAAGAGCGGTCCATCCGAGGCCAGCACCCTCTTCGCCTCCACCTTCATTCCGTCAAACGCCTTCTTAAAGATGACATTGACCGAGCTGCCGTTATCGACCAGAATCCGGGAGATGGTGAAGTTCTCGACCGTTGTCTGAATCACCAGCGTATCGCAGAATGGATCCTCATGATCCGGCATGTCGCTTGAGGTGAAGGTAATCCTCTCCACGGGAGTAGGGGTCTTGGACGTCGAAGCGACGCTTCAACGGAACACATTTTGGAAGCTCCCCTTATGGGTGGCCTCGATCCCCCCCCTCCCGTAGATCACTCTAATGCTCTCGCAGCCTCCTATGTCGTCCCGCTCTTCACATCTGTCGTCATTTACCCTCGCAGTCACTTCCTCGATCCGTACTGATGCTGGTTGCTGCCCCTGTCCTCTTGCCCTTCTCAACTCAAGAAACTCCGGGCAGGTGGTCGTTGCGTGACCTTCCACTTGATGGAAGTCACAGTATAACAACTCCACCTCCCCCCTCTCCTTCCCCCTCGATCGTTCCTCCTCTCAAACCTTCCCCGAGCTATTGTCATGGCTTGATGTTGTGGGTGGAGGGGTGGCCTTGGACCCTGCCTCCAACCTGGAGGGTTAAACCTCCCCTACCCCCCTGGTAGTTCCCCCCTCCTTGGAACCTTCTTCCTTGACCCTAGTTAGGTCCCTCCTGCTACCTCCATGCCAGCTGGTTGTTGGGTTCTTGAAAACCCCACCCTTATTGTTGCTTTCAGAAACCTTGCCCTCTGGGCTCATCTCTCCTTCTCTCCTCCTGGCGTCTGCTTTCTCCCTGCTCACTCTCTTCACTTCCTCCCAACCTGGTCAGCTTCCTAGCAAAGTTGGGGTTTGCTGCCTCGCTCTCGATCTCCTTCGCCGCTCTCTTCATCACCTCCTCAAAGGACAACAGTGGCCTCCACTTCAATGCCACCATGAAGAACCCTTCTCGGAGCCCCAACGTGAAGGTCATCATCAGGGTAAACCCTGACACAGTGACACCTCTTCCACGACGAGGACTTCCTCCTAGAACCGGTCTACATAGCTTTCCAGGGTTTCTTCCGGCCCCTGCTTGACTGCGAAGAGGAACTCTGCGCCCTTCTTCCACTTCTTTGAAGTCGAGAATCTCAACAGGAATGCCCGACACAAATCTGTGTAGCAGTAAATTGAGCTGGTGGTAGCACGGCGACCTGATGGCATTATCTTATCCCAGCATAAGTATTGCATTGACCTTTTGCAAGATGTTGGTCTCTCAGGTTACAAACCTGTGGAAACCCCGATGGAAGTCAACCACATGGTGTGTACTCAAGGATCTGACTCTGATTCTTTACTTCCAAATCCGGAATACTATCGTCGCCTTGTGGGAAAACTGATATACCGAATCGTTACAAGACCAGATATATCATTTGTGATTTGTGTGGTCAGTCGGTTTATGCATACCCCACGGATTTCTCACCTTCAGGTAGTGGAACGCATTCTCAGGTATCTGAAGACTGCTCCTGGAAAAGGACTTGTGTATAAGCCATCTTCCTTCCTTTCTCTTATTGCATACTCTGATGCGGATTATGCGGGCTCGTTGGATGATCGACGTTTTACTATTGGTTTTTGTACATAATTTGGAAGAAATCTTATCATATGGCGGAGTAAGAAGCAGACGGTGGTTGCTCGCTCGTCTGCTACGGCTGAGTACCGTGTGATGGCGGCTGTTACATAAGAACTAACCTGGGCGGAAAATCTTCTAACGGATTTGGGAGTTAGATTGTGCTCACCATCAACGTTGTTTTGTGACAGTCAAGCTGCAATACATATTGCAAAGAATCCTGTGTTCCATGAGCGGACTAAACATATTAATGTTGATTGTCACTTTGTTCAAGAAAAGGTTCAATCAAAGGTGCTAAAGTTTGAACATGTTTCTACTTGTGGAAGAGTTGCTGACATCCTTACCAAGGCATTACCTCACAAATTGTATTACCAGTTCTTGTCGAAGCTTGGTGCCTACGACTTGTACGCTCCAGCTTGCGGGAGAGTGTTAGAAGATATAAAGATAAATGATGTAAAGGACCATTTATAGGCTCATTTCTTCTTTCTCCTTTAGTCCCACATCTATTGTATAGGATTCTTCCTCCCTCTCTTATCCTATATATTTGTACTCTCTCTTGTTTTGGGATAATGAAGAAGGATATACAAGGTTTGCCCATTGTTTCATACAGTTCTCTCTATTTCTTGTTTCCTTTCAGCATTCCCCCCAGCAGCTCCTAGTTCCCTAGTAAAACTCTCAAATATCAAAATCAACAATGTGATCTGTTAGAATGGCATAAAAAGGGGGGAAATGGTGAAAGGAATTTCTACTCTAACGACGTTAATTCACACCTTCAAATTTGATTTTAGTTTTACTGACAGTTGATATTTAATAAATATGAATTGTGGCGAAGATTTCACTCACCTCTTCAGTCGCTTGTGCTCCTTGTCGGCGGGACTCCGCCCTCTCTTCCTTTAAGGTGCTAAAGTTTGGTAGTTGCTTCTTACCCTCCTCTCGGACCAACACGGAGCTTACAGCCTCCGCCCCCACTCTGAGGTACAAGGTCAGATCTTCTCCTTCTTTGGGTTTCTGGAGCAGAGGAGCCTTGGCGAGCTGATCCTTCAAAGACTAGAAAGCCTCCTCACATTCCTTAGACCATTCAAACTTCCGGTTCCCCCGTAGAACCCTGAAGAAGGGTGAGCACTTTTGTCCTGTCCGGGAAAGAAACCTGCTTAGCCCTGCAAGCTTCCCAGTCAAGCGTTGAACCTCCTTGACATTCCTCGACGATTCAAGCTCCATTATTTCTTTCACTTTGTACGTATTGGGCTCCACCCTAGCTAGAGTCAGGAGGTGTCCAAGGAACTTCCCTCGGCTTGCTCCGAAAACACACTTCTGGGGATTCAACCTCATTTTAAACACTCACAAGGTGGAAAACGTTTCCTCCAGGTCTTGAAGGTGTGAGCTCACATCCTTACTCTTCACCAAAAGATCATCTACATATACTTTCAAGTTTCTCCCCCTCTGCCCCTGAAAGACCCTATCCATCATCCTTTGATAGGTTGCCCTGCATTCTTCAGCCCGAAGGGCATCACCTTGTAGCTATAGCATCCACTACTCGTGATAAATGACACATTCTTTACATCTGGAGGGTGCATCCTAATTTGGTGAAAACTTGAAAAAGCATCCAAAAAACTCATTACAGGGAAACCGACGGCTGAATCAACCAGCGCGTCGATTCGAGGCGGGGGATAACAATAATTGGGGCATGTTTTATTCAATAAAGAGAAGTCTACACACATTCTCCATTTCTCATCCCCTTTTTCACCATTACAACATTTGAGACCCAGCCCAGAAATTGGATCTCTGACACAAAACCGACATTGAGAAGTTTTTTCACTTCCTCTTTGATAGGTCCTTCGAGTTTGTCGGCCACATTCCTCTTCTTCTGGCGAATAGGGCGGTTCTTCGGGTCGAGATTCAGCCAGTGGCAAGCCACGCCCGCATCGATGTCGGGCATATACGATGCGCTCCAAGCGAAGACATTCACGTACTTCTGGATGCATGCCAACGTCCTCTCTTGATCCTTTGTGGCTCAAGCCTCCGCTGACCCGCACCTTCTTTGTCTTACCCGCTCGGGTAAGAACCTTCATCTCCACCACTGCTCCTACCGGCTCCAGCCGGGACTGCTCCTCCCAATCTTCAGCTGCCCACTCTCTTTGGGCTAGGGTCTCCTCTTCTACTGCTTCCACCACCACCTCCTCCTCTTCTCCCTCTGGTTCTCCTTCCGCACTTCCCTCCTGATCGGGGACCTGCTCCTCCCTTAACTCCGTCGTCACCCCCACCATCACCTTCTCCATCTCCTCGGCCTCTCCAATCCATAAGATGGTGTTGACTGCGGTGACGTAGCATTGTCTTACCACCTTAAGATCTCCTCGGATCCGAACATACACCCTCCCATCATTGAACTTGAGGCACTGATGGAAGGATGAGGGGACACAGAGGAAAGCACTGATGAGAGGCCGACTGAAGATGACATTGTAACTGCTGGGGGCGTCTACGATCACAAACCTACAATTGCAGGATTGACCCCCCAGAGTCACGTTGAGCCTCACGCCTCCTTCCACTTCCTTCCTCTCTCCCGAGAATCCGAAGAGCGGTCCATCCGAGGCCAGCACCCTCTTCGCCTCCACCTTCATTCCGTCAAACGCCTTCTTAAAGATGACATTGACCGAGCTGCCGTTATCGACCAGAATCCGGGAGATGGTGAAGTTCTCGACCGTTGTCTGAATCACCAGCGTATCGCAGAACGGATCCTCATGATCCGGCATGTCGCTTGAGGTGAAGGTAATCCTCTCCACGGGAGTAGGGGTCTAGGACGTCGAAGCGACGCTTCAACGGAACACATTTTGGAAGCTCCCCTTATGGGTGGCCTCGATCCCCCCCCCTCCCGTAGATCACTCTAATGCTCTCGCAGCCTCCTATGTCGTCCCGCTCTTCACATCTGTCGTCATTTACCCTCGCAGTCACTTCCTCGATCCGTACTGATGCTGGTTGCTGCCCCTGTCCTCTTGCCCTTCTCAACTCAAGAAACTCCGGACAGGTGGTCGTTGCGTGACCTTCCACTTGATGGAAGTCACAGTATAACAACTCCACCTCCCCCCTCTCCTTCCCCCTCGATCGTTCCTCCTCTCAAACCTTCCCCGAGCTATTGTCATGGCTTGATGTTGTGGGTGGAGGGGTGGCCTTGGACCCTGCCTCCAACCTGGAGGGTTAAACCTCCCCTACCCCCCTGGTAGTTCCCCCCTCCTTGGAACCTTCTTCCTTGACCCTAGTTAGGTCCCTCCTGCTACCTCCATGCCAGCTGGTTGTTGGGTTCTTGAAAACCCCACCCTTATTGTTGCTTTCAGAAACCTTGCCCTCTGGGCTCATCTCTCCTTCTCTCCTCCTGGCGCCTGCTTTCTCCCTGCTCACTCTCTTCACTTCCTCCCAACCTGGTCAGCTTCCTAGCAAAGTTGGGGTTTGTTGCCTCGCTCTCGATCTCCTTCGCCGCTCTCTTCATCACCTCCTCAAAGGACAACAGTGACCTCCACTTCAATGCCACCATGAAGAACCCTTCTCGGAGCCCCAACGTGAAGGTCATCATCAGGGTAAACCCTGACACAGTGACACCTCTTCCACGACGAGGACTTCCTCCTGGAACCGGTCTACATAGCTTGCCAGGGTTTCTTCCAGCCCCTGCTTGACTGCGAAGAGGAACTCTGCGCCCTTCTTCCACTTCTTCGAAGTCGAGAATCTCAACAGGAATGCCCGACACAAATCTGTGTAGCAGTAAATTGAGCTGGTGGTAGCACGGCGACCTGATGGCATTATCTTATCCCAGCATAAGTATTGCATTGACCTTTTGCAAGATGTTGGTCTCTCAGGTTACAAACCTGTGGAAACCCCGATGGAAGTCAACCACATGGTGTGTACTCAAGGATTTGAGTCTGATTCTTTACTTCCAAATCCGGAATACTATCGTCACCTTGTGGGAAAACTGATATACCGAATCGTTACAAGACCAGATATATCATTTGTGATTTGTGTGGTCAGTCGGTTTATGCATACCCCACGAATTTCTCACCTTCAGGCAGTGGAACGCATTCTCAGGTATCTGAAGACTGCTCCTGGGCAAGGACTTGTGTATAAGCCATCTTCCTTCCTTTCTCTTATTGCATACTCTGATGCGGATTATGCGGGCTCGTTGGATGATCGGCGTTTTACTATTGGTTTTTGTACATAATTTGGAAGAAATCTTATCATATGGCGGAGTAAGAAGCAGACGGTGGTTGCTCGCTCGTCTGCTGCGGCTGAGTACCGTGTGATGGCGGCTGTTACATAAGAACTAACCTGGGCGGAAAATCTTCTAACGGATTTGGGAGTTAGATTGTGCTCACCATCAACGTTGTTTTGTGACAGTCAAGCTGCAATACATATTGCAAAGAATCCTGTGTTCCATGAGCGGACTAAACATATTGAGGTTGATTGTCACTTTGTTCAAGAAAAGGTTCAATCAAAGGTGCTAAAGTTTGAACATGTTTCTACTTGTGGAAGAGTTGTTGACATCCTTACCAAGGCATTACCTCACAAATTGTATTACCAGTTCTTATCGAAGCTTGGTGCCTACGACTTGTACGCTCCAGCTTGCAGGGGAGTGTTAGAAGATATAAAGATAAATGATGTAAAGGATCATTTATAGGCTCATTTCTTCTTTCTCCTTTAGTCCCACATCTATTGTATAGGATTCTTCCTCCCTCTCTTATCCTATATATTTGTACTCTCTCTTGTTTTGGGATAATGAAGAAGGATATACAAGGTTTGCCCATTGTTTCATACAGTTCTCTCTATTTCTTGTTTCCTTTCAGCATTCCCCCCAGCAGCTCCTAGTGCCCTAGTAAAGCTCTCAAATATCAAAATCAACAATGTGATCTGTTAGAATGGCATAAAAAGGGGGGAAATGGTGAAAGGAATTTCTACTCTAACGACGTTAATTCACACCTGCAAATTTGATTTTAGTTTTACTGACAGTTGATATTTAATAAATATGAATTGTGGCGAAGATTTCACTCACCTCTTAAGTCGCTTGTGCTCCTTGTCGGCGGGACTCCGCCCTCTCTTCCTTTGATTTGCCGGCCGAACTGAAGTTGAAAGAGAGCGTGTGGAAATGCCGCCACCAGCCGTCCGATCTGTAATGGAGGTGCCCGCCTGCTCGCATCCGAACTCCGGCACTCTTCTCATCTCCTCGTCGCTCTCATCTTCTTCCAAAGAAAAACACCATCAAAAAATTCCGGCTCAGAGATCGTTGAACAACTGCAGTAGAATTTTACCAAATCCGGATACCGGATTACATAAAGCACAGATATTGATGGAATTCCAGCGACACAAAATGGTCAAATCAAAACAATTTGGCACTCAAATACAACAGGCCATCAGGGTTTAGGAGAAAAGCTCGGCTCTGTGGAGGCAGGCATACAACAAGGGAACAGACGAAGTGAATAGATGCAATTAAAAGCTTGACAGAAAACAATGTGCAGATTCCTCTGGAAATATTAGCACAGTGATCAAAAACAGAGTACAAGTATATATAATATATACAAGATCAAACCAAATAGAAAAACACAAATTCAGTACAATTGGTTGAAGTTCAAAAACAAAACGGGAGGTGCACGAAACGCAATTTCTGCCGCCAAAAACAGTTTAATGCAGATTAAATATTTAGCGGGAAAGAGAAGGTGAATTCAAAGCAGAGAATAGAACAGGGGTGACATCAAAAACAGAAATCAAAGAAAAAAACTATTTTAAATGAAGAAAGAAACATCTTCTGATTCACGATCCAGTTGGCCTACTGAAATTAAGGGCGATTGATGTAGAACTCGAATTCCTCTGTTCAATGAGCTGATTCCGAGCAAACTTCTCAGTGGGAGTCAACTTACCATCTCTGACGTCCATTTGCAGAGCTGAGCTCGATGATCTTTCCGAGCTCGACGGCAGCGAGCTGGTTGTCGCCCCTTGCATCCTCGAGACGGAGGAGAGAGAGAGGAGACGTATGGAGATATCGCGGTTCGTAAAAAGTGGTTACAGCCTTACGGGGGTTTAGAGGAGCTCTTCGGACCGTTGGATCAATGCGAATCGAACGGCTATAAACTAGGAAGCGTGGAAGCAGCTGGATCCATAAACATGAGGGCAATCCAAAGGTTATTTTATAGGTAAGCGTGGACATCTTTCAACCATCCAATACACAAGATCGGACCGTTGAAGTAGATCGGCCTAACGCCTGTGGGCCTTCAGAGAGCGATAGCACCGCTCGTACGGCTTCTTTCACATGAAATACAAAAATGATTGATTTTTGTTGTGAAGTCTCCTGTAACTCGGTCAAAATTAGTGTCTTAATTCGGGAATGGTGGTGCATGTAACTGGTCACAGCGAAATAAGACGGCGGATAAAAAAATTCTTTTAGAGTCCGTTCGGCGTGTAGGTATTGGCTTTCTGGAATTGGCTTTGGCCAGAAAATCAATATCTGCAGGAATTGGTTTTGTGCAGAAAACCAATTATGTTGTTCGGCTGCAGGATGGTTTTCAGTGAACAGAATTGACATTGATATGTAAAAGTTGTTCGGCTGCACACTGGAATTTGCTTTCTGGAATTGCAATTTTTAGGAACTATTTTTGTCATCCCTGAATCGCCAATAGGGTTCAAGAAACTACTCAACCTCGACATCTTTTTTTATCATTGCAGTGTATTCCACCTCTATGTATCCAGGATCAACGCACGATGTGCTTGAGCACGCAAATTTAAAAAAAAACGAGAGAGGAGGCGGCCATACTTAAGATTACCATCTCCCAGTGCCGCTTGGCCCGGGCGTTCTGCGCGAAGACGAATTTTAACACCAGAACCAATCCGACAGGAATGCCGAGTATCAAGGACCACAGAAATCCTATTCCATGAGAAGCAACAACACACAGATATAACATTTGGATAAAACTCTAAATTTATAAGTTATTTTTGATGACAACAACACACAAGATAGAAAGATGAGGAATCAACTAACAAGTACGCACACTAAACACACATCACTATCCAATTTAGATCTGTATAATTGTCACAATCTCAAGAGGAAGAGGAAGAATATTGGAGCATACATATATTCCAGCGGCACGAAGGAGGAGTCGGCGTCGGAGCGTACATATATTCCAGTGGCGTGGGAGGAGTCGGCGTCAGAGCGTCGATGTCGGAGCTTCAACGTCGTCGACGTCGCGCAGTCGACGTCGGAGCGTCGAGGTCGGGGCACGGGAGAGGGATCAGATTCCGGGCACGGAAGCGGGATCGGGGTCGGGGCACGGGAGCGGGGTAGGGGTCGGGTCATGGTAGTGGGGAGGGGTCGGGAGCGGGGTCGGGGTCGGGGCATGGTAGCGGTGAAAATCTGGAAAACCTGCAGCGGGAGGTAAGTTTTGGGGGACTGGATTTTTAGGTATATAGGAAAACCCGTGGTTTTCAAGTGAAAACCAATGCCCGTCTAATTCTGACGCGCCGAACAAGAGAATTGGCTTTCTGGATGGCAAAGCCAATTCCAGAAAGCCAATACCTGCGCGCCGAACGGACCCTTAAAGACGTGAAAATCTCGAAAATTGGTGAAAAATCACGTGTTTGGGACTGTGCCGATCAAATTTTCACTATCTAGCTGGTATTGTACATGACTTTTAATAGAAGCGCGGGCAAAATGTCGCTTCACATTACAACTTGCAGGGGGAGAGAGATGTGTTTGGAGGGTGACAGACACCGTTCGCGAAGCCAAGTGTTTTTCTTTGTCGTGGTGGGGAGCATCGTGCTCTGGAAGGTAGGTGGTCTTCTGCTTCTGCTCGAAAGGGGAATGCACTGCGTGTCTCGGCGTTTGCGGCTTGTCTCCTATTGTTCGCAGTGGAGTCTGGAGCGGGGAGTTTGATGTTGGCATGTCGGCTCTGAGCGCTAAACGAGATGCTAGCTGTGGCGGGAAGTGTGCGCACTAAGCAGAACTTATGCAGGGGCTCTTGAAGATGGATGAAGAACTTCGAATGGCAGAGGAGATTCCCGATGGATCTCTAACATGTGTAGAAGGAGAAGTCGGAGGATAAGTCAAATAGAAAAGGACAGACTGAAGTCTTGTTTATAGGCCACATGATGATTATGTTGATTATGCGGTTATCCGCGGACCGCAATCACCTTATTTACTATTTGTGAGGGGAGGCGGCGGCTGGCCGGGAGTCTGACCGTGTGTAACACCCCAAATTTTTACCTAGTGTTTGGAGTGATGGGAGTGTTGGGTTGAGTTTAGAAGGTAGTCCCTTTTTCCTTGACCAAACGACAATGACAAATTCGTCGTGTGCACTCAAGTATCATCGTGTTCACTCGAAGCCGCATCGTGTTCACTCGACACAGCGTCGTGTTAACTATTGTGGTCACGTGTTGACCAGTTCAGCATCGCGTTCACTTGACGTTACGTGATAACCAGTTTGGCGTCGTGTTCACTCGACACCGCGTATTAAGCGCCGTGTTCACCCGACGTCGTGAGTAGGCGCCCATAAATCTATTTCATAATTAGACTTTTTTTAGGGATCTCAATTTCTTAGAACTTGATCCAAGGGCCCAGATCTTTCTCCTGTGAACCCTAAATAGGGTAGAGAAGATCTCTTCCCTCATTTTTTCTAAAGTTCTAGTACTTAACGACTCGTGAGCGTGAGAGCTCAGAGGAAGAAGAAGACCTAGATCAGTCATTGTTGGAGCTTCGGAGCTCCGTTTGTAGATCCGAGACCGGATTTGTGGAGAGGGCTTGAAGGAAAACGTGTTCATCTGTGCTATTCAAGGCTTTCAGGGCAAGGAAGAGGTATCACGAGGTAACGAAATATCTCCTCCCGGTCTTAGGATGCGTGCATGACATCTTTTCTTTATGCCTTTATTTTTCTGTAATTTATTGGCAATGGATCTCTCAAATGAGAGGATCTCGAGTTGCATTGGTTCAAGAGGAACTACCAGGTCGATTAAGTCTGCCCCCAACATATTTTGCAATAAATCCACTCCGTTAGTGGATTAGGCATTGTGGGTGAAGCCGAAATCGCAATCGGTGGTCTGATTCAGTGATGCTGCTTAACATGCATTTTAGGGATTTTTGTTAGAAATCCAATTGCGGTGAAAATGACGTTGTTACACCCTTATTTTCATATGCAGATGAATGGTGGTTTGGGGTGGGGGATAAATGTGTGTGTTGATTGTGATGTTAAGGCGTGACATTATCTTTGTGGTCGGCTGGCTAGACTTGTGATGATGTGATTCACGTATGGAGTGTGTCCCGACAAGAAAAATCACCTTTTGAAAGCTGACGAGAACTACTATGCGAGTGGACTAGCCGACGGTGAGATCAACCATGTGTGTGTAAAGCCTCAATTAGTGTTCTTAGCATCGGTTGAATTGCTTTTGGTGTGACTTATTGTGTTAGTTTTGGAAAAACTGTTGAAAATGTTTGTATTTATGGACAAGCCTGGGTGATATAGCCCATGAGCTGGCAAAGTCAAAGCAATGGTTCTTAGCATCAACTGTGATGTTTAGGTGGAACTGACAAGAATGTCAAAACTTATAGGAAAGTCTGGGTGATGAGGCCCATTAGTGGCAAAACCTAAGCAAGAGTTCCATTTGTGGCTTAAAGGTCATTTGAGAAATGAAAGTACTCGTGCGAATGATTTGATGTGAATGATGCATGATGATTGTTAGAATCATACACATTATAGAGTGCATTGGGTAAAACTCAGGTTTGCATGCATGCTGTATTAGTAGATCCCTTTTACTTAAATGTTCAGCATAGAAACAAGCATGATGTTTGTGATAGTTATTATTGCTGTGTTGATTCTATGTTACTTTCATGTTTTATTACATATGCATACGAAGTTCTAACCTAGCGGATGGCGATATCAACCATGTGTGGCCAAAGCCTCGACTAGTATTCTTAGCATCGGTTGAATTTTCACTATCTAGCTGGTATTGTACATGACTTTTAATAGAAGCGCGGGCAAAATGTCGCTTCACATTACAACTTGCAGGGGGAGAGATATGTGTTTGGAGGGTGACAGACACCGTTCGCGAAGCCAAGTGTTTTTCTTTGTCGTGGTGGGGAGCATCGTGCTCTGGAAGCTAGGTGGTCTTCTGCTTCTGCTCGAAAGGGGAATGCACTGCGTGTCTCGGCGTTTGCGGCTTGTCTCCTATTGTTTGCAGTGGAGTCTGGAGCGGGGAGTTTGATGTTGGCATGTCGGCTCTGAGCACTAAACGAGATGCTAGCTGTGGCGGGAAGTGTGCGCACTAAGCAGAACTTATGCAGGGGCTCTTGAAGATGGATGAAGAACTTCGAATGGCAGAGGAGATTCCCGATGGATCTCTAACATGTGTAGAAGGAGAAGTCGGAGGATAAGTCAAATAGAAAAGGACAGACTGAAGTCTTGTTTATAGGCCACATGATGATTATGTTGATTATGCGGTTATCCGCGGACCGCAATCACCTTATTTACTATTTGTGAGGGGAGGCGGCGGCTGGCCGGGAGTCTGACCGTGTGTAACACCCCAAATTTTTACCTAGTGTTTGGAGTGATGGGAGTGTTGGGTTGAGTTTAGAAGGTAGTCCCTTTTTCCTTGACCAAACGACAATGGCAAATTCGTCGTGTGCACTCAAGTATCATCGTGTTCACTCGAAGCCGCATCGTGTTCACTCGACACAGCGTCGTGTTAACTATTGTGGTCACGTGTTGACCAGTTCAGCATCGTGTTCACTTGACGTTACGTGATAACCAGTTTGGCGTCGTGTTCACTCGACACCGCGTATTAAGCGTCGTGTTCACCCGACGTCGTGAGTAGGCGCCCATAAATCTATTTCATAATTAGACTTTTTTTAGGGATCTCAATTTCTTAGAACTTGATCCAAGGGCCCAGATCTTTCTCCTGTGAACCCTAAATAGGGTAGAGAAGATCTCTTCCCTCATTTTTTTCTAAAGTTCTAGTACTCAACGACTCGTGAGCGTGAGAGCTCAGAGGAAGAAGAAGACCTAGATCAGTCATTGTTGGAGCTTCGGAGCTCCGTTTGTAGATCCGAGACCGGATTTGTGGAGAGGGCTTGAAGGAAAACATGTTCATCTGTGCTATTCAAGGCTTTCAGGGCAAGGAAGAGGTATCACGAGGTAACGAAATATCTCCTCCCGGTCTTAGGATGTGTGCATGACATCTTTTCTTTATGCCTTTATTTTTCTGTAATTTATTGGCAATGGATCTCTCAAATGAGAGGGTCTCGAGTTGCATTGGTTCAAGAGAAACTATCAGGTCGATTAAGTTTGCCCCCAACATATTTTGCAATAAATCCACTCCGTTAGTGGATTAGGCATTGTGGGTGAAGCCGAAATCGCAATCGGTGGTCTGATTCAGTGATGCTGTTTAACGTGCATTTTAGGGATTTTTGTTAGAAATCCAATTGCGGTGAAAATGACGTTGTTACGCACTTATTTTCATATGCAGATGAATGGTGGTTTGGGGTGGGGGATAAATGTGTGTGTTCATTGTGATGTTAAGGCGTGACATTATCTTTGTGGTCGGCTGGCTAGACCTGTGATGATGTGATTCACGTGTGGAGTGTGTCCCGACAAGAAAAGTCACCTTTTGAAAGCTGACGAGAACTACTATGCGAGTGGACTAGCCGACGGTGAGATCAACCATGTGTGTGTAAAGCCTCAATTAGTGTTCTTAGCATCGGTTGAATTGCTTTTGGTGTGACTTATTGTGTTAGTTTTGGAAAAACTGTTGAAAATATTTGTATTTATGGACAAGCCTGGGTGATATAGCCCATGAGCTGGCAGAGTCAAAGCAATGGTTCTTAGCATCAACTGTGATGTTTAGGTGGAACTGACAAGAATGTCAAAACTTATAGGAAAGTCTTGGTGATGAGGCCCATTAGTGGCAAAACCTAAGCAAGAGTTCCATTTGTGGCTTAAAGGTCATTTGAGAAATGAAAGTACTCGTGCGAATGATTTGATGTGAATGATGCATGATGATTGTTAGAATCATACACATTATAGAGTGCATTGGGTAAAACTCAGGTTTGCATGCATGCTGTATTAGTAGATCCCTTTTACTTAAATGTTCAGCATAGAAACAAGCATGATGTTTGTGATAGTTATTATTGCTGTGTTGATTCTATGTTACTTTCATGTTTTATTACATATGCATACGAAGTTCTAACCTAGTGGATGGCGATATCAACCATGTGTGGCCAAAGCCTCGACTAGTATTCTTAGCATCGATTGAATTGCTTTTGTTGATACTTATTGTGTTAGTTTTGGAAAAACTATCGAGAACGTTTGTGCTTATGTACAAGCCTGGGTGGTGCAAACCATGAGTGGGAAGAATCAAAATAAGGGTTCTTAACATTGGTTGTGATGTTTTGGTGGAACTGACAAGAACGTCAAAACTTATGGATGAGCTCGGGTGATGAGGCCCATGAGTGGGCAAAACCAAAGCAAGAGTTTCATTTGTGGCTTAAACGCCATTGGGGAAATGTAAATGCCCATGTGAATGATGTACTATGATGTGTTAGAATCATATACGTTATAGGGTATCTTGGGTAGAATGCAGGTTTGCATACATGTTGCATTGCTATGTCGTTTTATTTAAAAACTCAACATAGAAAAGTGCATGATGTTTGTTACACTTACTATTGTTGTGTTGATTCTATGTTACTTTCATGTTTTATTACATATGCATATGAAGTACTGACCTGTAAGATAATGAAGTGCCCCGGGGTCCGCTAGGGACGGTCGGGAGGAGGGGTGTTATTACAAAGTTGCGGTCAGCCATAACTAACCAATGTTATACCACGTCTTCTGTGATGGTTGTAGGGCAAAGATCGCAAGCTAAAGGTAGCTTGCTGGCCAAAAAGGCTCAAGTCTCATGAAGTGCACATCATCTTGTTACTCTATTGCATTTCTCTTATATTATGTTTCAGCTTGCATGTCGAGGTAGCCTACAGTTCTTTTACTATTTGCTACATATGATTTGTTGGATGATGTTTTGGATAGTTTGTTGATGTAAGGTCTTAAGGATATTTGGACTCATGTACGTATTCGTGGACAACTTCTAGTTTGTGTTTGTATATTTTTGTTGTTATTAATCTAAGTTATGAGATGGGTAAATGTTCTGATATCGCCTTTTTAATACTAAAACTGTGACATCTATATGTTGTGGGGTCCCGGTCGGACCCATAATGTATGATCATTGCAGTGGAGGTATTATAATTTGATATCTGAGCTAGGTTTGTGTCTAGGTTGAGGTTACGTGTATGATAGTGAAAGATTTAGTGTACTCATATCGTGTAAAGAAGTTGTCCGCATATGAGTAATTTGCGGGACTATGAGTGTACTTGTGTTAAAGTCTAATGGATAGAATTTGATTCGTTTGTTGTCATGCCTATGTTAGGGCGGTAACGACAATGATGGGATGTCAAGGCGGCAAGAGGACCTTTCAGCAAGAATTAGTTCTCCCCCAGGCCTCCTGCTTACGAAAGTGTCCATGGCTGATTTCTGTCAAATGTTAGATGAGGAAATGATTGTTGAATTTTGTGAAGTGGAAGTGGGTGACGGGATAGGCCGCGCGGCCTGTGGCGGACAGCCTTGGCGAACTGGGCGGACTGAGGTTTGCGGCCTGGTGAGAAGTCTGGTGGAAGCCGGCTGTGTTCTGAGCGGGTTGTTGCATGGAGTCCGCGGTTTGGTGCGGCCTGGTATCTGCGGATAGAGAGGCTTGCAGACTGGTGCATTGCTCAGTGGCCGCGGGTGCAAGCGTGTGCTGACAGGCGGGTTGACTCGAGTTCGCGGGAGGCTTGCGGACTGGCGTGTCCGCGGTTTTGGCTGTTGCGGACTGAGCCTAGAGCTTGGCTGAGGCCTTGTCAAGTTCTGGTGTTACATCAAGTCTTGCTGTGGAGACCGGTTGGCGGACTGGTGTTTGGAGTCCGGCAGGATGCTACTGCGTTGGACAAGTGCGAGGTGCTCGCGGACTGGTTGCGGTCTGTGCTAGGGTGTTTGGCGGACGAGAAATTGTGTCCGCCATGCTCGCATTATTCCTTGATGGTTTTGGGCTTGGTCACACCTTGTGCCAAGTTCATGGTGTCCGCCGTATCCGCCGAGTCCGCTGTGACCGGGCGGTCTGTTGCTAGCTGCCTTTGGTCGTGGATTTGTGGCGGATTGAGGTGTGGGTCTTGCGGACTGCCTCGGGTTGGTGCGGACAGCCATTAAAGGGGGTTGCTGTCCTGCAGTGGTTGGAGCTTTGCGGGTTGATGTCTTGTCCGCTTAGCTCAGGCGGACTGGAGAGGGTTCGTCAACGGTTGCCTTGCTCCTAGCGGTTTTCCTTGGTGACCGGCTAAGTCCTCGCGGACTGAGCGGACGGTGGTTTGTATTCGCACGAACTGGGGCGGTGTCGCTATCTCTTGGGCGGTGACCACACTCCTCACCTGGCCTATAAATAGGACCCCCCTGGCACATCTACAGTAACCTAAGTAACTTGAGTGAACAGTAAGTTGGGGTATGCGAAGTGTTGCGGTCTGTGTTTGCCAGTCCGCACGGATTGTTTCAGGCTGACGGTTTGCTGTGTGCAGGTCGCGCGGATAACTTCAAGGAGCCAGGAGTTTGGCTGTGACTTCGGTCAAGTGCTTGGAAGTGTGCGGTCTCTGCGGACTCAGCAGGAGGTCACTCTGCGGCTTGTCAGTTCTGTTTTCTCTTTGCCAGCTTCAATAACCTGTCCGCCGGCTTCAGGCGGGTAGGGGTGTTCCTCAGTTCAGGTTCAGCGGAAGGCGAATAACGGTGTGTCCGCGCGGCCTCGCGGCTTCGGCGGACTCCGTGGTATTCGGCGGATTGTAGCATAGTTCGGGCAGCTTCGGCGACCTCTGCGACCTCGCGGTCTCGGCGGACTCGGGTTCTGTCCGCCCGGCTTGTTTTTGGTGCTTCTGTTTTTCAGCTGTTATACTAGCGAAATCATGTCTCGCTATGTATGCATCGCATTGTAAAGAAGTGAATGAATAATAGACCTGCTTGTGCTTCCATTATTTGTTGTGCTTTACCTCTGTACCTCTAGTCCTTGGTTTCCGCTGGTTCAACGTGCGAACTGGGTAGTTCCGAAGATATTAATTTGGCGTTTGGGCTATCTTGCTGACCACGTTGAGAAAATTTAACATGGTATCAGAGGGAGGTTTCTGAGGTTACTGAGGTTCAGTTGCGTGAGCAGAAGTCAGCCAGTGTTGTTACTCTATGATTGAGTGGTGATCAACCTGTGTTGTTGCTCGGAGCTGCTGGAAGGTTGCCAACAGGTGTTGCAATGGAAGGGAGCTTAGCAAGAGGTCTGGGCATTGAACTCTTAACGCCGACTAACTTCAAGAAGTGGAAGTCGTGCATGAAGAGTTATCTTCTTGGCGAGGAGCTGTGGGATGTCGTTGGTGGAGACGACAGGCAGGAAGTCACTGCTGCTTTCGGTACTGCTGAGCAGGTGAGGCTCTGGAGAAGAACAAATGCTAAGGCGGAGTTCGTTCTGAAGAGAGCTGTGTCTCCGGAACTGTTTGATCACATCATTGGATGTGAGTCGGCTGCTGATATTTGGACAACCATTGATGAGTTGTTCAATAGGAAGAATGTGGCGCGACTTCAGTTCCTGGAGAATGAGTTGGCCAGGGCAACTCAGGGAGACCTTTCCATTTCCAAGTACTTCTTAAAGATGAAGAGTTTGTGTGCTGAGCTGTCGGCACTGGATCCTGATGAGCCTATCTCTGAGGCAAAGATGAAAAGGCACATTATCCGCGGCTTGCGGAAGGAGTATGTGGCATTTGTCACATCTATTCAAGGGTGGGCTACTCAGTCGTCGTTGCTGGAGCTGGAGAATCTGCTTGCCTCGCAGGAGAGCTTAGCAAGGCAGATGGCTGGAGTGAACCTGAATCAGGAAGGCAGCGAAGCTCTCTTCTCAGGAAAGAAGAAAGGATGTGAAGGGAAGAAGAAGAAGGTGCAGACCGCTGTTGAGAAGGAGACTTCAACTTCATATCCGCTGGAGAGGAGCAATGCTCCTAAGGACTGGAAGAAGAATCTGAAGTGCTACCGGTGTCATCAGCGCGGGCACTTCAAGCGGGACTGCAAGGTCAAACTGCAGCCTGGGCATGCTGCGGGAAAGGAGGAAGCTTGCTCGAGAAGTGAAGAAGCAGAATGGGGCGGAGCTTTCTTGACGGGCACTTGTGTCCGGGCCTTGTCTGCTGAGGACTTCAACGGCGAGTGGATCGTGGACTCCGGGTGTGGTCATCACCTCACCGGAGACAAATCGATGTTCACCTCCATGCAGGCTTACTCAGGTAATGAAGCTATTATCACTGCTGATAATATTGTTTATGCAGTAGAGAAAGAGGGGGTCGTGTCATTGGGTAGTGATCAGGGGACACTTACGTTAAGGAGTGTGTATCACGTACCGGGCATGAAGAAGAACCTCTTCTCGGTGACCAATGCGGTGGACGCTGGGTATCACGTTCTGTTTGGGCCAACAGACGTGAGGTTCCTTCGCAACGTATCAGCGGTGAAGGCTGATGTTGCTCAAGTTGGGAGAAGGGTGAAGAGCTTGTATGTTCTTTCCACCAGTGCTTATGTTGATAGAATGAGGGCCAATGATAGTGCGGCTATCTGGCATGAGAGGCTGGGGCATGTTGGCATGGACAAGCTAAAGGCAATGGCGAGTAGAAGTCTGGTGAGGGGGTTGCCGAAGTTGTCCTCCTTTGGTGATGGGCATGTTTGTGCGGGCTGTCAATACGGTAAGGCACATCGCCTTCCGTTTGATAAATCACAAACAAGGAGCAAGAAACCATTAGAGTGTATTCATGGCGACCTGATGGGACCGACGGTTACTGCCAGCCTTGGTGGAAGCATATACATGCTTGTCTTGGTTGATGACTACTCAAGGTATACTTGGGTGTACTTCTTAAAGGAGAAGTCGGAAGCCTTCCGTTTGTTCGTGGAGTTCAAGGAGTTGGTAGAAGGCCGGCTTGGCTTGCGGATTAAGAAGTTTAGAACTGATAACAGGGGGGAGTTTGTCTCTTCCGAGTTTTCTAACTTCTGCAGGAAGCACGGGATCCAACGGGAGCTTACTTGTGCTCACACTCCACAACAAAATGGGGTAGCGGAGCGGAAGATCCGTCATTTGACGGAAACCTGCAAATGCTGGCTGCATGCGAAAGATATCCCAAGGTCCTTTTGGGCGGAGGGAATGTCTTGTGCTGCTTATGTTATCAACCGGATGCCACTCAGCCCTATCAACATGAAGACTCTATTGAGCTGTTGCTGAAGGAGAAGCCGAGTGTTGAACACCTTAGGGTGTTCGGTTCAACTTGCTACGTGCATGTCCCGGATGCTTCACGGACAAAGCTGGATGCGAAGGCAAGGAAACTTGTCTTTGTTGGCTATGATGAGCGGAAGAAGGGATGGAAGTGCATGGACCCTGTGACGAAGAAGTTCGTGGTGTCAAGAGACGTTGTCTTCGACGAGCTGACGTCATATGGAGGTGGCTCGGTGGAGCTAACCGGAAGTAGCAAGGATGATGAAGCACCGGTGGAGGCTGCTGAAGGCTTGAAAGAGGAGCTTGCTGTTTCACCAGCAGCTCCTGTTGCTTCGAACTCTGAGGCTGAGCCTTCTGGCTCAGGAAGCAGGGGGAGCACTGCTCATGCTTGCCCCAGGTAGGAGTGGAGCCCGAAGAAGCAACGGAAGCCGTGAGCAAGGAGCCATGTCTTCGGAGATCGAAGAGGGTGGTTAAGCCACCGGCTCGGTACTGTGATGGGAATGCAGTGAGCTTTGTCTCCTGCTTCTTTGCAGGTCCTCTGGATGAGCGAGAGCCTGCAAACTCTAACGAGGCCACTGGAGTAAAGGAGTGGGATGATGCCATGAAGGAAGAGATTGATGCTCTGAAGAAGAATGAAACCTGGGACCTTGTGCCCAAGGTTGATGGCGTTACTCCGGTTACTTACTGCAAATGGGTGTATAAGTTGAAGAAGAAGGCTGAGGGAGCATTGATCGGTTCAAGGCTCGCCTGGTCGCTAGAGGATTCTCACAGCAGTATGGAGAAGACTATGAGGAGACATTCAGTCCAGCTGCGAAGATGACTTCTGTAAGAGTGGTGATCGCCTTGGCTGCTAGCAAGGGATGAAGGTTGTGGCAACTCGATGTGAAGAATGCCTTTCTTTACGGAGAGATTGACAAGGACATCTTCATGGATCAGCCGCTTGGTTTTGTCTCTGAGAAGCATCCGGACTATGTCTGCAAACTCAGGAAGGCTCTCTATGGGTTGAAGCAAGCTCCTCGAGCGTGGTATGGGAAGATTGCAGAGTACTTGCAATTCTGTGGATACCTGGCTTCTAACTCGGATTCAAGCTTGTTCGTCAAGAAGAAGGGAGAGCTAAGAGTCTTGGTCCTGCTGTATGTGGATGATATGATCATCACAGGAAACTTGGAGGAGGAAGTAGCAAGGCTCAGGGGAGAGCTTGCTATACGCTTCGAGATGAAAGACTTAGGAGAGTTGCATCACTTTCTTGGTCTGGAAGTGGAGAGGAAGGAGTGCGGGGTTCTCATTAGCCAGAAAGGGTATGCTGATCGCATTGTGAAGCGGTTTGGCATGGGCGAAGGGAAGAAGTGCTCTACTCCACTGGAATCTGGGCTGAAGATTCGACGGGATGAGGGAAGGGTTCTTCATGATCCCTTGGTGTTCAGAGCTCTTGTTGGGAGCCTGATTTACCTGACGATTACAAGGCCGGATATCGCTTATGCTGTTGGCCGAGTAAGTCGGTATATGGCTGAACCCAAGGCAATCTCATCTAGTGGCGGCGAAGGGAATCTGAAGTATGTCAAGGCGTTCTTCTGACATGGGACTCCTCTATAGAAGGGACGCGGAGGTTGCGTTGCTCGGGTACACGGATGCTGACTATGGCGGTGATTCGGATGATCGAAGGTCTACTTCAGGTTATGTGTTCACTTGCGGTTCAGCTAGCATCTCGTGGTGTAGCAAGAAGCAGGACTCAGTGTCGGTTTCAACCACGGAGGCGGAGTATAAGGCTTCGGCCTTGGCTGCTCGGGAAGCCGTTTGGTTGAGGAGGCTTATAGAGGATGTTCATGAAGAAGTGCAAGGGCCTACTTTACTCCGGGGTGACAATGAGAGTGCTCTCAAACTGGTTAACAATCCAGTGTGTCACGCCAGGACCAAGCATATAGAGATTGATCACCACTTCATCAGGGAGAAGGTGTTGGAGGGGTCTGATACGCCCGAAATAGATGTATATAATAACGCAAGTGCACGTGCCGGATCAAGTAATATAAAGTGAGAAGTGATCGTTCCCTCGAGGAGGTGACTGACCTAGTGATCACAATTACTAGCTCTTCCCGTTCTCTAAATTCAAGACAATAATTAAGGTGAATTTCTAGATTTATTTAAATAAGTACTCTTTAGACAAGAACTAAAATGCGCGGATAAGAAAATATTGTTATCCAAGTTTTAGGGAAGCAATCTTGCATGTTGGTTTCCCTTACCTATTGCGATGATTTTTTATAGAAAAAGCTTTCATGAGTTGTTTGACTTCTATCCTGCAGGGATGCAAAAAGCGGATCTCTTTATCCCTCGATTTCCGAGATCCGGTCACCCAAATTCCCCCAGTTATCTCTAACTTGGGTGGAAAGAAAGTAACGAAAAGCGCACAAATCCACAATGCTAACCAAGAGGAAATCTCTTTCTCTCCCGAAGTTATATTAGAAATTAGGTTACACTTACACCGCTCCTCTCTCGAATCTCGCAGTGCAGTAAAAAGATGGAATTTTGACTAAAGAAATATGTGACTCCTCTCTCGAATCTCGCCACGTAATATAAAGGATTCAACCCTAGACTAGCATGACTCCTCTCTCGAATCTCGCCATGCTAACTAGAAGATGAATACTTGCTCAAAACATCCACAAATAGAGAACACAATTCCAATAAAGATAGAAAATCAAACAATCATTAAGTCAAAACCTTGAATCAAGTCATCACAACAAGTAAGGTACTCACAACACACAAGATCTAAGAAATTAGTTCATGGCGGAGAGATGAAACCAAATTAGATGGATCTTACTAGACATGCTTCGGAAAATTCAAAAGATTCAGGAAATAATTCACTTGGAAGTGCAAAATCCGTTGCTCTTGACGATCCGGAGTAGCCTTCTTCTTCTTCTTGCCTAGGGTTTGTCTCCCAAGATGGATCTTCTCCTCCAAAAGTTCCCTCTTTTTCCTCTTCTATTTCCTCCAGCACTCTCCTTTATTTCCTTGCTTTTGTCCTTTAAAAACGCCTCCAAATATGTCCAAGGGATGCCTCCTTCCAAATTTGAAAAGGTGGCAAAATTCGAATTTCAAAATCTGAAAACCGCCCAGGTGACGTTGCAACCTTCATTTTTTTGGGGTGTTGCAACACCTGCGCTGTGCCTACTTGCATTGCCAACCAGCACGCGAGTTGTTGCAACTATTTATTTTTTTCGTGCGTTGCAACCTTTTTCCAGATTTTATATTTGGCAGATTTCCGTCCATGAGCTTATTCCTCTTGCACCACTAGTAAACATACAATGAAAAGAGACCAAATTAGCCTTGAATTAGATAATCAAATAATTACTTTCATTTCTATAGCTTTCTGTGTTAATTCGTGTCGGATATGCCGAGTAATATGTCAGAAAACGTGGCTAGATAACTTCTTTTGGGAAGTTATCACACCCCCACACTTGAACCTTTGCTAGTCCCGAGCA
This sequence comes from Platanthera guangdongensis, assembly GCA_039583875.1. Classification (NCBI taxonomy): domain Eukaryota; kingdom Viridiplantae; phylum Streptophyta; class Magnoliopsida; order Asparagales; family Orchidaceae; genus Platanthera; species Platanthera guangdongensis. The sequence goes on from CM077154.1 coordinate 150,394,245, forward strand.
AAGAGAAATAATTATTTCAAATGGGTGTTCGATAATTATCACTCACCAAATCAGAACAATCCTATCTTGACCAACATTAGTCTAAGATATTCAAGAAGTTCGCTTTACTCAATTGATAAGCTTGATTATTATTAAAAGTTCAAACATCACAAATCCATTAGCTTGATAAAAGATAAAGCATACTAAAGAATTTTGTGTAGTGTGTGCGCCTTCTTCCAGATTATTTACTCCCCCGTACTTTTTTATTGAAAATCCTCAATAATTCAAAAGGGTAAGACTAAGCTAAGTCATTATGCTAGCCTTGATAAGAATTAGCAGCATACGAGAGCATAGGTTTAGCTTTGGCTTGGTTGGCAATTCATGAATAGGCTTAAATAGTGGCATGGTAATTCCCTAGTTAATAATCTCAATCTTTCACCATATTACGAGGTTCAATCCTTAAGCCTTGAATATATAAACATATTGTGCCAATAGTTGGGATCATTCCAAGTATGTAATTGCCTACCCAGGCCACATATCACTATGACAAAAGTTTGATTATTTCCTTTTTCTTTTTTTTATATATAGTCACAGTTGGGATCATTCTAGATAGGCGTGTACATACTTAGGCCACATATCACTATGGCAATTCACAATTTTTCTCTTTTTTTTATATAAATGCTGAATTGGAACACCCAATAAATAGCTAGTGGATTAAGATAAAACTAGGGAAATATAGGGAATTTGGTCATTCAGTAGTGGGTAGCAAAATGATATAGAACCAATCAAAGAATCTCATGAAAGTTCAAAATGGTATAGCTACTAAAACATTATCTTGACTCACATTATTACTTAGTTCTTGCTCACCCCATTTCCTAATTTTAGAAATCAACATCAAAAGTTTTCAGAGAAGTAAACAAAAACTGGAGAAGGATGTGCATGAATCAAATGCCTTAGAGTGCTTTATCAAAAAAAAAATCTTGCTAATTTCAAATTCAAAATCTGAACTCCTAAGATTCCCTAGCCGTACCAATTAATTATCATTGAACTTCAAGAATAACTTATCACTAAGTACAGGTCAATATACGAAATCTTGCAATTACGAGTGATCAAATCAAATTATCTACCACCACAATTGCAGGGGCGATATTAGCCAACACCCCCACACTTAAGGGCTTGCTAGGCCCTAGCAAGGTTAATGTGTTATATAAGAAATAATATTCTATCTATACTATTCAGCCTTTGCATGAATTAAATAAACATGAAATTGAAACAGTAAAACTCCCCTGATAAGGAAATGATTTCCTCAAAGTCTCTTGAGTTTCTTAATGTGCTCCTCATGTGCTCCGATGATCTACATTACTCGTACCATATTGACCAGCCCAGCTTTTATCTTGACTATGACAGAAGAGAACAAAACATGGAGGCAATCTAATCAAGTTTGGATTAGCAACAACAATGAACCAGAATAACTTAATCGCCTTCATATTCATGTCATAACTGTATTATAGCAATAGCCTAAAACTTGACATATCAATTTGAACATAAGAGCAGAGTAATAAAGCAAATGAAATTTAGGATTTCCAAACAGAATCTAGCACTTAATGAGTCCAAATAATTACGCAAGATCATATCATATCATGCAAGTAGTGCAGAGTAATCATTCACCATGCAGTTAAACAAAATGGTGCAAAATAAGGTCATCCAGAGCGTAAAATAAACAAAAGGGTATCCATCAACCATTAACACATAATATCCAAAAACAAATAAAACCAAAAGGATCTAATCTGACCCCCTTTCATCGTCTTCTTCGGGTTCATTCATTTCTTGATCCTCCTCGCCTTCCGGCTCCACCTCTTCTTCCTGATTCCTTTCTTCTTCATCGAATTCAGTTGGGTCAAGAGTCCTTCCATCAGCTGCTAGCAGCTCTCCCTTGTTGTTGAACTGCCACTGATATCGAAACGGCTCTACATCCTCCTGCAACTTTGCTTTCTTCAAGAGACTATCAATCTTCCTCTCCATAATATCCAGTCGGGAACTGAAGTAGCAGTGCTGGCATCTCAAGTATACTTTTATGTACTCAATACTATCCATAGCTTCATGTAATGTGACCCCTTCTCCGGATGGCACTGCTACATTCTCCCGCTTTCCGGCCCATGACGTTGGAGGTCTACTTCCTATTCTTTTATGAGGTGTCTTAGAACCGCTGTCCATCTCAGTCCCAACTTTGATATTCACCTCCACCACCTGTCCAGTTATCGGCCTCCGCACTTGGGTAATCAAATCATCAGTACCGCAAACTACCCCCGCCTGCCTACAAAGCTCTGTGATCAAGGTTGGGAACCATAGCAGCTTGGCCTTGTCCTCCTGTATCTTCATCTTCAAATGGTTGCTAATTATAGCTCCCACGTTAATCCTATTCCCCTTCAAAATGTGATATATCAGCTCTGCCCTGTCCAAAGTGACGTTGTTCAGGTGGCGGGTAGGCATAACGGTAGCATTTATGAAAAGAAGCCACACCTTAGCTTCCCTGGACAGTGATGTTGATTTCAGCGCCTTCATCGACCTCTGTGACCATTCCGGGTCTGGTGAATTGCAGATCGCAGCTGCCAGTTCGTCGGATGTAATTTGATTGTTCAGACTCTCCAAGTCTTCATCAGCACCTACTCCATACAGCTCGTTAATTACATTGGAAGATATGTTGATCAGCCTCCCTCGTACCGTCACGACCTCGTCCTCCATTTGCTTAGCGTTAGCGTAGAATTCGTATACCAGGATAGAATGGCCTCCGACCGGTGATGGCAGAACGTCTCCCAGTGTAACTCATGCATTTGGAGAGCGTAGGGAAGACTCCATGCTCGCTTCTCCATCAGGAATCCCCTTTCATAAATCACTGGTAACGTCTTTAGATCCTCAAATCTATAAGCTGCATCCTTGCTAACAAACCGTGACGCTTTCTTCGCTATCGATTTCCCTTTCCTTTTAGTCGACATTACTACATTATGGGCTTAGCAAGATCAGGAACTCCTCACCCTCACACATTCGAGACTCAGGCATGGAGAAGAGAACTGGAATAAGAATGGTGTTAGGCGATTTCGAAAATTACCTGATCGGGCTTGAGATGCAACAGTAGGAAGGGGGTCCAGCGAAGTTGCTCTCGTCGTCAGGTCGCGAAATGGCGATGGGCTCGCCGGGAATCAACTTATAGCAGCTCGCCGCCACTCACGCCGTCGATTACGGCCCGCAGAACTCGCCGTCTTCGCCGGATTATCGCGATCTAGGGCAGGAATCGTCCAGTAAGGAAAAGGCCCGGTCGACGGTATTAAAGACGGAATCCGGTCGACGCTTTTAATATGAATAAGTCGGTCGACGATTTCTTATATGAAGCCCGGTCGACGATTTCTACTCATATGGGCCGAAACTAAAGTGTTGCAACCATTTATTTTTGCTGTCGTTGCAACACCTGCGCGGTTTACACTCTCCAAACAGAAATTTGTCAAAGAAAACATTTTAGCGCTGCAACTACCACTACTGCTGCTACCAATTTTTCCGTCAGCACTTGAATTCATTCCTCCACCACTACTCTCCTAATCAAAACCAAAGAAAAACTTGAAGAGAAAAAAAAAAAAAACTAATAAATTCAAACAGTACTAAACATAAAGCGATGGGTTGCCTCCCACCTAGCGCCTAAGTTAATCGTCTCGGCAAGACGGCTCTCCTTGTACTCGTCAATGAAATTTTATGACCATCGCATCGCGCTGGTCACCACCCTCATAATAAATTTTTAGTCGCTGTCCATTCACCTTGAAAGTTGATCCGTCCTTCTCGTTACATATTGTTACTACACCATGTGGGAACACCTCAACAACTCGGAATGGTCCAGACCATCTCGATTTCAGCTTTCCTGGAAATAATCGAAGGCGTGAATTATACAAAAGCACAAGTTGTCCGCTTCTAAATTCTCTCTTCTGCAGTCTCAAATCGTGCCATTTTTTAACCCGATCTTTATAAAGTTTCGTGTTCTCATAAGCGTTAAATCTAAGCTCTTCTAACTCATTCAAGTGCAGAAGCCTTCTTTACCCGCTTCTTGAAAGTCAAAGTTAAGTCTCTTGATCGCCCAAAAAGCTTTATGTTCCAATTCTACCGGTAAATGACAGCCCTTTCCATACACCATCCTAAAGGGAGTCACTCCTATGGGCGTTTTGTAAGCGGTCCTATAAGCCCATAGCGCGTCATTTAATTTAAATGCCCAATCCTTCCTGGTTGTACTCACTGTCTTCTCTAAGATGGACTTAATCTCTCTATTGGAGACTTCGGCTAACCCATTGGTTTGCGGGTGATATGCTAGGGCCATTTTATGCGTTACACCATATTTTTTTAAAAGTAATTTAATTGTGTATTAGAAAAATGTGAGCCCCCATCACTAATTATCGCCCTAGGCGTGCCAAATCTCGTAAATATATTTGCTTTTATAAACTTGAGTACAACCTTAGCATCGTTTTTTGTGTGGCGATGGCCTCTACCCATTTTGACACATAGTCTACTGCCAATAATATGTAGAAATTTCCTCCAGAATTCACAAACGGCCCCATAAAATCTATGCCCCAAACATCAAATACCTCTACTTCAAGAATATTGGTCATAGGCATACTTGCCCCCCGATGAATATTGCCCGTCTTCTGGCATCTATCACATGCCTTGACAAACAAGTGAGCATCCTTAAATAGCGTTGGCCAATAAAAACCAGCCTCTAGTACCTTCATAGCAGTTCGTTCTCCCATAAAGTGCCCTCCGTAAGGAGATGCATGACACTTTTCTAGGACATCACGAACTTCCATCTCAGGTATGCACCTACGAATGGCTTGGTCAGCGCATATCCTAAATACATAAGGGGCATCCCAAAGATAAAACTTGGCCTGATGAAGAAACCTTTTCTTCTGCTGATAATTTAAATCTGATGGCAAAATGTTACTCACAATGAAATTTACGATGTCAGCATACCATGGGGTATTCCCCTCCGATACTGCCAATAGCCTCTCATCAGGAAAATTCTCCATAATCTCAATGTTTACATGCTTCCCATACTCAGACTCCAGACGTGATAGGTGGTCTGCTACAGGATTCTCCGCCCCCTTACGATCCTTAATCTCCAAGTCGAACTCCTGCAAGAGGAGTACCCACCTAATCAATCTAGGTTTAGCATCCTTTTTCTCTATCAAAAATCGTATAGCTGCATGGTCTGTATAAACTATCACCTTAGACAATATTAAATAGGAGCGGAATTTGTCAAAAGCAAAAACAACTGCTAATAGTTCCTTCTCGGTAGTGGTGTAGTTTATTTGTGCGTCGATCAGTGTCTTGCTAGCATAGTAGATTGTATGGAAAACCTTGTCGCGCACTTGTCCTAAAACTGCGCCCACAGCAAAATTGCTTGCGTCACACATAATGGTGAATGGTAGAGACCAATCAGGTGCAATAATAATTGGTGAAGAAACTAGACTTTGCTTTAATGTATGAAAGGCGGCTAAACACTCCTCGTCCAAATTAAAGTGGGAATCTTTCTCTAACAGCTGGCTTAGCGGCTTAGAGATTTTAGAAAAATCTTTAATGAAACGACGGTAAAAGCCTGCATGGCCCAGAAAACTACGCACTCCCTTAACATTAGTTGGTGGGGGTAATTTTTCTATAACCTCAGTCTTCGCTCGGTCTACTTCCAAACCCTTCTTGGACACCTTGTGTCCCAGAACAATCCCTTCTTTGACCATGAAGTGACATTTTTCCCAGTTTAAAATTAAGTTGGCTTGAATGCATTTGTTCAAAACTTTCTTTAGCACTTCTAAACATTCATCAAACGATCTCCCAAACACTGAAAAATCATCCATAAAGATCTCGATCCCCTCATCAATTAGTTCAGTAAAGATGGCGATCATGCAACGCTGAAATGTGGCAGGAGCGTTACATAATCCAAAGGGCATTTTCCTAAATGCAAATGTTCCAAAAGGACAGGTGAAGGTTGTCTTCTCCTGATCCTCGGGAGCTACCATGATTTGATTATACCCCGAGTAACCATCTAGGAAACAGAAATACTCATTTCCTGCTAACCTATCAAGGACCTGATCAAGGAATGGGAGTGGGAAATGATCTTTCCTAGTTGCTTTATTCAACTTTCGGTAATCCATACAAATCCTCCATCCAGTTACCGTTCTAGTGGGAATCAACTCATTGCTCTCATTTCTAACTACCGTAATACCCCCCTTCTTTGGCACACACTGAACAGGACTTACCCACCGACTATCAGAGATAGGATATATAATACCTGCATCCAGCCATTTGATTATCTCCTTCTTGACCACTTCTCTCATGGGTGGGCTAAGTCTTCGTTGGGGTTCTATTGACTCTCTTGACTCTTCCTCTAGAAGGATTTTATGCATGCAAATTGAAGGGCTTATCCCTCTAATGTCTGCAATAGTCCAGCCTAATGCTCTCTTGTTCTCACACAGAACCGCAATCAATTTATCTTCATTCTCCTTAACTAAGGATGCATCAATAATAACCGGTAATGTGTTATCCTCACCGAGAAAAACATACTTTAGGTTTTCGGGTAGCGGTTTCAATTCAAGCAAAGGTGGCTCTACAATAGAAGGCTTCATGATCTCCGACTCGCTTGACCTGCTTATTAACTCAAACATGTTAGCATTTGGTAAATGCTCAAAAGTACATAACGTTTCCTCAGTTTTCTTCGAATCTGGATCCTCTTCTATTTCTTCATTTGTTAAAGCACTAAGAATTTTGTGCTCCAAATTATTTTCATTATGCATCATGCTTATAGGTGCACTCACCTCCTCAATGGAGAGACACTCCTCTTTATCATCCGGAAATCTCATGGCTTTGAGGATGTTGAATGTCACATTCTCATCATTAACTCTCATCGTAAGCTCACCCTTCTGAACATCAATGAGTGTTCTTCCGGTGGCCAAGAATGGTCTACCAAGAATGATGGGGACATCCTTGTCCTCATCCATATCAAGTATTACAAAATCAGCGGGGAAAATGAATTTCTCCACTTTAACCAACACGTCTTCTACAATTCCCTTAGGAAATGCAAGCGACCTATCGGCCAACTGTAGAGTAAGAGATGTAGGTGTAATCTCCCCTAGACCCAACTTCTTATAGATAGATAATGGCATCAGGTTGATGCTCGCTCCAAGGTCACATAACGCTCTCCCAACAAACTTCACTCCAATAGAACAAGGAATTGTGAAACTGCCGGGATCCTTAAGCTTAGGTGGCAGCTTTTTCTGCAATATAGCACTACACTCCTCAGTCAACGCCACTATCTCTTTATCAACAAACTTTCTCTTCTTTGACAAGATATCCTTCATAAACTTGACATAACTTGGCATTTGCTCAAGTGCTTCAGCAAATGGGATATTTATAGTTAGCTTTTTGAAAATATCCATAAACTTCTGGAATTGCATGTCAAGTTTGGGTTTAGCTAGTCTAGATGGAAATGGGGGTGGTGGGTAGATTACGTCTTTCTTTTGATTTAATTTCTCTTTTTGCTTCTCTCCCGCCTCCTTCTCTAATGTGCTCGACTCGCTCGGCATCTTACTTGCCTCTTCTTCGCTAGCTTTCTCAAGCAACCCCTCCCCACTTGGAATCTCTACACCACTCCGTAAGGCAATAGCTTTGCATTGATTATTATGATTTTCTTTTGTTGGATTTAGTGTGGTATCAGAAGGTAGAGTTCCAATGGGTCTTTGACTTAATGAATTTGCAAGTTGACCCATAGTTGTTTCTAGTGATCTTAATGAAGATTCTATTCCTCCCATTCTTGAGTCATACTTTTGGAACATGCCTAAGATAAACTCATCTGATATCTTCCTTTGGTTTAATTGTTGGGGTTGAGAGTTGTTATTGATAGGTAGGTGATTTATATTTTGATTAAACCCTTGTGGTTGATTCATCCCTTGATTATTTTTCCAGGAGAAATTCGGATGATTCCGCCACTCGGGGTGATAATGGTTGGCGAATCCGGTGGAATTTGCCTTTGTGCTCCTCCTACATAATTTGCCTCTTCAGAAATTTGATTTAATTGCTCCACTGTCAATGGAGCACTAGATGAAGGCTGTGATAATGAATCTAATCTCTTATTAATTAGGTTGAATTGTGATGTCAATTGAGCGGCCAAGGATGTGAATTGGTCCACTTGGTGGATACCAACTGGATTGTTGTTCCTTGACGCTCATAGGCTTGGTAATTATTGGCAGTGAGGTCTTCAGGATTGCATACGCATCCTCGGGATACTTCTTAAGCAACGATCCTCCTGCAGCCCCGTCTACTAAGATCATGGTTGCAATTTGCAAACCATTATAGAAGGTGGAAACTTGCTGATGTAGGGCTAACCTATGGTAGGGACACTTTCTCAGTAGCTCCTTAAAACGCTCCCAAGCGTCGTACAGTGTCTCTCCGTTTCCCTGTGTGAATGTGGTTATATCTCTTATTAGCTTTGCAGTCTTCGAAGGAGGAAAGTATTTATGTAAGAATTTTTCGACTAGTTGCGTCCAAGTTGTGATACAATCATCAGGTAAAGAATCTAGCCAATCCTTAGCCCTCCCTTCTAGTGAGAACGGAAACAGTCGTAACATAATTGCATCATCGGATGCCCCGTTACACTTAAACATATCACAGATGGCTAAGAAAGTTTTTAAATGAGAATTTGCATCCTCATGATTGAGACCCCCAAACTTATTGTATTGAACTTGTTGCATAATTAGTGGGTCCATTTTAAAGTTATTCGCTGCAATTGCCGGACGAGCAATGCTGAAATGCAAACCCCTACCTAGAGGTGTATTATAGTCGTAGCATGTCAAGCGAGGAGCATTAGGTTGAACATTTTGTTCAACATGCTCCTCATTATCATCAATGTTGTTTTGCACATGATTATCCATCGCAGGATGAATAATGTTAACAGTCCTAAAGTCTCTCCTGTTTTGTCTACAGGTACGCTCAATTTCAGAATTCAAAGGCAATAATTCTACTTGTCTATACCTGGACATACACTGCACCGAGTTTCAAATAAACTTGATCAAACAAACAAACAATCAAAAAAAAAGACTTGATCTCTAAATACTAGGGATTCACTAATATTATGAAAATAAGTAACAAACTCAGAAGCACCTCCCCGGCAACGGCGCCAAAAAACTTGATACGCCCGAAATAGATGTATATAATAACGCAAGTGCACGTGCCGGATCAAGTAATATAAAGTGAGAAGTGATCGTTCTCGAGGAGGTGACTGACCTAGTGATCACAATTATTACTAGCTCTTCCAGTTCTCTAAATTCAAGACAATAATTAAGGTGAATTTCTAGATTTATTTAATAAGTACTCTTTAGACAAGAACTAAAATGCGCGGACAAGAAAATATTGTTATCCAAGTTTTAGGGAAGCAATCTTGCATGTTGGTTTCCCTTACTTATTGCGATGATTTTTTTAGAAAAAGCTTTCATGAGTTGTTTGACTTCTATCCTGCAGGGATGCAAAAGTGGATCTCTTTATCCCTCGATTTCCGAGATCCGGTGTCACCCAAATTCCCCCAGTTATCTCTAACTTGGGTGGAAAGAAAGTAACGAAAAGCGCACAAATCCACAATGCTAACCAAGAGGAAATCTCTTTCTCTCCCGAAGTTATATTAGAAATTAGGTACACTTACACCGCTCCTCTCTCGAATCTCGCAGTGCAGTAAAAGATGGAATTTTGACTAAAGAAATATGTGACTCCTCTCTCGAATCTCGCCACGTAATATAAAGGATTCAACCCTAGACTAGCATGACTGTCCTCTCTCGAATCTCGCCATGCTAACTAGAAGATGAATACTTGCTCAAAACATCCACAAATAGAGAACACAATTCCAATAAAGATAGAAAATCAAACAATCATTAAGTCAAAACCTTGAATCAAGTCATCACAACAAGGTAAGGTACTCACAACACACAAGATCTAAGAAATTAGTTCATGGCGGAGAGGATGAAACCAAATTAGATGGATCTTACTAGACATGCTTCGGAAAATTCAAAAGATTCGGAAATAATTCACTTGGAAGTGCAAAATCCGTTGCTCTTGACGATCCGGAGTAGCCTTCTTCTTTTCTTGCCTAGGGTTTGTCTCCCAAGATGGATCTTCTCCTCCAAAAGTTCCCTCTTTTTCCTCTTCTATTTCCTCCAGCACTCTCCTTTATTTCCTTGCTTTGTCCTTTAAAAACGCCTCCAAATATGCCAAGGATGCCTCCTTCCAATTTGAAAAGGTGGCAAAAATTCGAATTTCAAAATCTGAAAACCGCCCAGGTGACGTTGCAACCTTCATTTTTTGGGTGTTGCAACACCTGCGCTGTGCCGACTTGCATTGCCAACAGCACGCGAGTTGTTGCAACTATTTATTTTTTCGTGCGTTGCAATTTTTCCAGATTTATATTTTGGCAGATTTCCGTCCATGAGCTTATTCCTTTGCACCACTAGTAAACATACAATGAAAAGAGACCAAATAGCCTTGAATTAGATAATCAAATAATTACTTCATTTCTATAGCTTTCTGTGTTATTCGTGTCGGATATGCCGAGTAATATGTCAGAAAACGTGGCTAGATAACTTCTTTTGGGAAGTTTCAGGGTCTCTGATGGTCGGGCATGTTCGGAGTGAAGATAATCTGCGCGAATCTTCCGAAGCCACTGTCGAAGGGGCCTTTTGAAGACTTGCGCGCTTGCTGGGCTTGGTCACACTTCTCTTCAAAGGGGAGTGTTGAATTTTGTGAAGTGGAAGTGGGTGACGGGATAGGCCGCGCGGCCTGTGGCGGACAGCTTGGCGAACTGGGCGGACGGGCGGACTTGAGGTTTGCGGCCTGGTGAGAAGTCTGGTGGAAGTCGGCTGTGTTTGAGCGGGTTGTTGCATGGATCGCGGTTTGGTGCGGCCTGATATCTGGGATAGAGAGGCTTGCGGACTGGTGCATTGCTCAGTGGCGCGGGTGCAAGCGTGTGCTGAAGGCGGGTTGACTCGAGTTTGCGGGAGGCTTGCGGACTAGCGTGTCCGCGGTTTTGGCTGTTGCGGACTGAGCCTAGAGCTTGGCTGAGGCTTGTCAAGTTCAGGGTTACAGCAAGTCTTTGCTGTGGAGACCCGGTGGCGGACTGGTGTTGGAGTCCGCAGGATGCTGCGCTTTGGACAAGTGCGAGGTGCTCGCGGACTGGTTTGCGGTCTGTGCTAGGGTGTTTGGCGGACGAGAAATTGTGTCCGCCATGCTCGCATTATTCCTTGATGGTTTTGGGCTTGGTCACACCTTGTGCCAAGTTCATGGTGTCCGCGTATCCGCCGAGGTCCGCTGTGACCGGCGGTCTGTTGCTAGCTGCCTTTGGTCGTGGATTTGTGGCGGATTGAGGTGTGGGTCTTGCGGACTGCCTCGGGTTGGTGCGGACAGCCATTGAAGGGGGTTGTTGTCCTGCAGTGGTGGGAGCTTTGCGGGCTGATGCCTTGTCCGCTTAGCTCAGGCGAA